>CAJHQQ010000399.1:0-204146 GCA_905132885.1 Moricandia moricandioides
AGTCAGAGGGGTTGGAAGAGGGATTACTGCTACGAAGCTAGCATTCTTGTCAGCTATAGACTCCAAACTTGCAGACTTGTAAAGCGAGATTAAACACTTGAAGAATCTAGTCCGTGACTTAGCTGGAAATAAGGTGATTTTTTTTTAGTTTTTACTGCTTATAAAATGTAGAATTTGCTTAAGTGATATAAAATCTACGATTCATTTTATTTTTTGACAGAAAAACAATGATGATTGCGTTTATCCATCTGAGGCTAGTTATGGATACAAAGAAGGAACTAGAGTTCAAAATACTTGATTGGTGTGAGTCAAAAGATGTTGTTGTCGCTGAAGGAGAATACTGCTCTGCTGAAGGTACATACAAGATTGGTCGTATTCCGATTGGTCCTAACGCCGCGGCGGATGTTGTAAAGTCGGTATCAAACCTGAAGGCATCTGTTTGGAGGCCAACTACGGATGTGCGTAATCTTCAGGAAGAAGTGGGATGCAAAATTTCATGGCCAATTGATAAATTGATACTAGATAGTTCATCGAACAACCATCCAGTTTCCTCGGATGTGTTAGGTAATTTCATTAGCAGGTATACTTAGGTTTGTATTTTTAAATTCAACATCATCACTAACCATATGAATTATCAATTTAGCATACTACTGTAGATGATCTTGAAAGGTGCAAAATCTACGATTGGATTAAGGGCGTCAGGTAATCGCTGAAGGTTTGATGGGTTCGACTGACCCATATGAGCTGGTGAACAATGTTCCTTTGGGTCCAAATGATGTAGTTCTGAGAGCTGCTAAGGTGATTAATGGGAAAGCTTTTCTATGGAGGCAAACAAGTGACATGAAACAATGAGTGATGCTGTTAATGAAAAGATCGCATGGCCGCTCCATAATGTATCAGTAATTAAAGTTCCTGAAGATCAAGGCGAAGCTAGTGTCAGAAGACCTTCATTGGTAAATTTACAAACTTATTCTCTTTTGTAAATAATGTTACAACATTTTATTTAGATGTATTTGCTGTGATGTATTTGTTGTGCTTGTAGAGTCCAAGTGGCAGCACTAGTTCCACCCGATCAGGTGGTAAAAAGAAGTGCATCTTGTTGGACTTGAACAACTCAGGACGAATAGTCGCAGAAGCAGAGTAAGTTCTACTGATCCATTAAGTATTGTCCATCACGTCCCGCTAGGTCCCAATGCAAGTCGGGTCGTGGTTGAAGTGGCCTTGATTGAAGATGCAGCTCTATGGATACCAAACTCTTTTCTCACAGACATATCAGATGTTGTGGGCAGCACAGTGGCTTGGCCAAATGAAAAGATTATGTATGTTTGATGTACTCTTTTATTTGTTAAGACATATTTATCGAGTATGCTTGTTCGGTTGTTAAGACATATTTTGTTTGGTTGTTAAGACATATTTCTAATAAGATTATGTAGGCTTGGCATATATGATCATAATTTTTATGCTTTAAAAATCAATATTCAAATTGTATTAAAATAAGTGATCCATAAAAATTTATAAAAATAATTGGTCCATAAAAATTTATAAAATTAAATTTTCCATAAAAATTTATAGAGATTTTAGGGTTTATTTAGGGATTCAACCCTATTGTAACAAATTTAGAGATTCAACCCTACCATCATTTACAGATTAATTTTATGTTTTTAATATTTTACAAATAAGTATAAAAATAAGTGGTCCATAAAAATTTATACAATTTGAAACGAATTTAGATTTTAGTGTTTATTTAGGGCTTCAACCCTATTGTAATGAATTTAGGGGTTCAACCCTATTGTAACGAATTTAGAGATTCAACCCTATAGTAACGAATTTAAGAATTGAACCCTATTGTAACGAATTTAGGGATTCAACCCTATGATCATTTATTCTCCATATGGAGTGAACCACAATACATTCTCGCATTATATAACACATAGGGATTCAACCATATCATCATCTATTCTCCATATGGAGTAATCATTTGCAATTCAAACATACAAATAATATTTTTTAAAAATATTAACACTAAAATTTATTAAAATTTGCAATTAATATTAAGTTAAAAATTTAAATTGTGTTTATAACATAATTTCCCACCATTTTCATGATTTAAAAATTAATTAATATATTATTCTTCATTCAACCAATAAGAAGAAATGGTGCAGATATATGACGTGCCTTCATAGAAGCCGTAGGATCTGTTTTTTTTTCAATCTCCATCGGAGATCTCTGTTCAATCTCCTTCTGCACGCGATAACTCAAATCTAGGTTTAATTCCATTCCATCATACGCCTCTGTTTCGAAAATCGAAGGTTTCAATCAATTTCCCTCAAGTTATATTGTTCTGATATGAAAAAAGCATGGGTTTGGCTTCCAAGGTAGTAATATTTTCGAAATTTTAATTCATGAGGAGTTTTTCTTCTGTACAAAATTTTTGTTTTGATTCTGATAAATTTTCCGATTAAATATATATGGCTAGCCTCGAATATTTGGAAGGAGCAACAGGCTTTGTTACTGCATCAGCGAAGAGGTTAGGAGATCCGACAGAAATATTATGTCCCTGTACTCACTGCAGAAACCTTTCCCATCAAGTTTTAGACAAAGTAACGGAGCATCTTGTGATTAAGGGTATTGATAAGAAGTATATGAGGAGTTCTTGTTGGAATTTTCATGGTGAAAGAAGGCCCGATACGACTGATAGTGTCCCTCAATCTGAAACTGAGGCTTATGGTTTGCTAAGGACGGCTTATTTTGATAGTGAAGACATGGAACCACCATCTGATCACATTGGAGGAGAGCCTGTACATTGTGAACCTGATGATAACTTTGGAAATTGAGTTTGTGGAGACAATGTGCCAACTCGAGCGGTTATTTCCTCCATCGCTCTTCGATATCATGTTCCACCTTCCTATACACCTAGCAAGAGAGGCACGTTTGGGAGGTTCTGTGCACTTTCGTTGGGTGTATCCATTTGAGAGGTTTGTTTTCATTTTGTTTGATCGTAATTGTAAAATATTTATTTCCTGAACCGGTTTTTCCGATCAACTAAGGTTTGTAACGAATATTTCTGTATTGTTTGAGTTGTAGATACATGAAAACACTCAAGGCATATGTAAAGAATTTGGCTAGGCCAGAAGCATGTATGGCTGAGGGGTACTTAGCTGGAGAATGCATAGCCTTTTGTTTAGAGTTCCTAAAGAATTTTGTACCAGTTGAAGAAGTACTTAACCATAATGAAGATCTTCAGTCTGATGGAATGGTTCTTGAAGGTCGACCACTGCAAAAGGGAACAAAGTTTATTATTTCAGAGAAAGAAAGAGACATAGCACATCAATATGTTTTGATGAATATGGCAACTATGGATCCCTATGTTGAGTAAGTTCTATTGTCCCTCTCAAATACAGATTCTTTTTATCAGTCTGATCACTCTCTACTTTGTAAAATCAGGATGCATTTACAAGAACTGCAAGATAATGATGTTCGATTCGCAACAAATGAAACTTTGTTATGGAAACATCACACCCAACAATTCGCTGAATCGGTGAAGAATAAGGTATGTACAACTTTACTATCTGTTTACTTTTCTGTTCACATAGCTCAAAAAGTTTTACATCCTTATTAGATACCTTATAACTCAAAGGATCATTCTAAGAAGCTGAGGTGGTTGGCCTTTGGACCAAGATTTACTGCTCAAACCCATAAAGGTTTTTTCATTAACGGGAACCGATTTCACATAGAATCCGCTAAGCGAAAGACTCAGAGTAGTGGAGTCACTTACGAAGCTTTCAGCATGTGTAGATCTTCTGCAAGAGATACAAGACATACAGCCGATATGGTCACATATTATGGAGTGCTAAAAGAGATCATTCTCCTCGACTACCACATGTTCAGCGTTCCCTTATTCAAGTGTAATTGGGCGAACAGAGGCTACGGTGTTAAGGAAGAAGATAGTTTCACCCTTGTCAATCTTCATGTCAACCAAATGCCATATTTACAAGATCCATACATTCTACCATCACAAGCAAAACAGGTATTTTACTCTAGAGAAGATGAAGAATCGCCTTGGTATATTGTTATGAGAACACAACCGAGAGGATATCATGAACTTGAGACAGAGGAGGACGTTGTCGGAGCACCATTACCCGCACAAGAATTTGATGATGCAGCGCAATTGTCTGATGATGAAAGTTTTTGTATTAGAGATGATTGTGATGGAATTATCGTTGCGGATTAATTTTGTTGGCATGGAAAATTAGTTGAGAATTGAGTATATTTTTTGGTTTTTTGAATATTTTGATTTTCTTTGAAATTTAATTAGAATAAATTTTTATTTGACAATTTTTCGATTATGTATTATTTTAAAATCAAAATATTAAATAAAATTTGTTATAAAAAATCAATTACATATAAAAAATGCAATGAAATAATCAAATATTGCTATTGATAGAAGACGAGAATAGTAATTACAAATTTCTATAGTAAAATTAAAAAATCGCTATATTTAAAAAGTTATAATATCATTTTCGTGACGCTATAATAAAAGATTACAATTGCATAACACGAATCGCTATTACTAATTAAATATCAATAGCACATAGAAAAACCGCTATGCAATGTACAGGACCTATTACCGCGGGCTACATTGGAGCGCTTTCTACAACGCTATGGTAACGTGTAATAGCGCTTTAGACGTGCTATTAATTTTTGCACCTTTCAAGATCATCTACAGTAGTATGCTGTATTATTTTAATATAGTAACGTGTGATAGCGCTTTAGAGGTGCTATTTCCTGTAGTTTGATAGCGCTTTAGAGGTGCTATTAAAACACTATGGTAACGTGTGATAGTGCTATTGACGCTTCAGGAAATCATCTCAATTTTTTTGACGCTTCAGGAAATCATCTCAATTTTTTTCTAGATGAGAGAGAGAGAGAGAGAGAGAGAGAGAGAGAGAGAGAGAGAGAGAGAGAGAGAGAGAGAGAGAGAGAGAGAGAGAGAGAGAGAGAGAGAGAGAGAGAGAGAGAGAGAGAGAGAGAGAGAGAGAGAGAGAGAGAGAAGGGAATCAAAGATACTCAGATTTTTACCTTCCAAATTTGTAGGAGGAATATTATCTAGTGTATACCAAGCCCCAAGACAAGCACATTAAGTTCAATTAGGTTGGAGGTCAAATTTGGTTTCTTCAAATTTCTCTAGAAGTGTGGGTTTTACAGGCGTATTGATCCCTTTGACATTTTCCATTCAATACCACCTGAAGATAGAAGCTCATAATACTGCTAGAATGTGGTTAGGTGGTATTGTTCCAAAAAAAGTTCATAGTCTCTAACTGACTCTGTTTGACTCAACAAAACAACTTTAAAATGACAAATTAAAATTCAAAGCAAAACAAATCATCAGTAACTACCTCCATCACAGTTAAGCAACATTGTCCCCATTGTTATCCCGTCTAAGCTTGGCGAAATGAGAAATAGAAAGAAATTTTCTAGTTTATGAGATAAAAATCCATACCTCTCTGTCTTGAGTTTCGATCACCCCACCTAATCGGTGTCGATCGATACTGATTAGACAGAATAAATTTATTCTCTTATTAGCATGTTAGGTAGTCTAAATCATCAGATCAGTCAGCCTAGTTAGCACTGTTAGACATTCAACACATGTTAATAGCAAGATAGTAGATAGTCTGAAATTCAAGCAAAGCAAAATAAAATAAATAAGTCCCAACATATGTACTAACTAAACTAAAAAAAAACATAAGTAGCTAGAGAGTAGAAAGATAAGAATACTCCTTATCTGTATCCTCATCCTCGTCATCTTCTGGTCTGCGTGAAGGGCCTGCTGAAGATGATGGTGATCTCGCTATGACCCTCGCCATGGTCATGCAACGGCAGTTTGACACTCTGGCCCAAATGACCTGAAGAGCGTCCAACATGATGCGCTGAAATTCACCATGGTCTGTTATGGGTAACTCCGGGATGTCTGCGAAGTCAGGAGCAGGAGCATCTAGTGGCGCATTAGCGGCTGTGGCGCTCGGTACAGCTCATTTGCGAGGTCTTGTGGCCGGGTTGCGTAAGAGGAGTGGGTCAGGGTGGAACGTGAGTCTGGAGATGTCTCCGTTAAAATATGTAACCGTCTTCTGAGGCATCTCAATCAGACGTCATTCTACAGTATCAACAAAAGAGCAGAAACGTCCATCCTTTACCCAGTGAGCACTAGTCAAGTGCATCTCTTCCATGAAGGATCTATGACTAATGATTGTGGTCTCCTCCAAACTGATCCCAAGATGTCTGAAAATCGGTGTAAGAAGACTCCCTACAGACTCTTTCTTCGTACTGGACCTTGTGAATGGCTTGTTCTTCAACGAGACCAGGTTCTCAGAAAACATAGTTCACAGGTTTACCAGATAACCCTCCTCTGTTTCCCTAATATCATAGATCTCAACCAAGTCTTTGACTGCATAGTACAGTCGTGTCAACTCCTTCATCCTCACCTTATTTTGCTCCATCTTGCATAACAAGGTGTTGGCAAGGGCCTTAACAAAGTAGCGTACGGTCAGGTAGCAGATATCGGTGTGAGTGGTGTATGATGAAGAGAAGTGCCCAGTAGCCAGAAAACTCCAGAATTTGGCCGGCTCTGCGACTGGAGGAATGTCGCAGCAAGAATACTCTAAGTTCTAGTAGATGCTGCAGAGGTCTAGAATTGAAATCACGTGTCTGATACCTCTGATAAAGAAGTTCAGAATGGGCTAATTTGCCCTATTAACGCGCTCACTCGGGTAGACGATCTGAACTGTAGCCATGAACTGCCTGACCATATCAGGAATAAAATCATACGACTTCAAGGACAGAGTGCCCATGCCCAGCTCTCTGAACATATTCTTCAAGTCAGCCTCAATTCCCAACTTCCTCACAATGCCCCTATTAACAAAGCGTGTGGCATCAATAGTTACACTATTCTAGGCTTTGTAGTACAAGCTGTCATAATCATCCCAGTCCTCAGATATCTCTCGATGGGTGCATGCTTTGTCGGCCATAGCAGCTTGGGGATTAACATAGTGTTCCACTGCCTCAATCGGGAGATCCTCTTCCTTTGGCCAAGGGTATTTGCATGGAATAGGTGGTGGTGCTGCTCTGGAGCTTCCAGATCGGTCAAAATGTCGCTTAGATTTCCTTTCATCAGCTATCTACATAAAGAACAAACAAAAAATAAGCAGAAGCGATAGAACAGCGACTACTGTCGATCGAAAGAACACCATGGGTAACAATCGACATTTGCTCGCGAAACCTGCAAAACCAAATCGGTTAGAATCAAACTCTAAATGCACCAATAATCATAAACAGTAGTTTATAATCCTTGTTCATCATTTCATCACCCTAAAGCGTTCTTAAACAAGCCTAATCCCAGTTCTAAATCAAGTTCTTCTATCAACCCTAAAACTTTCTTAAAATAGGAGATTTCAAGAACATACCTTGTAGATTGGTTGATTGAGTGTACTAAACAGATATAGAGTTATAAATTTAATGGGTTAGGGCTTTGAATCGCAAAAATCGGCCAAGAAACGAATGACAAGTTGTGGGGCAATTGTTTCAAAGTGTTTTCGGGTTTTGGGGAAGAAAATGAAATGTCGAGTTAATAAAGGCCCGCGTCTCGACACTGGGTGTCAGTTGACAAACACGGATTGGTTTCGATCGAAAACTTTAATAATTTTTTTTTGATAAAATTTAATTAATAAATTTATTTTTAATAATAATTTCTTAAGAAATTTGTAATTTTTTAAAAAATTGATAAAAATTTAAAATGCTAATAAATTCTAAACTCACTAGTGGGTTTCCCCCCCACTTAGCGCTTGTTTTAGTCATTATCTTGACTATTATATTTGATCAATCAGAAATTGGTAATCCTAGACGCATAGTTTGGTTATTTGGTCTTTATGCTTTCGTCTAATAATGCTTCACTCTCTGCCCATTGACTAGAAACTCGAATCATGTAGAGCTAATCAAGATGGTGGCTCCATATGGTCAAAGTTCTTTGACGGTAAAGAGACCTGATCCTTGGGATTGCAATTTCCCAGGGAAAAGAGTCAACCAAGATTTGTATAAAAGCACTTGGTCGTTTGCCTCGAAATGTCTAGCGATGATCTTTTTACCGTGATAAGATTTTGTTCTTTCCTTATAAAGCTTTGAATTTTCATAAGCATGATGTTTACTCTCATCTAAGTCATCTAGCTGTACCAATCTTTTCTGCAGCAGGTTTGATATCAAAACTTGTCAACTTTACAACCTATGCAGCCTTGTGTTCTAGTTCCACCAGAAGGTGAGAAGCCTTTCCATATAGTAATTGAAACATAGTGGTACCTAAAGGCATCTTAAATGCAGTAATGTAAGCCTAGAGTGCATTATCCAATTTTATGGACCAATCTTTCCTTGTCTTAACCGTCTTTTCCAGGATTTCTTTGATCTATCGGTTGAAAATTTCTACTTGGCCACTGGTTTGAAGATGATAAGGTGTGGCTATTCGATGGTTAACACCATGTTTCTTTAGTAGATTTTAAAACACCTTGTTGATAAAGTGAGTACCTCCATAACTTATGACTACTCGAGGGACTCCAAATCTAGGAAAATTATACTTTTGAACAGTTTCATTACTACTGCAGCATCATTTATTGGGGATGCTATTGCTTCTACCCATTGCAATAAATATTCGACCGCAACGACGATGTATTTAATTCCGCATGAAAAAGTGATACAGCCCAGAATGGGGGTCGTCCAGATGAACTACTGAGGTTTCAATCTGTTCAACCAAAATGAGGTCGAATGATCGATACTGCTGGAAGCCGAGTTGTAAAACCTGAAACAAATGCAAATGAAATGAGTTGCGGTTTATGATATGAACAAAAAAGAATAATAAACTAAGGAAAATGATAGATAAGGCGGAATCAATCTGTTGGATGTGTATCACTCTCAGCTTGATCGAATGATGGACTTGAAGTGGAATTGCGGATGAAGGTTTGATTGAATCTCTCAATCTGATGGGATGATGTGATTGACTCTCTTTGCATCTTTAGACCCATGGCTTGAAAACCTCCTTGGGTACCTTTCTCTAGTTTCTGGTGATAGAAGTGAGGTTACATGCTTCCTTATCATGGCGTCTTTAAGATCTTTCCATGTTTTGATAGCATCTACTTGACTCTTCCGTTGTGAATAAACTACTCTTTTCCACCATGAAATGCTTTTCCAGAGAGTTGTTTGATAGCATTGCTCAGCCTTTCTTTCCTTGGAAAGACATGGTAGGAAAACCATTCATCCATGTCTCTTTCCCATAATAGATAGTTATCTGGCCAGCTGCTTTCTGAAAAAGAACAAACCTTAACAACATTACAGATTCATAATCATGATAAGAATGACTTATGTATTCATGAGTGTAAGAAGTTTGGTGTGGGGTGATCCATGTAGAATTCGGTGGCTTGGGCTCAACATATGAAGCCGCTGGTGCAGTCTCAAATCTTCTTTTTCCCTTTTCTGTTCGTTGGCCTTGTGCCTTGCTTCCTACCGAGTTAATTCTTTCATTCAACCGAACCAACTGTTTGTTGATCTCTTGAATAGTGGCCAATTGTTCGTTCAGTGTGGCCATCTGAGTTTTCTCTTTCATTTCTTCCTAAAAAAAATCTCAAAACATCAATTGAAGTATGGGGTTGTTCTGGTCTAGCAGAATAACAATGAAGCAATGCAAACTACTTTAAACTAAACCGATAAATATGCAAGTATGAACCGAAATCCTATAAACTAATGTAAAATGATTTTTCTTTTGGTTTTCTCGATGCAATCTCGAAATAAAACAATATGAAATGATTTAAGAACAATTGAAAAGAAAATGATACAGCCAAGAATGGGGGTCGTCCAGATGAACTGTTGAGGTTCCAATCGGTTCAACCAGGATGAGGTCGAATGATTGATATTGCTGGAATCCTAGTTGTAAAACCTGAAAAAAATGAAAATGAAATGAGATGAGGTTAATGATATGAACAAAAAAATAATAATATATAAATTAAAAGGATAGACAAGGTGGAATCAAGCTGTTGGATGTGTATCACTCTCAGTTTGATCAAATGATGGACTTGTAGTGGAATTGCAGATGAAGGCTTGATTAAATCTCTCAATCTGATGGTATGATGGGACGATGTGATTGACTCTCTCATCCTGTGTACTAAGATTTTTTTGGTTTTCACAAAATAACTAGATTCACGAAATCAATAGAACAACAAAGAATCTCTCCTTGAATCCTAAAGATTGATATTTTACGCAAAGACAATCTTTGATAAAAACTGAACAAACTTTTTATTAACTTGGTGACTGAGGGTTTCATTTGCAATGCACGTCTAGGAGCTTATATTATGCTCAGAGATAAAGATATTAACGTTATAAAGCAATTAGAAAGGAAACAAATTAAAAACAAAGCAAGAAATTGGAAACTAGCCGTTGGAGGCTTAATGAATAGAATCCTCGTCAAATGAATGTAGATGGTTCTCTCCTTGTATCTGCACTTTTTGAGGGGATAAGAGAGTTTACTTGGTATCTTCTGGATGGCTTAGAAGGTGTTGATGTCGTGTCTCATCCTAAGAGAAAAAAGCTGTTGGAGATTAAGTGCCAAAATCTCCAAATAAGGCAGTTTGGTGTTAATGAAGATCCTCTTGATCCAATGTTGGCTGGTGCAAGGTATGAACTTGTAGAAATCCAATGGATCGTTGATTATTTCATCTGGAAGTCTTGGTATTATCAGGAAGTCCTCTGGTCTGAATTGATTGGCTGGCAAATGATTGAACCGAAAGATTGTCCAATCTTTCCATAAACTGCTCGGCTTGGCCGGTTTTGGGAAAAATGATCATATCTTTTTAATTTCGTAGACCAAATATCGTGATCTTGGGCTTTATGGAAATACAAGAAACTCCTCTGGACTTATATAACTGTTTTTGGCTCGGGCCCGATCTTGGTGGGGCTTAAATAGTCTTCCGAAATTGGGTACTCACATATGGATAGGCAGGGTAACCTCAGGTTTGTAAAATTATAACTCCCGGGTTCGTGAATATTTTGGCCCGATTCCAATTGTTTTGGAATACTTCTTGGGTGTAGAATTCATGAAAATTTTCCTCGTGATTAAAACCATCCTTGTGTGTAAGATATGGCATGGTTAGTGCACATATATCCTTGTTGGCGCCATGGCTGGTTGAGTAGGGCATTGGGTCAACCTCTGGTTCAGCTACTGGTTTGATGACCACATCAAGAAGGGAAAGGGCCGTAAATTAGATCCAACAGAAATCAAAAACTTCCACTTCGAGTATGAAATTCTGCTTCATTTCGTGTATTTTGCTGATTTTTCCTCTTCTTTGACATAGATCACATTGTTCTATGTAGGCTTTAGAATCACGAAAAAGATGGTCTACCAAAAACCTGCTTGAAAATTTTTAGATAATGTCTTCAAACTCGCGAAATTCCAAACATAATCGGATCCATGGCAACTTTCGCCATGCAGCGTATGTATATACCGTGGAGCAATGCTTAAATAGGTATGACTCGTCCCAATGATATCTTTGGATTTCTCTCAAAATTTTATTTTTTATATACACTAAATATCATCGACTCTACATCGGTGGCAAGATAGTCTACTATATCGGCATACCATGGTCTATCTGATCAGGTTGCATTTAACACACACACACACCGTGACTTGAACTTCTACCTCCGGAAGAATCTTCCTCATTTTGTGTGAAGTTGCAAGCGACGTTGATATTTAATTTGATTGTCACTGCTTCATCGCGTGGGTTGACGTGATTTTATTCTGGGGTGTCGATCAATGTTACTGACGTGGTATTGATTGACGCTTTCTCACATGATAAACACATATTACCGATGAACATAGCATCCATCTGGTAAACGTTTTCTGTAGGTAGGTACTCGTCGAAAGGTACGTCATCTTCGACTCTGATTCGTGAAATATTATTGATGACTCCGTTTTCTACTCCTCTCTTATCCTTGATTTTGAAGTCAAATTCTTGCAAGAGTAGAATCCATCTCAAAATCCTTGGCTTTGCATCTTTCTTTTGCATCAAATATTTTTGGGCGGCCTGGTAAGTGTTGAGAACTAACTTAAACCAACTAGGTAGTGACATAATTTTTCAAAAAGCGAACATGGCAGCTAGCAGTTTCTTTTCTTTGTCACATAATTTTGTTGGTTCAACTGGCGTAGTAGACAACATATAATTTCTTGTCTTTTCTGTCCCAGCACTGCACCTACACAAAATCACTTGTGTCACACATTTTTTGGAAGAGTAAACTCCAGTTTGGAGCTTGCACAATAGGGGCAGTCAGTAGTGCTGATTTTATTTCCTCAAAGGCTTTCAGGCACTTGGGAGTAAAATTAAATTTTACTTCTTTGCGCAGGAAAGCTGTGAGTGGTCTAGCTACTTTACTAAAGTCTTCAATAAATCTCATGTAGAACCCAGTGTACCCAAGAAAACTTCTTACAACTTTCCTGTTGGTGGGTTCTCGTAGACCGGTCATAGCCTCAATTTTGGCTTTTTTCCACTTCAATACAGCTGTTGAAACCTTATGTCCTAGAAAAATTACATCATTAACCATAAAATGGTATACCTCCCAATTCTGGACAAGATTTTTTTTCTCACATCTCACTAAAATTTTGCACATATTGTCAAGACAAGATTTAAAATCTGATCCATATACTAAGAAATCGTCCATAAAAACTTCCATGAAGTCTTCGATCATATCTGTAAAGACTGACATCATGCATATTTGGAATCTAGCATGGGCATTACAAAGTCTGAAAGGCATCCTGCGGTACATGATGTACCATATGGACATGTGAAAGTGGTATATTCTTGATCGTCCGGATGGATAGGGATCTGAAAGAATCCAGAACAGTCGTCAAGAGAGCAGTAGTATTGGTGATTTGCAAGCCTTTCTAACATTTGATCGATGAAGGGTAGGGAAAATGGTCTTTTCTCTTCGCAGTGTTTAGCTTCTTGTATTCAATGCACATCATATTCCAAGTGACAGTCCTCATCGGGATCAATTCATCTTTATCTTTCTTTACGACCATGATTCCTCCTTTCTTAGGAACAACATTCACTAGGATGACCCTATTACTGTCCGAAATCGTATAGATAATTCCTGCTTCCAGACATTTCATAATTTCTTTATTCACTATCTCTTTCAAGTTTGACTTCAGTCTCCTTTGGTGTCCAAAAGATGAGTTTGATTCGTATTCTAGATGTATCCTATGCATGTATAGTGATGCTATAATGGACCAGCTTGTAGATGAATAGGCCTTAGTCATTCCTGAAGGTCCTATGACTCGATCCAGACTCAGGAAATCCAATGGAGCCATTGGAGGATTACATATGTCAGCATGGAAGCAAGAAGAGAGTCTTGATCAAAGTTTCATCATCCAAGATGCCTTGATCATTATTCAAGCTAATTCCACCTCAAGCTGATTAACACTAGGCAAAGTACTTGTGTGTGCTATTTTTTCCTGCCTTTGCTTTTTCCCAATGGGTTGTGCAAAGATAGGTTTTTAATGAGGCCATAGGCTCCCTTATCCTATCACATAAGTGTTAATCTCGGTCCAAGACTGAAGAATATCATTATATATCTTATGTAATTTTATATTCCTAAGTTTTTATTTTATAAAACCTTAGGCTTTGTGTGTTTCCAAGAGGAGCCTATGTCTTTAATCCTCTTGCATTTTCGAGAAGTTGTTCATGTACGACATTCTCCTCTTTATATTGTGGTCAATTTTCAGTCTGAATTACAATCATCTTTTTTATCAAAAAAACTTGGCTTCTTTCTCTTAATCTTGTTTGTAATATCCAGAGTTAAAAGGTGCTTAAATTGGTATGTCATATCCAATTCAGTCATCTTGGAGTATCAAGATTTCTTCTATCACTCTTATCACCAATCGATCCATTGCCTTTGAGAAACTTGAGTATTTTGATTTGTTTCTGAAAAGGATTATCCCAAATCACCTCGAGAGCATCCTAGGAGCATATTAAGTTGTATCAGAGTAAATCTGGAAGGAGAATGTTCTTTATATTTGATTTTTCCGATTAGTTTTTCATATTCTCACTGAGTTTTGATCGATTTGTGTTTCCGTTTTCAATAACTGATTTATTTGGGTTCTTTGATCTAGATTCTAATTTGAAACTTCATATCCATTCTGAGAAATTTATTGATTTGCCTTGTTGATCTGAATCTGATTACGGTTAAGAGAAATCGATCTTTTTTATTGTTTTGAATCGGTTCTTTTCTGTTTTGATCATCAAATTCAAGCTTGAAACTGAACTGATTCTGTGATCTCTGTGTTTGTTTAGGGTTTGAGTTGAATAACTTTAATACATTTCTGGTTGAGTTTTTTTTGTCGATTTGAATCTATTATAATCTGTTTCTGATAATCACACTTGAATTGATTCAAACCTGCCATGAAACTGAGTTGTTTTAGAAAAGGAGTGTTTGTTTCTTTAGAACTAGTTACTGGGTTATGTTTTCTTGTGTGTCTCAGGTAAAAATGGAAAATGAGCACAAGGGAGAACTCAGCAAGAAAGATAAGCTTTTGCATGAAGACTTCACGGCCAGAATTATTCAAGTCTACAATCATCAATTTGTAAACCTTAGTCAAGACATATAGCAGAGAGGAAAAGCAGAGACTGCAAAGCATTATCCCAAGATGAGTACAAGCACAAAGGGTATGATCAGTTGGAAAGAAAGAAGAAGCATATTGTTGTTAGCAAAGCAACTCCACAACAAAAAGGTTTGAATGAGACAAGTTGAGCACAGATCGAAACAGCCATTTGAGACAAATCTATACTTTTCAAACTCGGTTCAGAAACAACCTTGCAGCCAGAGATCACGTCCATCTAGTATATTTGGTTTATCTAGCAAGGCAACAACCAGGTACATCACAGAGAAAACAGTTAAATATTCCTGGTTCAATGAGGAGGATAAAAAGGAATTGTTGCAACTGATGATGTATATGGAGAAGAAACTCAACAGGACCAACACAACACGTCCATTCATTGCAACACAGCACCAAGAACCAGTTACTACTGTCTCAGCATTTAAAGTGGCAGAACCGGAATCAACTGCACATAGTCAAGAAGAAAAAACCTAAAATCCATCACCTATAATTCAGAAACAAGAGCAACCAGTTCAGGACGTCATTGTTATTTTCATTGATGATATAATAGAAGAATAGGCACCCAAGGAACCACAAGAAGATCGTGAAATGAATCAGCTGATTGTCTTTGATCCACGTGATCCCCAAATGACATTCTTGGGTACTTTTCTAATTAATTCTTTTGTTTGGAACACGACCAGAGCAGTGGGGATTTCAAGACACGAACTGAGCTTGAAGCATCTTGTATTTGAGCCTGGAGGAGACATGTGGTAGCACAAGAATAACTCCAAACTGATTGAAAAGTATGCAGTAGCAGAAACATTTGATTTTGGTGATCTTTTCTCCTCTGGAGAAAAGTTGTTGCACATCTCAGCTCGGAACGAGTTCCACTATAAAAAAAATTGGAGAATAAAGCCAAGTCAGTCATGGATCCAGAAATCACAGAAAATGGTGACCTGATCATAAAGATATTACCAGTTTGACTAAACTTGTCGGTTTTGATTATTTCAAAGAGATGTTTATATCTGTTTGGGTTGGAAGGTTACAGACATACTTGTGGAAACCTGGAGCATATGTCAGCATACCTATCATCCTTGGTAAACAATCTTCTCGTGCTAGAATCAGCTTGGGTCATAAGGAGTTGAAAGATGGTCAAAACGCATTAATTCTCGGCCATATCAAGCTATGGAAGCCAACATATTTCCAACAGTTTTAGTACCATTGCAGAGATTATCAAACCATGTGTGAAGATGGAGAATTAAATAGAGGAAATGGTGAAGTGATTACTGGATCAGGAGAAGAACTCATGTTTTCTTCTCAAATCAAGGAAAAACTACCCGATAATCTTAGTTTACAGCAAAATCTAAAGCAACCAACCCGAGGTAACCATCTAAACTCAAAAAAAAAACATGGAAACCCTATTTTCTTTCTGTTGGCACAGATCAAACTGCTTTGAGGTCTACACTTTTTGAAAAGAAGGATATAAGTTACGAACCAACCTGTCCCACATTCCTACTCCTTCCTACATCTACAAGAAATCAGTTTGAGGCTAAAACCAGTTCAGGGTTGCAAATTACTGATTCTACAATTCAGGTAGACCTGCACGTTCTTTATTCTGAACTATTTGAGTTTAGAACATCTCAATCCTATATATGGAAATCATGTGAGCATGCTAAGATAAGTAATCATGTTTTCAAGGATTCTGTTATCACTCATTACCTAGATATAATTGACATGGGTGTGTTTACGGTTCTCGCATGGTATAAATATCTTAAAAAAATGAACTATCAAATTAACCCTTAATCCTAACACACAAAACAATACTCTTGTCAAGAGAGATCAGGTGTACTACTTAGGGATCAAATTCACAGAGAACAATGACACACAATAGATTTCTTATTTCCTAAAGGTTAAGCTAGGTGATTATATATATTAGTAACAAGTAATCAGTCCAAGTAAATATTCCTTATTGGAGAGTGTAGATGTTAATAATGTAAATATGGAAATATGCTAATAATGTAAATATGGAAATATGCTACTAAACTAACTAGATGTAAATGTAAATATGCTAGATCTAAGATTTCAAGTTTAATAAATTATAGGGAATAAGAAGCATGGATATGTAAATATTCTAGAACTCAAATATTAACTATTCTGAACCTTTTAACTCCAAATCTCCTATGCGAGCAAAAGGAAAGACTATCGATCGACGGCTAAGGCCTGGTGTCGGTCGACGGTGAAATCAGAAGGAAGTGTGAATGAGATTTGATATGTTCACCAATCTAATTAGAGCAGCTCTCGCATGCGCCTAACAACCTAGTTCAATTGAGTCTATTTTGGCACAGAACCTACTCTCGTAGTCGTCCATGTCCTACTTTCGAGATCCAAGTTAGTAACTCTAGAATGCAATCATTCAGCACAACTCAATTGATGGATATTAACATAACCTAGCAATCCTACTTTTGGGATAATCCATGATTGCTATCATTCAACCCTAAATCTAGTTGATAACTACTTAGACATAATCAAAGTAAGAATAATAATCTGAATATAATGCATACATAAAACAATGGGGTTCCAATACAAATCTACCTAAGGAGTTAGGAATCTTCTCCCTATAAAATATTAAAGAACCTAGCACCGTACGTCTCCGTACGTATGCCTTTTTCTGCCCCAATACGTAAAGTATAAATATAAAACCCTAAAATCTAGGTCAGAACTCGTCGATAGGTAAACTTGTAATCTTGTGTCTTGTCTCTGACTTGGGCTTGAAATCAGATGTCTGCGAATTGGCCGTCGATCGATGGCAAGTGGTCAGCATCGATCGATCTTGGTCATCTAACATCGGTCGATGTCAAGATAGGGCCGTCGATCGACGACTGTCTTGTACTTCGACTCTCTCAATGATCAGCTATAGATTGTTCTCATCTAAATGCTCCAAAAGCTCCAAGTATCTCCATATATCTCCAAAACTTACCAGGAACTCTAAAGACATTAAAATATAACCTAGACACACATAATAGACCCTAAATAGAGTCCATAACATGGCCTAAAACTGGTAATAAATAGTCTTTTTCAATAATACACTTATTTTGTCAAAAGAGTCAAGTAGATTTTAGGAAAGCTTTGAAGCGCACAAGAAGAAAGTACAAGCGAGAGGACTCGCTTCAAAAAGAAACAACAAGAAAGAGGACTACAAGCGGTTCAAACCACCTATTTTGGACCAGGATACGCAGAAAGATGTCACTGGCTTCATTCTCGTCAATGAAGCACCTCGAGAAGCTACATACAAACTTAAACCAAGCAAAAACCAATTTGGGATAATACTATTACTCTTTTATAAATTTTTATGTGCTAACTTGTTATGTGTTAATGAGTACGAATCAGGTTTGAGGAACACATCAAGAGAAAGGAAAACCAAACACATCAGTACCTTCTACATAACCAAACAAATCAGCAACAATAACTATTAACGAGGCTTGCAAGGTAGGTTTAGTCTGAATAAAAACTTCAATGTTGCTGATTTGGTCCCTTTTGTTGCATATGTTCCAGATTTGATGAAAAATTCTTTTCAAGAGAGAGGGGATGATGTGATCATCGACCAGCTTGTAGATGAAGATGCCTTAGTCATTCCTGAAGGTCCTATGACGTGATCCATAATCAGGAAATTCATTGAAGCCATTGGAGGATTACTTTTGTCAATATGGAAGCAAGAAGAGAGTCTTGGACAAAGCTTGATCATCGAAGATGCCTTGATCCTTATTCAAGCTAATTCCACCTCAAGCTGATTAACACTTAGGCAATGTACTTCTGTGTGCTCCTTTTCCCTGTCTTTGGATTTGTCACTATGGGTTTCATAAAGATAGGTTTTTAGTGAGGCCACAAGCTACTTTATCCTATCACCAACATGTTAATCTCGGTCCAAAACTGAAGAATATTATTATCTACCTTATGTTATTTCATATTCAAAAGTTTTTATGTTATTTTCAAACCTTAGTCTTTGTGTGTTTCCAAGAGGAGGCTATGTCTTTACTCTTCTTGCAATTTTGAGAAGCTGTGAATGTACAGCTTTCTTCTCTTTATATTGTGGTTGGTTTTCAGTCTGAATAACAACCATCTTTTTATCACATCTTTTTCATTCTTTCCCTTAATCTTCTCTGTCGAGTAGCTTACGATTAGGGTTTGTAATGTCAAGAGTTCAAAGGTGTTTAAATTGATGTGTCATATCCGATTCAGTCATCTAGGAGTATCAAGAGTTCTTCCATCACTCTTGTGTCACCAATCGATCACTTCCTTTGAGAAACTTGAGTCTTTTGATTTGTTTCTGCCAAGGATTATCCTAACTCATCCACAGAGCATCCTAGGAGTATATTACATATATAATGTGGGAATCATGGAATATCATCGAGGGAATATCCAAGAGCTTTACGATACTTGCACAAATTTTTTAGTAACAGAGTGAGTTCTCCACTGCTCAAGTTAGCATTGAGAATGACAGGATAGAAATTAATGCATATGAAAGCATATTTAGGGCCAGCTGGAAGTTTTTTATGTTCTACTTCCATAGCTTTTTCCGCACTCCAGATGTTTGAGTCGATCGCTACCTCTAATGATGTATTGATTGATATTAGAGAATCATTGATTTCTTCTTTTATGTCGACATGTATGACCTCTTTACTGGTTTCCATTAACCTAGTACACTCATCAGCTATATCATCCATACTGAAAATATCTCTTTGGGAGCCGTTAGATCTCAACCTAATGAATCGTCAGAACATACATCCATGAATGATTCATCAGCGAGTTAAGACAGATGATCGATAAAGAAAATTTTGCCATTGATTAGTGGTTTCTTAAAAAACTTTTCCATGTCAAAAACCATCTGTAAATCTCCAATATTCAGACATATACATCCTTCCCTAACTTCAGTGATCTCACCGACCGTGGCTAAAAATGGTCTTCCCAAGATAAGAGGGTCATTCGGTTCTTTCTCGTATTTAAGTACTATGAAATTCATAGGTATGTGGCATCCATTTATCCTTACGGGTACATCTTTTAGGATACCTTCGGGAATCCTAATCGATCTATCGGCTAGAACAAGAGTGATTCTGGTAGATTTACATTGAGTTAACCTGAGAGCAACTGCAATGGAATAAGGTATTAGATTCACATTGGAGCCTAGATGCAGAGGAATCTCTGAAATCGCTCATGGTGGATGTTGCAATCTAAAACAAAACTACCGTGATCCAAGCGTTTAATTGGGATTTCTCCTTGAATCATAGCACTTTCTTCTTCAGAAACCATAATCATGCTCTGTTCATTCGTTTGGAAACCGTGTGTCGCCATGTCTTTTAGGTATTTCTTGACTGAAGCAAAACATTAAGGAAGTCACTAAGCGGCATTTCTACAATTATTTTGTCAAAAGTTTTCTTGCATATATCCTTTTTTAGTTCTCGCTTTGCTTTCATCCGATTGTGGGTAGAAAAAGGAGGTGTGGGTCTGTATACCCTAGATACCACTCGTGTAGAAGACTTAGACGGCAGTGGTTCTGGAGGGATCAGGTGTTGATCGACATTGCTGGTGCGCCGTCTATCAAAATTTTCTTCAATCTCCAAATCTGCTTCCATATCATCTAGAGCGGGTTGTAATTCCTCTAACACTTTTTTTTGGTCATACTTCTCCAGTCAAGGAAAAAGATTTGACCCATCTTCAGGAGTGTCAATAGGTATTGGTTGCTGATAATTATCCCCGTCTTTCTCAATTTCTACATATTCATCTATGGTAATGCCTTCCTTCAAATTCAGAGAGAGTTGCATTCCAGTTATGAACGTTACAGCCCTAACTTGACGTCTTGGGTTAGTGTCGGTTCTTCAAGGGAGAAATCCTTCTTCTCTCTTGAGAGCTACCGCTTTCTGTGCGACTTGGCCATCTAACCAATTTAGATGGTCACTCAGAGCTTCAAACTTTCTCATAAGCTCAGAGTATATAAAGTTTATCTTCCCATCAAGGTCGTAAGCCATTCTATGATTTTCAGTGAGGACTTGATTTACCTTTGACTTTGTATTTTGTTTTCGCTCTTTCAAAGCTGAATCGTATAATCTATTGAAGCTACTACTGCAAAATTCAAGTTGTTGACCTTGGAAAGTGGTCACACCGATGGATTCTGCTGGTTCTTCTTGTTTGGATCAAACATTTTCGTCTATGTTATTGGATCGAGATTGATCTTGCTCCCCAAGAAAAGCTTGAACAAATTCAACATTGCTTTTACTTCAGCCAACTTAATTTCATCCTTATACTCCATTGGGTCACTCCTTTCAACGTCATTTCTCTCTAAACCCTTGCCTGAGGTAACACTCTCAATCAACCTCCTAGCTTCATGGGGACTCCTGGTTTTGAAGTTTCCTTTTGCTGGCAGTGTCGAGCGTAGTGTGGTAATTGAGGCTTAGACCTCCGTAGAAAGTATTGATTAATTGGTACCCTGAACCTTCCCCAAGCATTTTTGAAAGTTTTGCTGACACCTTGGGAAAACGTCGATATCTTGTTTGTCACCTCCCAGTATTGTGCCTCATAAAAGGAGCTATTAATGAAAGTGCTTCTAATGTCTCTCCAGAAAGTCAAGGATCCGGGTGGTAACTGATCCATCCACCTTCTAGCGTCTCCTTCAAGAGAGAATGAAAACAGGTTGCAGCAATTGTACTCGTCACACACCATGTCTTCTAATTTCTAGATAAGATCATATGGGTGTTCAGTAGGAAAGCCATGAAATGGCTTTTGACGTACAAGAATGAGGAAGTCGAGATTAAGCTCAGAACCTCTTGCGTTGTTTTCTGGTAATCGAATCACGGATCTATTGGAAGAGGTCCTATCGGGTCATAAGAAATCTTGCACTAATAATTGACGTTCGTTCTCATTATTAAAAGTTATGATAATTCTTTCTGGGATTTCAACCGCCTGTTCATTAATGAGTCGGTTTAATGTATGGCAAGTTTGACCTTCCTGATCTTCTAGGAATACTTCCTTATTATTATTATTATTATCTAAAATAGTAAGTGTAGACTTACCTGCTTCTGGCGGAGTGGCATCAATCGGATACGAGAGAGTGTTGTCGATCTTCACTGCTAAGGCGTTGTCGATCAATTCTTCTGCTTCCCCATCGAACGATGTTCGTCGTCCAGAATCCATATTCTTCTTAAATGTACATGTTTAGGCAGGAACAAAGAAAGAATTAGTAGTAAACAGAAAAATAAAAATCTGAACTATATTCTAAACACAGAACTAAATCTAATGGTAATAAGAAAGAGTTCCCGACAGTGGTGCCAAATTAGATATGCTCAAATTAACATTAAGAGCTATTGTCCCAAATAAGAGGATCATTTGTAATACTTAAGGACCGAATCCACAAACATTTGAGATGACACAGTAAATTTATTGTCTTTGAAATAAAGGTACAAAGTAATGGTATATAGTAGTAAACAAAGAGATAAAGTGTTGTAAGTTATCAAGATGAGTTGAAGCTAGATTTAGTGGAACTCTCAGGTGTAAGAGGAGTGCGAACTAATTATGTTATCAGAATGTATTAAGGTACATGTAGCAACCCGAAACTTTCGAGCCAAAAATTTAGGCTGCTAACGCCATGGCTGGACACCGAGAGTCAATGTAATTCTCCTATCAATAGCCTTCCCCTCTCCCTTATTTTCTGGCATGGAAACCCATAGAAAAATAAAAAGAAAGAAAAGGAAGAGAGAGAGATAGAGAGAGAGAGAGAGAGAGAGAGAGAGAGAGAGAGAGAGAGAGAGAGAGAGAGAGTTGAAAGAAAGAGAGAGAGAGAGAGTTGAAAGAAAGAGATCTAAGGGGAAAAGTGTGTGTTAGTAGGGGATGAGCCACCACGTCTCGTCACTGGAGCCCCCACCGCTCGAAACCAAGCCAATAAAGTCACAATTGTTCATAGTCCAAGGTAACCCCCGGAAACCGCCATGCTTATAAGCTTAGTTTTGCCCATTTAGTAAATCAGCCATAACTTCCTAGAAGTTGATAATATCAAACATGAAAGGCCACCATCGTGTTTCTCTCGATGAGACAAAGCCGTAGCCGCCGACCACGTCGTAATCAAAGTTCGGACGAAGCCGCACCCGCCCTCGGAAGTTTCGCCAAGCACCCGCGTGCATTTCACGCGCCGCCGCCGGATCACTGCCGGACCGCCACCGGACCACCGCCGGTAAGCCACCACCATCGCTTCCGGTGACTCGCCAGCAACTCCGCCAACTCAGTGAGTCAACTCGGTTGACTCGGTCAACCGGTGGTTTGACCGGTTTAAAATGATTTCAGTTTGGTTAGGGTAAAATGGCCGGTTAAAATCAATTAGAAATCGGTTAGGTTAAATCAGTGGTTAAAATCAATTGGATTTTGGTTAGTCTTAACCGACGATTAAAATCAATTGAACTTTGGGTAGGGTAAACCGATTGGTTTAAATCAATTTCAATTGGATGAGGGTTGACTTTGACCAACGGGTTGACTTTTCCGTAGACACTCGTTTTTGACCGTTCGAAGAGCAATCTGACTCGAAATTTCGATCTGATTTCAGATTTTGAGTCTATTTGAGCATCTGGAGTTCATAGACACCACTTTTTCAAGTTTCTAATTTGAGGGCTATTTCCGAACTACTCGTAAGCGGCTTAGGACCTCGATTAAATACAATTTATTTCTATTTTGTTCTGTCTGCATGAAATTAAGTCTGTCATTGCTTTTCTAGTTATGTTCTTTTCCTAAACAGGAACTAGGGTGTTAGATGATTCAAAATTGATTGCTTCACTTAATGTAATTCTTAGTTAGATTTGTTTGGGATGGATACAGAGATCTACTTCTGTATGCCATATTGTGCGGCGGTTACGGCCAGCTATAGTCGACCGGCTGGACCGTACCCTGGAAGTGTCGATAAATCGTATAAGGGTAGTGCCCGAGCATTATCTCGAGTTGAGTATTGTTGTTTGGCCGTCAGTGGGTGGCGAGTGCGTGCCTCGCTAGGACCATTGCTTGTTGTTTGGATACTTTAGGTGCCATGTTTGTACATATTAGGATTAAATTATATTTATTCGAGGTGTTATAAACGAGTATATGGGCTTCGGGTTTTGGCATCCCATACCTCACTGAGTGACTCCCCTGTTACTTACCCCTCCTTCCCTTTTTTAGGTGAGACACACGAGCTTATGATATTTTGCTGGATTGGTGCTCCTAGGCTTTTCCTTCAGATTTTATTTGGGCTTAGGGTTAGTGTTGTTGGGCTTATGGGCTTCTATGTGTTATGATATATTGTTTGTGTTCTGTCGTCTTCAGTGATGAGGATGCAGGTGTCATATTTTTGTATGGTGATGTGTTAGGGGGTGACATACTGTTCTTCAGATAGGAGGTGTGTGGTGTCACAATACAATTCTCAAACTCAAACAATAAGTTATAGTCAATCAAATTTCGTGTGCAAGACTATCTAATGTCTAAACCTAGCACTCCAACTCTCGTACGTAAATCCTCAACGAGTGTCGATCGACAACCACTTAGGATTGTCGATCCATACTACTTCTAGATAGGCTTTAGAGAATATGTTTGATATGTTATCTAACTTTCTAGACCAACTGTCGTATGTTCCTAGTCAATTAGATCATACTAGTCTTAATTCACGCAATAAACCAAACCTTTGCTTGCGACAACTTATCCTAAGATCGAGGTTTAAGGTTATCAGTGTTAACCCTAGCTGTAAGAAAAACTAGATGAAAAACGTATTAATTTCCCTAACAACAATACATATTAGCAAACCATTAACAAACCATGAAGAACCATATATCTAACAATAGAACTAACACACATAATCATAGAGAACATGGAATTAGTTTGAATAAATTGCATAAACCAAATAGAAAGAGTGGAGAAACAAAGTAGAAAACAAATGAAGTTTAAGATCTTCTCTCTCAAGGTGTTTAGAGCTCTCTTTCTCTCTCTTCTCTCTGTCTCTCTCTAGATATATATATGTCCAATCCTAATCTTATTCTCCTCTAGGATAATTAAGCGTAAAATAAGTGTCTGTTCAAAACAATAGAAAACCCTAATAAATAACCTCATATGCAGTCAAGGACTTGTTGTGCAATTCCCGGAACTTCTTAACAATTCTTTTAATTTCTCAAATCATCATTAAACCCTGGGACGGCTGGAATGTTGATCTACACACATGGGCCAGTTTCGATCGATGCTCATCGTAAGAACAACTCAGACTACAAGTTTTCAGGAGAGCTTCTTCAAAGCTCTAAAATGATCCAAAAACTCCAATGATGTCCAATAAGTACTTAGACCTTAAAAGACTCTAAAACAACTTCAAATGCATATAAAAGACTCTAAAAACATACTTATATCATGGGTGAGACCAGTTAAAATCCATGACTTATCATCGTTGCAAGATGCTGGAGAAAATCTAAGAAGAAATGGAAAAGACTACTATAATCGACTATTCGGGTATGAGATGAATAAAATAGTGGGCTACATTAGAAGTTAAAATGTGAAGTTTATTTGAAAAAGTTAATTTTATTAATACTCATGTTTTGGTTTAATATGAAGGGCTAAATAGGGTCATCATTATTGTTTATACTAAATGGACAAGGATCTCAAGAATGATTATAAGGGGACAATAGATTAGTTTTTTTTGTTCCTTATTAGCAAAATTCCCATTTTTTATCTACAGCATTTTCTATGTATCACACTCATTTCCAAGTAGATCAGCAAGTACAATAACAACTCTATAAATTAATAGTGTTAGTTTTTTTTTTTCCTTTTTAGATTTTTTTTTATTTTAACATAAACAAACTTGATTTTAGTTTATATACATTAATTATTTTTTTTAAATTCATTATTCACATTGGTTTTATTATATTATTTGGTGTATATAAAATATGATTCAAAGAATTTAATGTGATTTTAGATAAATTTACTAAATCTCATCAAAATATACTAAGTGTTAAGAAAATATAAAGATAATTTCATTATGAAAATAAAACAAATAATATAATGGTTTATTTGTACTATATAAATTTTTTACATATATATTGTTAATTTATAATTTAAATTGGATTACTTATTTACATATTATTTTCTTGAAATTTATTATTTTATTATCTTATCAATTTGTGTCATAATTTTAAAAATTTGGACTTTTCTATAATTCAATAGATTTCCACGGTCATGCACATGCACGGTGACAACAAGGGAAAGAACAACGGGAATGAGTAGGTAAAGAATAATTTTTTCATACGATAAACCGAAACGATTGTTATACAAATCCTTTTTGCCATACAATTATGAGCGTATCATGTCCACTCAAAAATGTGCGAGAAGGAAAAAATTATGTGGATGAAGACTCGCATATTTTGTTGGATCGGTCTCCAAGGATGGGCCTTCTCTTATATCGGCCTTGAGATAAAGATCCTTATGTCCTTTTCGTGTGGTCTGGGCCAATCGTCGGCCCAAGGTTTAATAGATATTTTCGAGAATTGAGTCTAACAATTGTCCCCCAATCATTAATTGGCTATGTCGATTACCTGTTAAAGACGAGAAACTATTTTTTACGTTCTAATCTCTCTTTGTCGCAAGGATAAATGCGAATTTTCATCGAACTCTGTTGGATCTTCTTTTCGTAAATATGGTTCTATCCTTCTTTGGTGTGATCTCGGCTTACAAATTCATGGATCATTCACGTTTTCTCATCACATTTTCTTTTGATCATTTCAATCTTCTGCTAACGATGTCCACCAAGAGAAGACCTACCTGTTGAGTTAAGCTAGAGATAACTTGGATGTCAAGTTACCTAATTCTATTGAGCTATAGAATAGGAAAATATTTATTTTGTAATTCCTAATGAGTTTAGAAAAGTGTGATTCATATATATAACATGCAAGGGTGTTTTTGCATATCTTATTAGTTGAGAGAGTCTTAGTTTTTGAGCAAGTTTTCTAAGACAATGAGATATCAATAAAGAGTTTTAGAGTTTGAGTTAAGTCTTTGATTCAATAATTGGTATCAGAGCATATATTGAGTAAAAGAGAGCATGGGAGAAATCATTACAGTGAATAGAAACAAGAACAGTGCCTCGTCGTCCATTCAGTGTTCGTAGCTTAATGATACTAATTATACTGTATGGACAATAAGGATGAAGGCGGCGTTAAAGGTTGATAAGGTCTGGGAGGCCATTGATCCAGGAGATAGCGGAGAGAAGAATGATTTGGCAAGAGCATTACTGTTTCAATCGATACCAGAATCATTATTGATGCAAGTGGGAAACCTTACTACTGGAAAAGAGATTTGGGAGGCGATAAAGTTGAGGCATATGGGAGCTGACCGTGTACGAGAAGCACGCTTGCAAATTTTAAAAGCTGATTTTGACAGACTTAAGATGAAAGACACTGACTCCATTGATAGTTTTGTCGAGAAACTCTCTGAATTGTCAACAAAGTCTGCAGTTCTGGGAGAAACTGTAGAGGAACCGAAGATCGTTAAGAAATTTCTTCATAGCCTACCAAGAAAGAAATACATACACATCATCGCTGCCTTGGAGCAAGTTCTTGTTCTAAATAAAACAAGCTTCAAAGACATTGTGGACCGGTTGAAAGCATACAAAGAGAGAATCTCAGAGGAGGAAGAAGAGAAACAAGAAGAACAAAGTCAATATAAATTGATGTATGCTAATAATGACACACAAGCGCGCTCACAAGGCTATCAAGACAGATATGACTCCTCTATAGGCAGAGGCGGAGGTGGTCGATATGAGTATCGAGGAAGAGGAAGTGGTCGGTATGGGTATAATGACGGAGGCTACAATCGAGATGCATCCAGAGTTGTGTGTTTCAGATGTGATAAGCTTGGGCACTTTGCTCAGAATTGTCCAGATCGCTTACTTAAACTCCAAGAAACACATGAAAACGAGACATATACTACACATGAAGCTGATGAATTTATGGTTAACGAGATTGTGTATCTCAATGAACAGAAGGTGATACCCACAAAGCTTGAGAGGACGACAGCTGGAGATAATCTGTGGTATTTAGACAATGGAGCCATCAATCACATGACGGGTAATCTAGAGTACTTCTCAGAGATTGATAGAAAAATAACTGGAAAGGTGAGGTTTAGGGACGATTCACGGATAGATATAACTGGAAAAGGCTCGATTATATTCATAACCAGTGGTGGTGAGAAGAAAATTCTTTCAGATGTTTACTACATTGCAGAGATCAAGAGTAATACTATAAGCCTTGGACAAACAACTGAGGCTGGCTGTGAGGTGAGAATAAAAGAAAACTGGTTGTTCTTATATGATCGAGACAATAAGCTCATTGTAAAGTCAAAACGATCACCCAATCGACTTTACAAGGTCATCATGGAGGTGGAGTTAAAGAAGTGTTTGCAGTTGGCTCTTCATAAGGAGTCGTCAAGTTGGCACTCACGCTTAGGACATGTGAGTCTAAGAAATATGAAGCTTATGGTTGATAAGGATATGGTAATTGGTATGCCTCGTTTTGAAGTAGAGAAGGAGACATGTACAGCGCGTCTGCGTGGAAAACAAATACGAAGCTTGTTTCCAGCAGCAAGCTCGTACCGTGCAACAAAAGTTCTTGAATTAGTACATGGAGGTCAATGCGGTCTGATCACACCGCCCACAGCCGGAGGAAGTAGATATGTCTTCGTGCTAATCGATGACTACTCGAGATATATGTGGACCATTCTCATGAGGGAGAAGAGTGAAGCTTTTGTCAAGTTTAAACGTTTCAGAGCTATAGTAGAACATGAGACAAGTTCTAAGATCAAGACGTTACGAACTGACAGAGGAGGAGAGTTCACATCACTAGAGTTCAAGGAGTACTGCGATAGCATGGGCATAGAACGCCATCTCACAGCGCCATATTCACCTCAGCAGAATGGAGTTGTCGAGAGGAGAAACAGAACGCTACTTGAGATGACGAGAAGTATCTTAAAACATATGGATGTTCCAAATTACTTATGGGGTGAGGCGGTTAGGCATTCAACCTATCTTATCAATAGGATAGCAACGAGAACTCTAGTACTTCAGACTCCTTACGAGAGTTTCAAGGGAAAGAAACCAAATGTAGGACATATAAGGGTCTTCGGTTGTGTTGTTCATGTGAAAGTAGCCACGCCAAATCTGAAGAATCTGGATGATAGGTCGAGAACTCTGTTCATCTTGGTACTGAACCAGGAACAAAAGCTTATCGGCTTCTTGATCCAACTACTCGGAGGATAGTAGTTAGTAGAGACGTGGTATTTAGTGAAGAACAAAGATGGAAGTGGTCAGAGTTAAAGAAAGAGGAGCATGACAATGCAAGAATTATCGATTTTGGGTTCAGAGGAGTTGGAGAAGAAGTAGTTTCTCGAGATAACGCGATAATAAACGAAGAAGAAGAAGTAGAAGAAGTGGACGCAGAGTCTACATGGAATGAAATTCAAAACGAATCACCTGTGATTCTGAGACGATCTTCTCGCACCAGAAACTTACCAAGTTATCTCGACGACTATGAGCTCTTAGTGGAGGAAGATGAGATGTATGAGACACTTTGTGAGATTGAATGTGATCATCTCTTAATGCTAGTGAATGAAGAACCATGGAACTATGAGGAAGCAAAAGAGTTGAAAGTGTGGAGAGATGCTTGTGAGGATGAGATTAAATCGATAGTAAAGAATGAGACGTGGGTTCTTGTTGATCTTCCACCACATTGTAAAGCGATAGGATTGAAGTGGATCTTCAAGGTTAAGAGAAATTCTGATGGGACTATCAACAAATACAAGGCGCGTTTGGTGGCAAAAGGCTACATACAGAAACACGGAATAGACTTTGATGAAGTCTTCGCACCTGTCGCACGGATTGAGACAGTTCATTTGATCATTGGAATAGCAGCTACACGAGATTGGGAACTACATCATCTTGACGTTAAGACCGCATTCTTGCACGGTGACTTGAAGGAGGAGGTTTATGTGTCTCCACCGGAGGGTTATGCCATCAAAGGGAAGGAAGCTAAAGTCTACAAACTTAAAAAGGCACTTTACGGTCTTCGTCAAGCTCCAAGAGGGTGGAACGAGAAGCTTAATACAGTGTTGGTCGAACTGAACTTTGTTCGATGTTTGAAAGAGCCATCTGTTTATCGAAAGAAGAAGCAAGATCATCTTTTGGTAGTAGCTGTTTATGTAGACGATTTACTCATAACGAGATCTAGTTTGGCCATGACCAATGACTTTAAGAGAGATATGGCAGCTAAGTTTGACATGACAGACCTAAGTAGACTGAGCTATTACCTCGGGATAGAAGTCACGCAGAAGAAGGGGAGTATAATTTTGAGTCAAGAGAAATATGCTGCAAAGATCCTAGAAGAAGCTGGGATGAAATGGTGTAATGTAACACATATACCTATGGATGCTGGTCTGAAGTTGGGCAAAGCAGAAGAAGAAGATAGTGTGGATGAAACAGAGTATCAAAGACACATTGGTTGCTTGCGATATTTGATACACACAAGAACTGATCTTGCGTGTAGCTTGGGAATTCTAAGTCGTTATATGCATTGTCCAAAAGAGTCTCATAAGGCTGCACTGAAACAAGTTCTGAGATATCTACAAGAGACTTTATCGCATGGCTTAAGGTTTGAAGCAAGACCGCAAGAAGGGTTAATAGGTTACAGTGATAGTAGTTACAATGTTGATCCAGACAATGGGAAAAGCACCACTGGTCATATCTTCTATCTCGGCGGGAATCCTATCACATGGTGCTCTCATAAACAAGAGATAGTTCCTCTTTCATCATGTGAAGCTGAGTTCATGGCTGCAACAGATTCAGCAAAGCAAGCCATATGGTTGCCGGATCTTCTCACTGAGATTTTTGGTCATACAAACAAGAGGGTGGTGATAAGAATTGCTAACAAGTCTGCTATAGCTTTGTCCAAGAATCCAGTGTTCCATGGGCGTAGTAAGCACATTCACACAAGGTTCCATTTCATTAGAGAATGTGTTGAGAAAGGAATTGTAAGTGAAGAACATTTTGCTAGAGTGAAGAAAAAGGCTGACATACTTACAAAAGCACTTGGAAGGATTAAATTTAAAGAGATGAAAAGTCTCATTGGAGTTCTAGAGTTGAAGAATGGAGATTTCAAGCTTAAGGGGGAGAATGTTGAGTTAAGCTAGAAATAACTTGGGTGTCAAGTTACCTAATTCTATTGAACTATAGAGTAGGAAAATATCTATTTTGTAATTCCTTATGAGTTTAGGAAAGTGTGATTCATATATATAAGATGCAAGGGTGTGCATATCTTATGAGTTGAGAGAGTCTTAGTTTTTGAGCAAGTTTTCTAAGATAATGAGATATCAATAAAGAGTTTTAGAGTTTGAGTTAAGTCTTTGATTCAATACTACCTTATGTTAATCCGAGAGTATCCGAAGAAGAGACGGCATAGGAGGATCGGACATGATCCCTTCTAGCAAATTTAGCGACAAATTAACCGAGGTTCTGAGGGGATAGACATACCTGACACGCGTCTAGATAGGACCAAATCTTTGGAAGGGTATGGAGATAATTCTAGATGAGTTGAACAAACCTTAACCAAAGGTATGTTAAACCCTTGACCCTCTACACGATTACTCAAGCCAAAAGGCAGTGGATCCTTGATCAATCTTCCTCGGACAGATTGTTCTTGAGAGTGTTTATATCCAAGAGTACACTGACTTATACCATTGAACAGTGATGGTGCGAATTACTTGATACTATCGTGGTTGCAGCTTCACACGAAGGACGATTTGTTCACAAAGCACAAATTGATAATCACTCCCAAATTTCAAAGGAAACAAAACAAGTTTTTTGATAAAAACATGGTTTTTTTATTTTGGTTTATATTTTATACTAGTCTTGCATTGTAGAAAATTAGAAAAGATGAATGAAAACTAGAAAATATGTAGAAAACTAGAAAGCATAGAAACTAGAAACAAAACCAAAGACTTTGAATGGGAATGTGGAAAGTATTCAACCAATCTTCATGCAGTCAACCAAGTCCTTGATCCCATCCAGGTTTAAGATCGTCCAGGTTTGTCCAAGTGTTCAGCTCGCCCATGTAAGTGTCACTCTGATTCCGCTCAATCAACTTTCCTAGGTGAATGCCACTCCAACCAGCTCGACATGAGTATTCATCTTGTTCATTTGGGCCAGCCCAAACATAAGTAATCACAAACTTCTTTTGGGCCAAAAGTTCTTCAGTTATTTGTTTCTCCAAGTGTTGAACATATCCTTGTAGAGCCTCCTTAAGATGCTGGGTCCTATGAAGAGTCATTAGGCCTTCTGGTACAAACAGGTATTCCTCAACCATGGTCTTTTCAGGTTTACATCATATTCACTCTCTTTAAGATGATTTGACCTCAAATCGGGTTCATCTGCAATAAAAGGGACAAGTCAGAAACATTGAAGGTTAAACTTACATTATACTTACTCGGAAGTTCAATTTTATAAGCATTGTTGTTGATCCTTTTGAGCACTTTGAAAGTTCTATCTGTCCTTGGTAACAATTTGGATTTCCTTTCATTTGGAAGCCATTCTTTCCTCTAATGTATCCAAACCAATTCAACAGGTTAAAAATTAACCTCACATCCCCCTTCGTTAGCATGTTTTTGGTACTGCTTGGTATTTTCCTTAATATTCACTCTTGCCTTCTCATGCATATGCTTAACCAACTTGTCCTTTACTTTGCATCTAATTTAGCTTGTTCATTAAAAGTTAGAGGGATAAATCTAATGGTGACAAAACGATTATACCCATAAACCAATTGAAAAGGATAATAATTAGATGCAGAGTGAACTGAATAATTATAAGTAAATTTAACATGAGGCAAACAATCTTCCCAAGTTTTAATTTTATTTTTGATCAATGCACTCAAAAAGTTGAAAAAATTCTATTCACAACCTCATTTTTTTCTATCAATTTGTGGATGACAAGTAGTTTAAAACTATCAGTTTGTACATAACTTAGTGATGTAGCTCAAATAACCCTAGAGCTAATCTCTCAAATAAGAGATCAACTTCTCAAATAAGAGATCAACTGCAATACTTAGGGATCGAGTCGACATGGAGTGCAGGAACACAATAGACTATATATATATATATATATATCAAGATTTAGCTAGGCAGAAATATTAAAATAGTAAATAAAGAAATAAACTGGTTGTGTAAATAAGATAGCGAAAGTGTTAGACTTAGTGTTTCACGTACGCAATCAAAACTCAAATCAACAAATGCTAAGGATGTAAATGAAAACTGTCCTAGAACTCAAATTCAATAAGCAATTAATCCATCTCTTGCATGAAATTACTAATCAAATGTTTAAATCTTATGATTCCAACTCTGATATGCAAATTTAGGAAGAGTGTCGATCGATACTATAAACTGTCGATCGATACATCTTTTAGACAAGCATTAAGATCCAATTTGATATGTTCACTAGGTTATCTAACCAGATCTCGTGTGCGCCTACTAACTCAGATCAGCAGGATTAGTTTCAGGAGTTGAACCCACTCTCGCGTTGTCAATTATCCTATGATGATGTTTCTTGGTAGTTGTTCTAGAAGAGAAGCAATAAGTTCAATTCTGTAAAGGATCCAAGAAAATCACCCTAAGCGTTCTATATTAATTAGTTCATCAAAATCATAGAAAAACCATAAACCTAACAATTAATTTACTCAGACATAGTTAAGCAAAACATAGACATAAATTGAATGAATTGCATTAAAAGAGTAGAGATGAAATTTCTGGAGTTCTAATCACAACTCTGAAGGAGTCTTGCAATCTTCTCTCCAAAAACCCTAATAATAATAAAAACTCTCTTCCTTCTCATGTTTGTTGCCTAAACAATCACTTATAAACTCATAAAGTAGGTCTAATGATATTCAGGTTCAGTTGTAAATTGTGGGAACTTCTGGGCCAAGCTTATTCGGGAAGTAGAGTCGGCCCATCTACTCGCGTCGATGACGATCATTACTAAGGATAGTGTCGATCGACACTTCTTTTGTATATCAATTTTATATGCTTGAACAACTATGGGTTTTGAATTGCTCATATTACCCTAGGGCTACTCTCACAAATAAGATTTTGATTGTAGCACTTAAATATCAAATCAATATGAACTCTAAGATTACACAATGGATTTATTATTTTAGAAATAAAGCTATAAAATAAATAATAAAATGCAGCAAAAAATAAATAAGAAATAGTGTTGCAAGTTATCAAAATGAGGAGCACTAGACATAAGGGACGCGCATGTATTCATGGAGTGCAAACTAGAAAGATTATCATGGATTTATTGAAGAACCATACTTGAACTCAAACTTATGTAATAAGAAATCGTCTCTTGCTGTAAATATTATCTACTTTCTAAACCTTAGAATTCCAACTCTCGTATCTGAACTATGTGGGGTGTCGATCGATACTGCAAAATTCTATCAATACTTATTTTAGACAAGAAATAAGTTCGGGTTTGATATGTTCACTATCCACTTAGACTAACTCTCTTATGCGCGTAATCTCTTAGCTCCTATAAGTTTAGTTCATGTAATTAACCATGCTCTTTCTTGCGCCAATTATCTTAAGATCTAGGTTTAAGGCAGCCAATCCTAAACTTCGCATTAAGATTAACTAGATGATGAACCAATTGATTTCCCTAGCTTTACTATTGATTTAGTAAACCATTAAGGAACTCTTTAAAAATCCTATTTTTAACTATGGAATTAGTCAGACATAATCATGAAGAACATAATAATAATCTGAATTAAATGCAAGAATAGAACAGAAAAACAAAAGGAGTTCCAAATCTTCTATGTGACGGGGTTAAGATCTTTCTCTCCAATCCTAAGCTATCTTCCCTAATGATACTAAGCGTTTCTTACAAAACTGTCAAAAACCCTAATATATAGTCTAAAACACGTCTAGGGACTTCTTGTATAATTCTTTGAACTTCTGGGAAATCTATTAATTTCCTTTAATCATTATTAAACTTACGGGTAAATGGGATGTCGATCGACACTTCTTTCTCCAATAGACTCTGACGTGATAGACTCTGACTTCAAGTTTTCAGGAGGCTTCCTTCAAAGCTTCAAAATGATCCAAATGCTCCAATCACGTCCAATGAGTACCTAGACCTGAAAAGACTCCAAACTAACTCCATAAATGTATAAAAGATTATAGAAAAGGACTTATATGATGCCTAAAAAGCTGGTAAAAACATGATATATCAACTCCCCCATACTTATACTTGCTTTCTCTAAAGCAAAAGTATCAAAATAAACCTGTGAAAGAGGTTTGAAAATGCAAGGATTCACAAGCTCCTTTGAACACCATTATCACCTATACAATGTTGCCAGTCAAATTGAGGCATTTCCATGTACTCCGCCCAAGCTTAGCAACATGTCATACCACAACTATACCAGACACCATATGACACACCCTTCTACTAACCTCATTTCCTACATAAAAAAGTGCAAACTTTATCTTGGGATAATCGATCACAAGGACACATGGAATCGTACCCCATCATGTTTCTAAACTCACACGCAGTCTTCTCTAGTCAATTTCCTTTCTCTTTTACCTTTCTATAAATCCTTTTATTATTTTTATTTTTGAAAAATTGCAGGCGAATAGTGGTGTCATAGAAAATGTTCCTACTCCTTGCTTCCAACAATGTGTGATCATTCCTTTGAATTAGAATAGTGAGATTGTACGAATTTTTCCTACCCCTTTGCATCTTAAGAAATCCTATAAATCTTTTTTTTCTTTCTCTTTCTAGATGCTGTAAAGAGGAGAGAAGCGAACCAGCAACACATAGACTTTTACCTTTCAGACCTTCAGGAGGAATCCGATCAAGTGTTCAAGAGCATCCTTAGGTCTTGTCCTTGACCAAAAACTCATCAAATTCTATTTTCTTGTCTTGAGGCTTGGTATAGTCGATCTAGACAGATTTGGTGGGGATGTATCAGGTTACTAACACTGATGGAGAATGATCGATTGATGGATTAATTGAAGGGGAGTTGATGGTTGATGGTAGAGATGGACTTCAGTGTATGGTTTGCGGAATAAACGAGCACTTGCTGAAGGTCTTATTCCATGAGAGGCAGCCCCACTAGTGAACAAGACCCAAGGCTTAGGGAGATCACTCTCCTGGCCAAATCAATGTCCAGAACACTAAACTAAGGAATCACAAGCTTTGTAGAAGTTTTGATAAAAATAAGTGACTGAATTCGTCAGAAAGATTTCAAGAGTTTATGTAGAAGAAAGACAAGTCTTTACATGCCAAAGAATTGTGGAAACTAGAAGCAAAGAATTGTGTAAAACTACGAAGACTAAGGCATAATACTAAGCATTTTCAAAGACTGAGAAGTTGAAAAGGATGGTTGAATCCTCAACTTGGTTTTCTTTTGATTTTGGTTCTTTTTAGTGTAAACCTAGCAAAAAATTGATTTCTCCAATCTTTGGGTCTTGGATCTCGTCATGGGTCCTTTAGAAAGAGAGAATGGGTCTTGATCCTTTTGGGCTGATAAGAAGTTAGCAGATGCATCAACAAGTTTAGATTTGGGCCGAGCAGAGGCATCAACAAGTGTATACTTGGGCCGAGCTGCCTTCTTTCCAGCTTCAGGTCGAGTGTCATTCTTATTCAGCTCCAAATTAACTCTTGTTCGAGTGTCACTCTCATCAGCTCCAACTCAACTCCTGGTCGAGTGTCACTCTCGAGAGTGTCACTCTCACTCAAATCCTTTCCAGCTCCATCACTAGTGTCACACTCCTCCAGCTCATCCAGCTCCGTATCAGCTCCTGGTCCATCCGGTTCTGTCATGATCACATCATCCCCTCATCTTTCAAAGGATTTGAACTCAAATCCAAGGCATCTACACGAAAAGGGATCAAGTCAGCAATGTTGAAAGTACAACTCACGGAATACTTACCTTCAAGGTGTATTTGGTAAGCATTGCTGTTAATGCGTTCAAACAGTGTTATTGGACCATCTGTTCTTGGTAATAGCTTAGAATTCCTCTCATCAGGAAACCTTTCTTTCCTCAGGTAAATCCATACCAAGTCTACTAGTCCCAACAACACGTCACACCTCTTCTTGTTTGCATTTTTCTCATACTGCTTTGTCTTTCTCTCAATATTCTCCTTAACCAGTTCATGTAGATGTTAAGTTAAGGTATATATTTAGGGTTAGGGGATTAGAGAATGGGAGAAGAATGATTGGAACAGTAAAATGGTAAAAAGATCATTCGGGTAAAGGAAGGAGTTACCATGCGCCTACCTTGGGTATTTACCCTTATCCATCTGTTGGAAAGGAAGAGAGGATAGACCTTGACAGGATGGAACATCTGGAAAGTAACCAGCATCTGGTCAAAGATTCTAGATGCTACATGCCACTTGAATGGCTCTCCTTGCCTACAATTCAAATTACGCGCCCCCCACCTCTCGTAGACAACATGTTCCATTCTTTGATTCTGAAAGTCCTTGTAAACTCTACTCTATATATTTGTAATCTCATCTTAATGAATAAAGTAGACAGTTCATTATCCTCTATTAGACTCTTAATCATGATTAAATTTTAGACTTGTTCTAGTTAAGCCTTATTTCTAATCTCTATAAACTATCATCACACCTAATATTGTCTAAAACATTTTATGGTATCAGAGCCAGGTTCCTCATAATATGGCTTTGATTCACACAAAGACTCAAGAACTTTGGATCTCATACTTTGTTCAAGACTATCAAGATGGAAAACAACAAGGTTGTGGTTCCGGTTACACTCAAGGGAGGAAACTACCTCTTCTGGTCTCGGTTGGTGAAGATTGCTGTGGGGAGTTAGGGTTTGTGGGGACGTATCACGTCTGGTGAAGCTCCAAAGCTCATTACTGAGGATGAAAATGATGAGGAGGATCCCACAAGCTAGGAGGACAAGTGGTTGCAAGAAGACATGCTGGTTATGTCCGTTCTTAAAAGCTCGTTGGATCCTTCAATCTCAGAGGCATATAGTTACTGTGAGAAGGCAAAATATCTTTGGGATACACTCAAGAAGGTGTATGAGAACATCTCAAACCTGAGTATGGTGTTTGAGGTGAAGAGGGAAATCAACAATCTTGTCCAGGAGGACATGGAGTTTACAAGACACTCGGGAAAGTTTAGGGCTCTATGGTCGGAGCTGGAGATGTTGAGGCCAAACACTACTGACCAAGATGAGCTAAATGAGAGAAGAGAGTAGGACAAGGTCTTTGGACTCTTGCTTACCTTAAATCCTACTTACAATAATCTGATCAAGCATACACTAAGGGCAGGGAAAATTCCTGATCTAAAGGATGTATGAGCTCAAATTCAGAAGGAGCAAGGGTCTCTTGGACTCTTTGGAGGTAAAAGAGAGCTCTCTCTAGCCAATCAAGTTGAAGTTCCTCAAGAAAACAAAGTCATGCAGAAACGGTTTGAAGAAAGGAAGTTCAATGGGACATGTGATCATTGTAAGAGGCATGGACACAAGAATAGCCAGTACTGGATATTACACCCACACTTGAAGCCGGCTAAGTTCATGAAGCACAAGGATGCAAGAGCTCACCTCTCCTATGGGACCAGCCAAAAACATGGGACAAGTGCTGCTGGGACAAGTGATGCGGGTACCTCAAAGCGGATCAATGAAGGAGATGGGCGAGAGATGGTGATCATGTCAACTCAAACAACTCAACCAAGTAACTAGAGGTTCAACGAAAACGATTTGATTAGGAGATCAGACATTGATGCTCTAATCAAGATCTTCAAGGACAATGGTAACACCCTTGGATACTCGTTTAATGCATCCTTGGTTGGGACTGATAGTATTGATCACTCTAGGACTGAGTATGACCCAAATAATCATCTAGGTCAGTCTAGGATTGCTTACGAACAACCTAGAAGTTGCCATTGATATAATGCTTGCAATATGTCTAAGCCTTTGATAATTGATTCTGGTGCATCCCATCACATGATTAGTGATACTAAACTTATTAAAGATATTGAACCAGCTCATGGTCATGTAATGATAGCTAATGGTGAAAAGGTCCCAATTAATGGAATATGCAATCTGAAATTGTTGGATAAAGAATCTAGGGCCTTCTACATGCCTAACTTCACTTTAAATTTTTTATCCATGAAGAAGTGTACTTCTGATTTACAATGCATTGTGATCTTTAGCCCTAATGATGTGAAGGTTCAGGATATTGAGAGCAAGAGACTAATTGGGAAGGGAGTAACCAAGGGAGACTTATATATGCTAGAAGATTCTACTCATGTTCTTGATTATGTCTACTCATTTTGTTCTGCTTCTATGTTGTATAATGATGCCTTGTGGCATGCTAGACTAGGTAATCCTCATGTTAAAGCTTTGAACTTGATGTTTCAAGGTGTTGTGTTTAAAAATAATGAGTGTGAAACTTGCATTTAGGCAAACATTGTAAGATTGTTTTTCCAACATCTAGTACTACTTATGATAAATGCTTTGATTTAGTTCATTCATATGTGTGAACTGCACCTTGCTTGTCTACGGATAATTATAAGTACTTTGTGACATTCATTGATGAAAAATCTAAATACACCTGGATAACTTTGATGCCATCTAAGGATAGGGTTGTTGATGCATTTAAGATTTTTCAAATTTATGTGACTAACCATTATAATTCTAAGCTTAAATTTTTTTGATCAGATAATGGGGGGGGGGGGGGGGGAGGGGGGGAGTATACAAGCCAGATTTCAAACAACACCTTCTCAACATGGAATCTAACATCAAACAAGTTGCCCTTACACTCCTCAACTAAATGGTGTGGCCAAGAGGAAGAATCGGCACCTTATGGAGGTGGCACGGTCAATGAAGTTTCACTCCAATGTCCCAAAACTGTTCTAGAGTGATGCATTGCCATCTGCATGCTACTTGATCAACCACATCCCCACCAAGGTTATTCAAGAACAGTCCCCATTTGAGGTCATGAACAAATACAAACCTACATTGGATTATCTCCGGGTGTTTGGGTGCCTTTGCTTTGTGCTAGTCCCTGGTGAACTACGGAACAAGCTTGAAGCCAAGAGTCTCAAGGCTATGTTTATTGGGTATTCAACTATGAGGGGGGGGGGGGGGAAGTAATGATGAACCTAGACCTAGTCAGGTGGAGTATCATGATCAAGGTGAAAGTGAAAAATAACAAGAAGAAGTTGAGGAAGAGGCTGGAAATGATGATGGGAGAAAAGAAAAAGATCTAGATGAACCGGGTGAATCAGATCGACCAAGAAATCCGGGTGAACCATATCGACCAAGAAAGTCGGGTAGACCATATCGACCAAGGCTGGGTGAACCATATGGGCCAACGAAATGAATTCTTCCCACAGGAGGTACTCTACTAAGGAACGATGGAGTTGTTGAACATGTGGATGATCAGGGACAAGAAGTTGAGCAGCCTGGTTTGAGAAGAAGTGAAAGGTTGATGAAGGAACCGCCAAGCTCATTTGGTACAAGGACTTACTACAATGCACAAGCTGTGGAACATCCCTCTCAAGTTGTGTGTTCATTTGCTAAGTACCCTGAAGAGCAATGTGCCTTGATGACCAGTCTAGATGAAAATAACATTCCTAGATCATATGAAGAAGCTATGATAGATAAGGTATGGAGAGAATCAATAGGGGATGAAGCCAATACTATGATCAAGAATGATACTTGGTATGAGAGTGAATTACCAAGAGGAAAAAATGCTGTGTCAAGTAGATAGATCTTCACAATCGAATATCTTGGAAATGGGAAGGTGGATAGGAGGAAAACAAGACTGGATGCAAGAGGGTTCACCCAAACGTATGGAGAATACTACATTGATACTTTTGCACCAATGGCTAAACTCCACACAATCAGAATAGTGTTGTCCTTGGAAGTAAACCTAGAATGGGGTCTTTGGCAAATGGATGTGAAGAATGCCTTCATGCAATGAGAGCTTGAAGATGAAGTATACATGTATCCTCTACCTGGTTTGGACAACTTGGTCAAGAAGGGAAATGTGTTGAGACTAAGGAAGGCTATCTATGGCCTTAAACAGTCACCAAGTGCTTGGTACAATAAGTTAAGCCCAACTTTGAATGGTAAGGGGTTTAGGAAATCTGAACTCGATCACACCCTCTTAAATCTCACAACTCCCTCAGGTATTGTTGTCCTCCTTGTGTATGTTGATGATATTATTATCAATGGAAGTGATCAAAATAGTACCAACTCGACCAAAGAGTTTTTAAATTTTGTATTTGAAATCAAAGACTTGGGAGAGATGAATACTTTCTTGGAATTGAGATATGTAGATCCAAGGAAGGATTGTTCATGTCCCGAAGAAAGTATACACTTGATCTTTTGAAAGATGCAGGGAAATATGGAGGAAACACATCCAAAATGCCCTTGGAAGATGGATACAAGGTCCCACGTGCGGGGGAGATTGAAGATAGCAAGCCATTCCATGACCCTAAGCTCTATAGGAAGCTTGTTGGTAAGTTAATATACTTAAATATTACACGACCTGATATATGTTTTGCTGTGAATCAGTTGAGCCAACATATGCAACTCCCAAAGGAGCATCATTGGCGCATGGTGGAAACAAACTTGATGTATCTAAATGGATCACCAGATCAAGGGATCTAGATGGGGTGCAATGGGAACATTGAAGTTGTTGGTTACTATGATGCGGATTGGACTGGTGATAGAGCTGATAAGAAATCTACTACTGGCAATTGTACCTTCATTGGTGGAAACCTGGTTACATGGAAGACCTAGAAGCAGAAGGTGGTCTCATGTTCTGGTGCAGAAGCTGAGTATAGGGCAATGTTGAAGTTGAAAAACGAGTTGGTTTGGATCAAGGGAATACTGAAGCACTTGGAGATTGATAAAGCCACCCATATGGTTATGCATTGTGACAACCAAGCTGCCATACACATTGCTTCCAACTCATTGTTCCATGAGAGGACAAAAAATGTTGAGGTTGATTGCCATAGGGTAAGGCAGATATTTGTACAACGAGTCACACTGCCCTGCTACAGTAGAAGTGAGGATCAGCTAGCTTATGTGTTTACTAAAGCTGCAAGATAGAAAACAATGGATTCCATCCACATCAAGTTGGGACTCATTGATCTTACTATACTTAGCTAATCTCTTCGCTATGGGGTCTTTACTCTTTTTCCCTCATCAAGGTTTTATCCCAATGGGCTTTCCTTGTTGAGGTTTTTAATGAGTAAGATCTCATAGCATTGCAAGCTTGACTTGTTCCACATGGTCAAGCTTGAGGGGGAGTGTTAAGTTGAGGTACATATTTGGGGTTAAGGGATTAAAGAATGGGGGAAGAGTGGTTGGGACAGTAAAATAGTAAAATGATCATCCGTGTAATGAAGGAGTTACCATGCACCTACATTGGGTATTTACCCTTATCCATCCATTGGAAAGGAAGAGAGGATAGACCTTGACAAGCTGGAACAGCTGGAAAGTAACCACCATCTGCTCCAAGATACTAGATGCCATTTGAATGGCTCTCCCTGCCTACAATTCAAATTAGGTGCTTCCCCACCTCTCCTAGACCACATGTTCCATTCTTTGATTTTGAAAACCCTTGTAGCCTCTACGCTATATATTTGTAATCTCATCTTAATGAATAAAGTAGGTTCATAATCCACTTTTAGACTCATAATAATGATTACATTTTAGACTTGTTCTTCAGTTAAACCTTCTTTCTAATCTCTCTAAACTATCATCAAACCTAAGATTATCTAAAACATTTTAGTAGAGACACAACAAACTGGGCTTTTTCCTTGTCATTAAGATTAGTCTGCTCTGTAAGAGGTAAAGGTATCAAATCAAAAGGAGGATTAAAACCATAAACAATATGAAATGGTGAAAATTTCGTAGCACTAAAGAATGGTTGTATGCAAACTTAACATGTGTGAGACAATATTCCCAAGTTTTGATGTTCTTTTTAATCAGAGCACGCAAGAGAGTAGAAAAAGATCTATTAACTACTTCAGTTAGTCCATCAGTTTGAGGATGACAAGTAGTAGAAAATTTCAACTTTGTTCCAAGCTTAGACCACAATATTTTCCAAATTGACTTACAAATTTAGTATCCCTATCAGACACTATTGATCTAGGAATGCCATTCAAACGAAAAAAATTCTCTAAATAAAAGATTAACAACCATCAAAGCATCATCCGTTTTGTTACATGGAATGAAGTGAGCCATCTTTGAGAATCTATCAACAACTAAATGATTGAGTTTCTGCCCTTTCTTGTCCTAGGAAATACAAGCACAAATTCCATTGATATATCAATCCATAGAGCATCAGGAATGGGGAGTGGAGTATACAGGCTTTGAGGTAGAGCTTTGGCCTTGGCTTGAGTGCAAAACACGCATCTGCTGCAAATTTGCTCTACATCTCTTCTCAAGGTCGGCCAGTAGAAGTGTTCCTTCAAAGTAGCTTATGTTTTGGCAACTCCAAATTGCCCCATCAATCCTCCTCCTTGTGTGTCCCTGACATATAAATCTCTCAAACAACAAGTAGGTAGATAAAGTCGATTTTCATAAAAGAGAAAACCATCAACTTGATAATGCTTCCCACTGGTATGTTTCTTACTCTCCTCAAATTCAACTTTGAAATATTTATCATCTTCATAATAAGATTTTATTTGTTCAAAGCCTAACAACTTAGCTTCCATAGTGGTGAAAAGAGTGTACCTTATGGATGACTGTGGATTTCAATGGGAAGATAGATGGTATGTACCTCAACCTCAATACAAAGTTCGAAAACCTCAGCACCCGTGTGAAGTAATTAGAAAATCAAGTGATGCAAACAAGTGAGACCATTAAGAAGCATGAGAGTTTGATAAAGGAGAAAATCGAGGCTGGGCAAAGATACCACGTCAATGCATTGATTGATGACGATTTCTGGTAGGAAGTCAAGAGAGAGAAGCTCCAAGATAGCCTTGTGTGGAAAATTTGGTTTCATTCGGCAATTCTAATTTGCATCGATTGACGCCAACCGGAGAGAATCGATCGACGATGAAACCTACAGACTCAGTGGCTTCAATGTGAATCAACTAACATCGATCGACACCATTTTTCGTGACATCGATCGATAGAGTGACAAAATAATCGATCGACTGTACACACTTAGAATTGATCGACAGGAGAGAAATTTAGTTCGACTACCGAACCTAAATGCGAGCATGATTGTACGTCCAACCGTGATATTTCAGAACAGAATACAGACACATATGAAGCTATGGATACTGATAGAGAAGATGAGGGACACTCAAAGAGGAGACAAAAGATCCCCAAAGATCTAGGCAGAGAATTCAATGAAAAGGAGATAGATAGTTTTGCTGAAAGAGTCTTTAAAATTCCTCTAGATACTTCTTTTGATGAGGCTTATTACACTCAATATTGTGGATGTTTTTTCAGGAAAACAAGGGAGACAGATGATGATATAGAGATAATGTTCAATCACCTCAGAGAAAAGATGAAGTAGAGGACATGTCTAAAGAAGAAAAGTGATCCTGGAAAGTTTGTGGTTCTATCCTTCATCAAAGAAAACAAATATCCCAACGTCATATGTGACACTGGATCTTCAGTAAGCATTATGCCAAAGTCAATGGCAAAGGAGCTGAACCTGAAAGTGGAACCCTCCAACGATTCCTTTACATTCATAGACTGCTCTAGAGTGAATTCAGGAGGGATGGTAAAAGATGTTCCCGTGCAGATCAACAATATATTAATTCCAACATACTTTCATGTGATGGACATCAGGATAGATTGGAACTCATCTCTACTACTTGGGAGAGAATTCATGGCTATTGTGGGAGCCATGTTCGATATGAAGTTAAACATGTTGTATGTATCTCTAATTGATCAAAATATTTTATGAACCTATCAAGAATACGAACAAGGCTACCCTGATCGATTTGTGTAATGATGTAGAGCTTGTGGCCACATGTTTCTGCAATTACGAGTTCGGTGAGGAATCGGAAGAAGGAGCATCGATAGACACCCAACCTCACCCATCGATCGACAGCCATATAGTTCAACAATTGATTGACACCCACCCTATCGCATCGATCAACACTCAAACATCCGAACAAGCCCACACCTACCATGGCGATATCAGTTCCAACACAGCCTACCTCATGTACGACGAAGACTACAAAGACAAAGAAACAATTGAATACCGAGGGATTGCTATGGAAGAGGGTGGAGTTTTCTTGTTTCCCATCAACCTGGGAAATTGACATCGATCCATGGCCACCATACACCATCAATCGATACTGAGAATGAAGCAGAAACCGAAAAAGATTCAACTGTAGAAAGTGAAAGGGAATGTGTTTTTTTACAACCAGATGAGTTCAGTATCATGCGAGATCCAGATAGTCATTCAAGAGCTATGGATGGCAGAATTCTACATATCATGAAGGAAGATGTGGCAGATATACTTGCAATGGAAAATGGAGCTAAAAATACTTCTAGAGCGGGTCGTTACAACTCTCCCCCACTCAAGAGTAATTCGTCCCCGAATCCGCACCCACCATCTGCTCATCCACTTGGGTCTCAAATAACTCTGGCTAGTCAGCCCTCATCATGCTTGCACGCTCTTTTGTAGTCTCATGTATCCCATCCCGCTCCCATACAACTTCTACCACAGGAACTTTCTTCCTCCTAATTTGCTCATCTGGAAGCCTTGTCACTTGTATTGGTTTACCATGAGTCGACATATAAGAACTCAAATCTTCAGGTGGCTGTGAGACAATCAGTGTCGGATCCGTTACCACTTTCCTCAGTTGAGACACATGTAACACATCATGGAATGGATGGAGCTCGTCGAGCAATTCCAAACGGTATGCCACTAGTCAAACCCGTTCTACGATCCTAAACGGTCCCATATACCTCGGCTGCAGCTTCCCCATCTTTGTCATTCTGTACTTTCCCTTAAACGTCACTCTTTTGAAGTAAACCATCTCCCCCACTTGGAATTCCAGTTCCTTCCTCCGCTTGTCTGCATAGCTCTTCTGCCAATCTTGGGCCTCCTTCATTTTCTCCTTGACAAACTTAATCATGTGTGTCGTTACTTTTATCACCCCTGGGGAGAGATCTCGGCCCTCCCCCACTTCAATCCAACATAAGGGGGTTTGACACGAACGACCATACAAAGCTTCGTACGGTGACATTCCAATACTTGAGTGGTAACTGTTGTTGTACGCAAACTCAGCTAGTGGTAAATGCTTCTCCCATAGTTTATCCCAATCCAATACACAAGCCCGCAACAAATCCTCGAGGGATTAGATTGTCGGCTCCGATTACCCATCCGTTTGCGGGTGATATGCCGTGCTCATGTGCACTTTGGTTCCCAGTGTTTTCTGGAATGCGAACCAGAAATTTGAGGCGAATCGTGGATCTTGATCTGTCACGATGCTAACTGGAACACCATGAAGTTTCACAATCTCCCTCATGTAGATTTCAACACATTTATCCACACCATCTGACATCTGAAATGGAAGAAAGTGTGCTGACTTAGTTAAGCGGTCCACTCTCACCCATACTGAATCCTTACAGCTCTTAGTCTTCGGAAACCCGCACACGAAGTCCATTGTGATCATATCCCATTTCCACTCAGGCATTGGTAAACTCTGCAATAAGCCACTCGGAACCTGAAGTTTTGCTTTGACCAACTGACATGTCGGGCAGTTGGCTACCCATCCTGCTATATCCATTTTCAGCCCTGGCCAATGGTAGTACCGCTTAAGGTCATGGTACATCTTTGTTGCCCCCAGATGTATGGAGAACTTAGATTGGTGTGCTTCCTTCAGTACCTTCTCTCTTAACTTCTCGTCGTTTGGGACACATACTCGTCCATGGAAGATGATCGTCTCGTTGCCAGTATTCCAATACCCCACAACACCATCTTCGATCATCTTTACCAGTGTTTCATCTTCACCTTGGGCCAACCTTATTTGGATCAGTAGGTCAGATTGATTCACCGTTTCCTCGCCTAGACAAAAGAGCTCGTCTGCCAACACATTAACCCATAGCATCCCCAGCATCGAAATTCCTTTTCGGCCGACACACTCGCCCTTCGGTGACTTAGTGCATCAGCTACTAAGTTAGCCTTTCCTGGGTGATAATCTATATCTAAATCATAGTCTGCCACCATCTCCATCCATCTTCTCTGTCTTAGGTTCAACTCTGGTTGAGTGAAGATTTACTTATGGCTCTTATGGTCCGTAAACACTTGGACTTTTTCTCCATAAAGGTAAGACCGCCAAATCTTGAGTGCAAACACCACCGCTGCCATCTCCAAATCTTGAGTGGGATAATTCTCCTGGTGTTTCGTCAGCTGTCGACACGCATAAGCAATCACACGTTCTTCTTGCATCAAGATGCAACCTAGCCCCCTCTTGGATGCGTCGGTGAGCACAACATATGCTACTCCAAGCTGAGGCAGTACTAGCACTGGTGTACTCATTAATCTATCCTTCAATCTCGTAAAGCTCACCTCGCATTCTTCAGTCCACTCGTACTTCACATCCTTACCCGTTAGCCAAGTCAATGGCTTATCTAATCTTGCAAAGCCCTTCACAAACCGACGATAGTAACCCGCTAACCCCAAGAAACTCCTGATTTATGTGGGCGTTCCCGGCCTTGGCCAATTTGCGATGGCCGCAACCTTTTTGGGATCCACTGCAACTCTTTCTTCGGAGACCACATGGCCTACAAACCTAATCTGCGTTTGCCAAAAAATGCACTTGCTTAGCTTAGCAATTAGCTTCTGATCCCTCAGTTTCTCCATCACCACCCTGAGATGCCCCTCGTGTTCCTCTGAACTTTTCGAGAACACCAAAATGTCATCAATAAAAATGATTACAAACTCATCCAAGTACTTATGAAACACTCCGTTCATCAGCTTCATAAACGCCGCTGGAGCATTTGTCAACCCGAATGGCATGACCACGAATTCAAAGTGGCCATACCTCATCCCGAATGCAGTCTTTCTAATGTCTTCTTCTGCAATAGGGATTTGATGATAACCCGATGCCAAGTCCATCTTCCAGAACCATGATGCTCCCTTGAGCTGATCCAATAACTCATCGATTCGTGGTAAGGGGTACTTATTCTTTATTGTCACTTGGTTCAGCCCTCGATAATCAATGCACAATCGGAAACTACCATCCTTCTTTTTGACGAACAATAGTGGTGCATCCCAAGGTGAGATGCTTGACCTAATGAATCCCTTCTCGATCAATTCCCCCAGATTTTTTTTCAACTCTGCCATTTCCGTTGGAGCCATACGGCAAGGGGCCTTTGAAAATAGGAGCAGTTACAGGCTCCAACTCTATTGTAAACGGTTCATTCCGCGTTGGCGGTAATCCGGTGAGCTTTTAGAAAACATCTTCAAATTCTTGTACCCCCGGAATTTCGTCCAACAACACTTCCCGGTCCGCACCAGCAACGGTGATCTTTGCTATGAACGACTCACATCCTTTCTTGACCATTTGTTCTGCTCTTAATGCCGATATTACCAGAATTATAGTCTCCTTCTTCTTCCCTTGAAACGCCAGCTTCCCTTCCTTCCGAGTAAAGTGACATTTCTCACAGTCCAACTTAGCTCGATACTATGCTCGCCAGTCCATCCGAAGAATTGGTTCATACCCCTTGATTGGTAGCACGATCAGATCGCCAGGCATGTCCACATCACCTACTACAATTGACACACCTCGATAAATAGCATGCGACTTCAATATCGCACCACCCACCGCATGAACCATCCGGATGCTTTCTTCGAGACCGTTCTTAGACGCCCATTGCGCAAACACTTCAGGACGCACAAATGAATGCGACGCCCCAGAGTCAAACAAAGTGTGGGTTTAAGTTCTCCCAATACTAACAATTCCTACACAACCGTCATGTATTCCCTATGCTAAGCATTTCATTCAACCATAAAAAGATAATGTAAGGGATAGAAATTACCCTCGATCGGGTTTGCCTCATTCTCCACGCTCAGCATATGCATCCTTGGTGCTACATTCTGCCTCTTAGCTGGTGGTTGCTGATCCCCTTCCGGGCGTTCACCATGCGTACGAGCTTGTTGCGCATTCGCTGGTGCTCTGCAATATCGCGCCAGATGTCCAGCAACATCACAACGGTAACAATTCCCTGCGCCTCGATTAGGACAGTCCCGGATTTGATGGTCCATACTTCCACACTTGAAGCATCCACCATTACCCTCACGACACACACCACGGTGCATCTTACCACACGTTCCACATGTAGGCACAGCCGCACCGACCACCTGGTTCTCAACTCGCTTAGGCCTCGACGACACCTGGTTCCTCCGTGAACGCTCATGCCTTGCAACCTCCTCCAGTCCATTCTCAACCAATTCCCCAACGGTCTGATAATCTCTGCTCACCATCATGGTCATAAGTTTAGGCTTCATCCCATGCATGAACCTTTCAATTTGACGCTGCTCATCATCCATCTCTCGTCCAGCATATCTTTTGAGCTGGTTAAACTCCAGCTAGTAGTCGCGCACCGATTTTGCGCCTTGACAAAGCTCAAGGAATGCGGTCTCCAACTTAATACGAGCCTCGGTTGGAAAATATTTTCTCATGAATTACTCCTTAAACGACTCCCAATCGTGCACCCTTTTCGGGTCTCTGCGAAGCACTCCTTGCCACCACTGATATGCATCACCCTCAAGGAAAAAGACTGCAAGGTCTCTTTTGTGCTCCTCTAGGCAATGCAGCGACAGAAAGTTACGCTCCAATCGACTCCTCCATTCATCTGTTTGTATCGGCTTACACCCACCAGTAAACTGTCCCGTCTTAAGGTTCGTCATCTGGTTCATCAGCTCCATATAGCTTAGCGCCCGCGGTCCTCCTTGCTGCACCCTATTTGCCCCTCTCCCTCCTGAACCAAGCCTGCAACCGGAAGTTGAAGACGCTGAAACATCTGCGTAAAGAATGCCTGCATCATCGGCATCATGTTGGCCATTGGAGGAACACGCGGGGGTGGGGGTGGTATCTCGTCATTGGTCGCACCCCTTGCAACACCATTGATCCCCGCAACACCAGTTCCATCGGTCCCACCATTTCCCACGTTCACATTCTCTTCTTGAATATCCCTCACGTTTCTCCTAGTGTTAGCCATCTGCATCGACACTTAAGTTAGCTCACACTAACACCTGTTCATCCAGCAATTCTCTTAGCCATAACACCAAGAAATCCAATAATAACGAACATTCATAACAAACATTCACATAATCGTAAACACCTATCCTTCGCGGGAGACTTAGACCATCAGTACGTTCCACCTATTCCTACAAATCCCAATTTCGAAAGAACGACCAGCCAGGACGGGGCTGACTGGTCAACCCCGCTCTGATAACAAATTGAAACACCCCAACCCGGAAATCTTTGCAAAGTCGTAAGAAAAGTTCTAAGTAAAAATAATTTGGAAATCTTTCATTAAGTAACATATATAAATACTGCAGTTCTAATAATAAACCAGAGTTAATATATCATAATCGTGTGCAATACGGTTCGTAAAAATTTCCATTAAAAATCTCATAACAATCCCGATACTGAATACCCCGTCACGATGGTCTTCATCGTCCTGCGGTCCGTTCTAATCAACTACTCGTCACCTGCATCACAAAAGGAGGCATGAGCATACAAAAGTACTCAGTGAGGACGCTCAATACCGCCCACTACAGTCCAATAATCAATCAATGAACTCCCCCTTTCCAACCAAGCAACCTACTCCCATTCTATCAACTTAGCCTTCAGTTTTCTATCATTTCTTACTTAGCCATTTCCTATTACTTATTCATTCTCATGCATCAAAACAAACAACCTAACATCCAGTTCTATCATTCATTTACTTTAACATTTCCTAACATTCCGACCCGAAGGTCCATCAGTCTTTGGTTGTAGCCAAACCTGCTGCCATAGCCGTACCTTCGGCCGTAGCCGTACCTGCGGCCAAAGCCAAACATGCGGCCGAAGCCAACCTGCAACCCAAAGGTCAATGATGGATGAAGCCCAAAACATAATTTCCTTAACTTAATCACGTTCTTCTAATGCTGTACTTTCCTTTAATTACTTCAATTATCAATCTGTATCTATATCATTTCCTATTTAACATTTCAATTTTTGTCGGATTAAATCTAAGTGTTTCACATAAACATCTCAACTAAACGTAACATCATTCACGCAATCTAACCTGAAAATATCCTATGAACGTATGAATGTTCTTTGATCCTTAAGAACTATCTCGAAGATCGAAGAATGAACTTTCCATAAACAATTTCCATCATACAATTTTCCTAAGAACATTATGAACGAACTTACCATAAACGAATATCCAAGAACAATTAGATCCTAAGGAATCAAACTAGGCAAAACAATCTTTATTGGACTGTCACGAATCACATCTTCACCTTAATTGATCTTAAAAGATCGAAGACTCTGATCTCAGCTGCGTTTTCCGGCGAAGGTTCCTACGGTGCTCATTGCTCGATCCTCTCTTCCCAAACTCTCTCTTTAGAACTGCGTTCTTGCTCTGACCTCTCTTGGACTTGCTTTGAGCTATGTCCAAAACTAAGAGCTGGAGGTTCCTTTTATACTATCCTTGGACTTTCTCACCAAGCCGAGAATTAAGTGCAGTTTCCTTAATCGGCTTGGAAGAAACTTGCCCTTAAAGGCTTGACTGATCTACAATTATTTCCTTATATGACTCCCGCCAACCCGACCTTTCTTTCGTATAATCCTGACAATGATGACTAGTCAACTTGTCTTACTTGGAACCCGTATTCTCGAAGGACCGAAGTTTCCTTAATTGACTCCACGGTCCCTCGATACCTTGCCTATACTCCGATCATTTTATGATTAGTTATCGCCATTTAGTCTCAGTTAATAATACTTAGTTAGCAAGGACAATTCGATACTTAGAGAAAATCGAATTCTTATTTCATTCTTGACGAGTACAAGTGTTCCAACACTTAGAAATATTTTGCTCTCTTACAAAGCAACCTCTCCTCAATCTTAATCCTTAAAAATAAAAATATTTCGGGAGCGGGTCGTTACAACCCAACTTTCCCAAAGGTCCCGGATTATCTACGTAAACACACGAAAAGGAAGAAGAAAAGATAACATAATATTGATAGTAAGTTGCACAGAGGTGTTTTATTGATTGATAAAAACAAAGCTACAGGATTTACCGAAGAAGAAAATGAGTAGAATCTGGCTAACCAAGAGAATCTTAGAACAAGGATGGAGAAGAATCTAAGTAAAGTTTCGAGCATGCGGCCGCCTATATTCTAAGTTCTTCTAAGCTAGCAGAGTTATTTTAGGTCTAAATCTTCGGGGCCCTTGCGCCTTTAGCTTTAGCTCCGCTTATATATGTCTTCTGGGTCGGTTCCACTTTTCGTTATGAAAGGCTGCCTCCGTACCCCTTTTTAGGATCAAGCCAAACATAGTTCAGTCTATAGAGTTTAAACAAGAGATTGAACTGCCTTTGCTAGTTTTTTCTAGTATTAGAGTGCGGGACATAGAAAACTGGGCATGTCGAGAGTAATTCCTAAGGTCTCTAAGTGCAAGATGTCCTAAGAGCTCTGAAAATCGTCCTTGTTCTCCTTAGCTTGGCTCTCCTTATCTAGGCTTCCAAGGTCGGCAGTCATTCTTTTTCTGCCCCCCATTCGAGTTTATCTCTTCGCCGAAATCTTTCCTTATTCTCTCGATCTTCATGATTTTCCTGGAAAGTTGAAGTTTAGCTTCTTTTCCATTAATATTCTGTGAAAATCAAGTAAAACGTCACTGTAATTCAGGCTCATTTTCGTCTAAGATCACAAGTGGGCTTTTGCTGCATTTTAGACATTATCGGGCCGTTTTTTTGACTCAAACGTTTTTAGGATTTCTTTTTAAGAAATCACCTTTTATATGATGTTGGTTCACATTTCGTTGATTTCATGAAATGGTAAAATCGATCGTATTGTTAAGATAACAATGGCATTGAGTTAGCCGTTACCGTTTTATACAATTGATTTGAAGTTTTGCGAGAAAAAAAATCTTTCTCGTATTTATAGCAAAACTTCAAAGGAAACTTCAATCAACAGGAAATAGGGCTCAGTTAGATCAACACTTGAAGGAGATGATGACAAGGAGGAGATGGTCTATTCACCCATGGTTGACAAGATGTGGTGCATGTCTCATCGCCCACGGGAGACGAGACTTGGTGACAGTCTCATCACCTGACGGTCTCGTCACCCGTGGGTAACGAGACTTGATGACAGTCTTGTCGCCCGTGGATGACGAGATTTGATGCGGTCTCGTCGCCCGTGGGCTACGAGACTTGATGAAGGTCTTGTCGCTCGTTGGTGACGATGCTTGATGATGGTCTCGTTGTTTGTGGATCACGAGACTTGATGATGTTCTCGTCACCCGTGGGCAAACGTGTCGATGTGGTTTCTAGAGATTGATTACAACAGGGGTTAGGCTGAAGAGTGAGCAAAATCGAGTAAGAATCAAGTAAGAAATCGTTATTGAAAATATCTTGAGTTTTCTTGTTTTAAAAGAGAAGAATTGTGGATATAATGACCTCATCTCGACACACGTGTCGGACAACACCACTTGCTTAAAATTTTTTTAAAACAGATTAAATAAAAATTTAAATATAAATCTGTAAAAGAAAAATATTAAAAGCATACATACTTATCAGTGGTTTGTCTCCCACGAAATGCATATTTAACTCGTTAGCTCAACTGGGACGTATGATTAGACAGTTGTTGGTAGACCATGACGCATAGTTTGATTAGTATTTCACCCTTTGTACATTCACTGTAAACTCAGCTCTCTTTGAGTTAAGCATGAAGATGGGTCCATAGGGTTTTGACTTCTTTGATAGTAAAGGGAATTCCCCAACGAGAGCACAATTTTCGTAGAAATAATGTTCAAAGGGAGTTTTAGAAAGTACCCGGTCATTAGGTTCGAAATGCCTACAGATGATCTTCTTATCATGATAGCCTTTTGGTCTTTCCTTGTAAAGCTTGTGTTCTTATAAGCATGATATCTAATCTCATTAACTCATTTCGCTGTATCAATGTCCTTTCAGTGGCAGACTTGATACAGAAATTAGTCATTTTTACGGATTATGCTGCCCTATACTCTGACTTTAATGGAAGGTGACACACTTTCCCATAGAGTAGGTGAAAACTGTAGTCCCAAGTGGTATTTTAAATTCAGTAATGTATGTTCAACTGTGTCATCAAACGTTGTAGAGAATTTTTTATTTTTCTTCTTACTAATTTCTCCAGAATTTCTTTGATTTGACGATTGGAAACTTCCAGTTTCCACTAGTTTGAGGATGATAAGGTGTAGCTACTCGATGATGAACACCATGCTGTCTAAGCAGATTTTCAAATACTTTGTTGGAATGTGAGTACCTCCATCACTTATGACAACCCGAGTCACTTTGAATCAAGGGAAGATGATACTCTTTAATAACTTCAAAACCCCAACAGCATCATTCTTTAGAATCGCTAGTGCCTCCGCCCATTTAGACACGTAGTCAAAAGAAACCAGGATGTACTTATTCCAAAATGCAGAAGAGAAAGAAACCATAAAGTTGATGTCCCAGCAGTCAAACACTTCCACCTCAGGTATGAAATTATGTTGCAGTTCATGTCTTTTGCTGAATTTCCACTTCTCTGACAAGGATCACAATGAGATAGGAAAGACTGAGCATCTCAAAATATTGTAGGTCACCAGTAACCAGGTTGGAAACCTTGGACACTGTCTTGAAAATTGCAAAAGTCCCAGCATAGTCGGATCCATGGTAGTGGAATAGTATCTTTGGTACCTCAGATTCTGCAATACAACGTTTGTATATTGTGGTAACCGAAATTCCCACCATTGATTTCCGTAATCGGATGAAAGCTAAGAAACCCTAACTTTGCCTGAAGTCTCGTATTTCTTCGGAACCTAACAACAAGTAATCAAGTTATGAAAAACAGATGAAATAAAATAAATCGAGATGAAGTATAGAGCAATAGAAATCTTATTCAGATTCTCCGTATGAGCGTTTACAATAGGTAAAAGCCTTGGCCGCATGAACTGTCGGCGAGTATACTAGTTCTAACAACCTAAGACTTGAAAACCTAATTGAGTCGCCTAACCTGCTTTAAGTGCTAGTTGAAGAGACTTTCTTGTTTGTCTACGTCCCTCTCCCTTGATTCTCTTATATATGCATTTGAAAGGTCGGTCGTCTTTATTTTTCTGCCTCTGCTTTGAGTTTATCCTTCTGTGGATATCTTCCTTATCTTCTCGATTTTCCATAACTATTTTGAAACTTGACAATTATCTTATTTTCCATTTATCTTCTTCGGAAATCCGGTGGACTGTCATTGTAATTGAGCTCATTCTCGCCAAAAATCTTAAGTGGGCCTTTACCATGTTTTAGAACCTTTCAGGCCGTTTTTGATATAAACAATTTTTTACGATTTCCTTCGGAGAAATCATCCTTCGTATGATTACATGAAGTTGGTTCCGAAAAATAATAGACCAATATTATAGTCGAGATAACATTGGTGATTAAGTGAACCATTATCGTTTTATACGATTGACTTGGAGTTTTACAAGAAAACCAGTCTTTGCAATTTTTAGCGTAAAGCTTCAACGCCAACTCCAATCGAAACGAAACAAGAATCAGCCTAGTAAAAATCCAAAGTAGAGAGTGATGAAGAGAATACGGCCTTGTCGCACATGGGTGACCAGACGTTGTATGCGTCTAGTCGCCCATGCACGACTACACTTTTTCGTGGGTCTAGTCGCCCATGAGGGACTAGACGTTACACGTCTCTAGTCACCCGTGGGAGACTAGACATTTGTATGGTTTAGTTTCGCCATGGTCGACTAGACTTTATGGAGGGTCTAGTAGCCCTATGGGGGACTAGACGTTGCATGTGTCTAGTCACCCATATGCGACTAGATGTTGTACATCAGTTGTTGCCCATGGGCGACTATTCTTTGTGGAGAGTCTAGTCGCCCATGGGTGACTGGACTTTGTCAAGGGTCTTGTCGCCCATGGGCGACTAGACGTTGTGTGACTAGTCGTCAACCGTCGACTAGACTTGGAAGCAACATGAATATTTCTACAATTCTACGCCTTGATTCGTTGATCAAGACAAGATGGGCAGTGCAATGAGGAGTTTGATGAGAGGGTTTCTTGTTTCCGGTTACATGAAAGAGAGATAAGATTTCATTGGTAATTTTGAGGCATCGATTCCGGCGTGCCCATTTTTGACCTCAACAGTTAGCCCCCAAGGTGTTCTTGCGAGATGTTAGGCGTTTTATGTAAGTTCGGAAAAATTGATGGCTAAAAGTCAGAGGATGAATAGTAAATCCCTTTTTCAAATCTTTTACTTACTCACTTGTTCAAGAAAACTCTCTCAAGGTAGAAAATCCTTTTCCTTTGTTCTTCCATTCAACAAATAATTTTCTAAGAGTGCATTGCCTTCCACTTTCGTTCCCTAAAGCCTACGAGTTTGGGGTGATAACGTTGTTATGAATGAGTTTTTTCGACACTCCAATGACCCTAAAGAGGTGGAGGCATATTGGAAAGCAACCTGCGGTCTCGTACCCCCACCAGCTGACTCGTGTGGCCCTGCGAGACCGACTTTCGTAGGGGTTGCCGAGGGGCCAAGTCAGTGTAGGCTATCTTTTTTTTGGCACCGTACAAGATTTCTGCTGAGTTAAAGAGGAGGTGATGTTTTGGATGCCAAAACATGTGGAGAGTGCCAACTCTCCGCCTCAAGGCTGCTTTACATGCAACGAGGTTCATGTACTGTATTGTCGCTTATGGTTTCCCATCCCGGAAGTCATAGTTTGGTTCTTGGATCACTATGACTTGTCGATAAGTAAACTTTTGCCTGCCGGTCTGCAGCACGTCGTCGGAATCATGGTTTTGAGTTAGGAGGGAGGGATGGACCTGAGCGTTGACTATCTTCTAGCTTTTCGGTATCCAAAGGGTACGGGTTTACCGCTCATGTACTGTCTCATGCCGAGGAAATTGATGGCGGTAATCAAGTTTTTTATGTCCAACATTCAAAGTTGGAACAAGTGTTACTTCTTTTTCCATGTAGATAGGGCTTCCATTGTGAAAAAAAGCACCCCTATCTTTAGGCAAAGATGGGGCGCAAGGGTGTCGTGGTCGGATACTTTGATAGTTTTTTTCGTTTACTGATGTCTGACCATTTCTTTGGTTTTTCAGTTGCTGACCCTCTTCCCCCATTTCCTGCAGACACGTTCTTTTTAGGGAATTTCTTCAAGGTAGCCCGTTCTATTGGGGTTACTTTTATTTGCATTGAGTTCTCGCAGAGGTTGAGTATCATCACACTTCAGTTTGGCCTCATACGGTTGTGGAAAAACACTCGGAACCAATTATGGAGAAGTGCATCCCATACAAGAATTATACTATGAAGGAGAGAGAGAGAGAGAGAGGTCTCCCAATAACAAGTTGTTGCCGATGAAGGTAATGTCGCTTACGATTGGGTGGAGCTGCCCACGGAGAAATAGTACCAAGATCTCCTTGCTGTAGATGGGAGTGGTACCAGTCAGACCCCGCGGCCGTAATGCGGAGGTGGGTCCGAACTTGCAAGTATCTCGCCTCTCTTAACGATCCGTGAGGTCAGCTCGTGACCAGCGGAAATCCTGTTAGATCGAAAAAGTTTACGGAAACATCGCGACTCTGCATGAGGGTCACTTTTCGCATTTACTTAATTTTGTTTTGTAGAATTCACCCTAACTTAAATGAAAAGTTTCTTGCAGGGCCTTCATGTCATGGGTGAGGCCCTTAGGGAGAGCTACCTTGAAGCGTAGACAGCTCAGTTTAAAGTCAAGATGGCCATGAAGGAAATTTCTCGCTTGAAGGGAAAGGTCGAGGCGTGCCTTCTTTGTGAGAATGATCTTGAGAGGGAGTCAGCGTGCCTTCTCCATTGTCAGCGTAGAGCTGGTTGAAGAGAGATGGCCTCGATCCTGAATGATTTTTCGTCTCAGTTAGTGGTTGATTTTGGAGAGTTCCAGCAAGCATATAGGTCCTTTGTGGACTATCGCGAGTGTCGAGGTTCCGCTGGCATTCTATGGCGTATACAGGGAAGCGACAACAACTTAAAGACTAAGGAGGCGATTATCATCTGGCCGTCCTTTCCAACATGTAATCAACAATACCTCAACTAGAGAGGAAAATTTGGGAGCACTGGGACACGATTCTTGTTTCTCATGATTCAAAGGAAGTTGGACCTGCTTTTCCGGGAGAGGACGTCAAGGTTGAGCAGCATGTGGAACCGTTAAGAGTTAGCGAGTACTCGATTGGGAGGTTGATGTCTGGGAACTATGATTTGGATCCGTAAAGGATGTTCGTGTTTTTAAGGAAGTGTGTTCCTTAACAAATCGTGAATTATTCTTGTAGCTGTAAAGTAACTCGGGAGATCAAGTATCTTATGTGATATAAGAGAATTGCAAGACTTTTGAAGTCGTATTGCGTTTTCGTATTATCGAAAAAGTTTTTAAAAATATCTTGTACAAAGGCAAATATTTTAAATTGTGGGAGTATACGAGTATACATATACATACCCACTCCCCCCCCCTCTTTTGAGAGAGGGGGACAGCTGAAATCGTCTTGCAACGAGTTGACTACGTACCCCTTTCGGGGATCAAGCCGTCTCGTAGTTAAGTTTGTGCCGCAAGTCGTTTTACTCGGCGGTGGCTGCTGCGCCAATAGCCTTAGCCGCATTGACTGTTGCTAGATCAACTACTTCTTTCGGATTTTTTTTCGCTGGTTGGGTGATATAGCCTATTTATTACCAGTTTTATGCCATTTTATACGCTCTATTTGGGGTCTATTATGTGTGTCTTGGCTATGTTTTGAGGTATTTCCAGGTCAAGGTATGTTTGGAGATATATGGAGATACTTGGAGTTTTTGGAGCATTTAAAAGAGAATAATATGTAGCTGATCATTGAGAGATTCGAAGTACAAGATAGTGGTTGATCGACAACACAACCTTGTCATCAACGGATGGTACAAGACCAAAATCGATCGATGTCCAACACTTGACATCGAGCGATGACAAATTCGCAGAGAGCCAATCCCAAGACCAAATTATAAACAAGATACAAGATTACCCCTGGACGAGTTTTGACCTAGATTTTACGGTTTTATATTTATACTTTATGTATTACCCCAAAAAAGGTATTGGGGTCAATATCAGTCACCGCGAAATCAACGGCTCAAGGTCTTGGAAATTTTTTCTTCCTAAGGTCCTGGTTCACAAGACTCTCCAAAAGAATGATCGAGCCCCAGGAGCGAATCATCATATGGAGAAGTCTCGAGCATATAACCAGGTTCGCCATATGGCAACCTGCACTTGGCAAGAACGGGTCGCCATACGGCGACCTAGACCCACACAGTCCAGGTCGCCATATGGAGACCTGGACTCGCCAAGTCCGGGTCACCATATGGCAACCTGACTTAACACAGTTTGGGTCGCCATATAACAACCTGACTCCGCAAAATCCGTGTTGCCATATGGCGACCTGGGCTCACTCAATCCGGGTTGCCATATGGTGACCTGACCTCGACCAGTCCGGGTTGCCATATAGAAACCCGACCACACCAAGTCCGGGTTGCCATATGGAAACCTGACTTAACACAGTTTGGGTCGCCATATAACGACCTGACTCCACAAAATCCGTGTTGCCATATGGCGACCTAGGCTCACCCAATCCGGGTTGCCTTATGGTGACCTGAACTCGACCAGTCCGGGTTGCCATATAGCTACCCGGACTCACCAAGTCCAGGTTGCCATATGGCAACCTGACCTCACCAAGTCCGGGTCGCCATATCGTCACCTGACATGTCCAAGTCTGGGTCGCCATATGACGACCCAACCTCACCAAGTCTGGATCGCCACACGGCGATATGGCCTGTCCTAGTCCAGGTTGCCATATGGAAACCTGAACTATCTGAGTCTGGGTCTACATATGGCTATATGTCTGTTTTCTTTGTATTATTGTTCGCGTCACGATCGAAATGCTTTTTGTTTTCTCTCAATCGGAGTTTTCGTTTAGGTTTTATAGACAAAACGAGTAAGGATCGCCAAACAAACCTCGGGTCGTCAAGTACGGCTCCCTGGTCACCATATGGTGAGTGAGACCACACCCTTGGGTTCTCTCTCGAGTCTGGATCGAAATGCTCCTCGTTTTGTCTCTATCGGAGTTATCGTTGGAACTTAACGATAAAAACCGCGAAAACTCATTTTCCCGAATAAAGTTCACGTTTATCGTATAAACGGAAACAGTTAACTTAACACCACAATTGTCTAAAACTATATGAGAAGTGTGAACTTCCTAGCTAAAGCGACGTCGTATCATCAAATGCTGTTTTGAATAAATTGCAAGAACGTTTAAGTCGAAACGCGGTCCAAAGATGCCAATAACGTGGCCAAAGACCCACTTGTGATTTCATATGAAATCAGGCCCGATAATGTTTTGATGGTGAATCTTTACTTGCAGAAGAAGATGAATCTCGCGGGATCGGAAGATAAATGTCAAGTTATTATGATAATGACAAAGATCAAGATAAAAAAGGGCATATTCTCGGAGTGATAAACTCATCCAGGGCAGGAAGGGATATAGGAAACCGCCTTGAAAAGGAGTTAATAAGAGAAGACGGGAGGAGAGACATAAGGGGACTTTCTTATCATTCACATTAAACTAGAGCAATAGGCAATTACAATCATTTTGTTATCGAGCCGCGTTTCGATTAGGTTTTTCGTAGTCAAGTTGCTAGAACTAAGGATCTCGCCAATAGATTTGGTAGCCAAGGCTCATTACCTTCTTGTATGAAAGCTCTTACGCAATTACGGAATAAGAACCTCTTTGCTCTGTTTTTCTTTCAGAATTTTCGCACAATATTTTATCGTCAATCTTTTTATAAATTTGTTTGGTTTTGTTGAGTTTGGTTAAAAGCATATTTTCCGGGATCTCCTTGGAAACTTAGGGTTTCTTAACTTCCTAAGTTTACGAAAATCAACGATGTGAATTTTGGTTCCCACAGATATATACTCTCAAACACTTTAACAGTTCGTCCGCGACTATAGTCATAAACGAGTATTTTCTCTTACACCTCACTTGTCGATTGACCCCGACGAGTACATTAGCCATCTGAAACAAACGCACCTAGCCTTTCTCATGAATGGTTCTCATACATCCGACTAGGATAGTTGCGCACAATAAACCCAAAATTTTGGTCAGCACTTCCAAGAGACTTAAAAATTGTCCTTAGAGAGATGCTTGATTCCGACCATACAAGTCGTATAAGCCGAGAACATATCGCGGACTTTATAACGGTACAGAATCAGGTTGAAATCGCAACATACAAAATGAAAGCCGATTACTGATCGCACAGCCTTGACCGAGAATAAACCTAGGTCTTGTCCTAAACCCAGCACACTGGTCTCTAACATCTATAGTCATGAATATCGAAAGATATGAGATCCTGAAAGCATGCGTCTTCGTTCACATCTAAACGCTTGCGGAAAGTTTACGCGCTTCTTGAACGAGCAACGGACAGAACGATCCACAAAGAAGAGACTGGTTATCAGATGACAACTCATAATCTGCCCTCTACACTCACTCTTAAATCTGAAATCTTTTCAATAAAAGGTTGATTCATCCATACAAAAGCCGCAAAGCAGCAGGGATTCAAATCCACACGCGGCCAGTCCCAAAAAAAAACAAGGCAACACTTGGCCGAAGCAAACACAATCAAAACACAGAAAATCAATCAAGGGTTCAACTCGAAGTCTCTTGACATCGAATAACCAAATGTACCTGCAGGTTGATCCACCTCGACCCCCTTAACGGCGACCCCGGTTGTGTTCTCTTTCGTATCAGGAGAAATTGAGATGGGATTCCAATATCCTAATCCTTTCTCCTCGTAAGGAGGGATCAAAGTCTCGACACCCTCGTACTCGTCCACGTAGCTGGTCATCATGGTCATCTCGGTCTGGAAAACATAATCGTCAGCCATTGACCGTAATAAGATACGAACAACTACAAGGCATTCTAACAAGTCCCCCATGACCCCTTGGGTCCCCCTTTTCTTGTCGAATTCATTCTTGAAATGAGCAGTGTGGCCCTCGATCACCGCAGCAACCTCGAACCTCTCTCGCCTCTCCGCACAACGAAGAGCCCTAGCATTATTTCTCTCCAGCTCTCGGTCATGGAGATCACGAGCAGAAGCCTGTTCTCTAAGAAGATCAGCCTCGTTCTCTGCTCTCTCAGCCTAAAAGAGGCACACTCACGCCTCCCGGTAGCTCGCCTCGAGGGGTGAGTTGAATGCGAGTAGCCCCTGCATCTGGTCGGAAATTAAGGAAACTTGCACCAACAAAGCAAAAAAAAAATATACAGTAAAGCAAGAAAAGTTCAAAACTACTAACCGCATTGACCATCCTAGAACCCTCCACAAAGGCTTTCGACCTCGCCTGACCATCCACGGTAGGTGGAGGGTCGGAGTCAGATGGAAGGTTTTTGAATAAGTCATCAAAGCTACAATTTGTCAGAGGAAAGTCGCTGATGCCACTCCCGTCGCCTGGGGCGAAGTGGGCAGGCCATCCGGGTAAGGGGAAATCATCGAAGATGAATTCGGTGTCGCTTAGATCAATCCCGTTGCCCTTGGAAGGCCCCACATTCTTTTGAGACACCAGAGCGTCCCTCGACACGAACTCGTCCATCTCCGATTCGGATCCTTCGTCCACAATCACATCAGTATGAGCTCGCGACCAATGATATTGCAGCGCCTTGGGAACTCGCTTCGGGGTAAAAGAAGTCCAAATAAATGAACCGGTTAGAAGAAGGTCCTTCACAGCAATCACGTCTTCTGGGTAAGGCGGTAATGGGTTGGTCTCTGCAAAAACAAAAGGATTCAAGTGTTAGATGTCGTCGGAACAAAAACATGCACATATCTGGTCAGTACCATAACGACCCCATTCGCTAAGGAAGTCAGGAATGCAACTCTCTTCGACCGAAGCATTATCTATACAGACAAATAAAAAGCATTTCTCCCATGCATGACAATTCGAGATCGTCTCCTTCACGATCGACATGTATGAGCAAGGCATAAAGTGATACTTCCCGCCTGTTAGCGCTGATGGCCTCAAAAGGGCCTCGAATGGTCAATGCTGAGAGACACCTCATGCTCGTAACCCAAGACCAAGATTCCAAGGAGGTGTTGAACACCCGTAAGATTTATTTGGGCCGATCGATAACTTGAAACGGTTCAAGGTCCGAACGACAATCTCTGGGATAGGGAACCATAAACGGCAACGCACAATTTGCTCCTCATAACAAGTGAAATAAGCCGCCGGGAGGGGGGGGGGGTCATCGGCCCTTTCGCCCAGTTGTAAAACAGCAAAACTCTCGTACAGTATCCAGAAATGGATAAGACCTCTTGCTCGGAAGATTTTGATCCCATCTGCGGGGAGGCCTGCTAGGAAACTACGCTTCGGGTGGAGGAGTCAAACTCTCGCACAAAGCGACCCAATAGGCCTCAGCCTTGGCGGGGTTGACTGAGTGTGGAATAAACTCAGACTTCGGTACGATCTCCTCGTCTTCACGGTTATCGTCATGACTAATATGACGAGGCTCGGGTCTCTTGGAACCCCTTCTTCTTGAAGACATTGCTTTGGGAGTAAAATTAAAAAATAGGAAAAACGAATGGGAGAAAAAGGGAGAGAATAATTCTACCTTGGATAGTTTTCTTTGGGATAGGTGAGCAAGTGATATAAAATTTCAACACTTACTCCACCTTCTTATAGGTAAGAGTTTTTACTCTTCATCCACGAACTTCCAGCCGGTGATATCGTCTAACTTGCACAACTAACTTAACCGCCTGGTAGAGCCTCATGCTAAAAGCCTAGGGCCTAACGAGCTGTGGGGCTAACTGCTGGGATCAAAATCGGTCACGACGTAATCAACAGCCTAAGGTCTCAGAAAATCTTTCTTCTGAAGGTCTTGGTTCACAAGGCTGTCCAAAAGAACGATCGAGCCCCCAGGAGAAAATCATCAAATGGAGAAATCCCGAGCATAGAACACGGGTCGCCATATGGCAACCTGCACTCAGCAAGCATGGGTCGCCATACGGCGACCTAGACCCACACAGTTTGGGTTGACATATGGAAACCAGAGTTCACACAGTCTGGGTCGTCATACGGCGACCTCACTCCGCACATGCCGAGTCGCCATATGGAGACCTGAATCCGCACATGCCGGGTCGCCATATGGAGACCTGAATCCGCACAGTCTGGGTCTCCCTATGGCGACTTGGGCTAACCAAGACCAGGTCGCCATATGGTGACAAGACCTCGACCAGTCCGGGTTGCCATATGGCGACCATGCCTGTTCTAGTCCGATCACCATATGGCGACCTGACATCTCTGAATCTGGGTCGACATATGCCAAGATGTGTGTTTTCATTGTATTCTTGTTCGAGTGGCGATCAAAATTCTTTTCGTGTCGTCTCAATCGAGTTTCGTTGAGGTTTTATGGACAAAACGAGTAAGCATCGCCAAAAAAACCATGGGTCGTCAAGTACAGCTCCCAGGTCGCCATATGGCGAGTGAGACAACACCGTTGGGTTCTCTCTCGAGACTTGATCGAAATGCTCCTCGTTTCCTCTCAATCGGAGTTATCGTTGGAACTTCACGATAAAAACCGCGAAGACTGGTTTTCCTGAATAAAGTTCACGTTTATCGTATAGACGGCAACGATTAAATTAACACCACAATTTTCTAAAACTATACGAGAAGTGTGAACTTCGTAGCTAAAGCGAAGTCATCTCATTAAATTCTCTTTTGAAGAAATCGCAAGAACGTTTAAGTCGAAACGCGGTCCAAAGAGGCCCAGAACGCGGCGAAAGACCCACTTGAGATTTCATACGAAATCAGTCCCGGTAATGTTATGACAATGCATATTTACTTGCACAATAAGCTAAATCTCGCAGGATCGTAAGATAAATGTCAAGTTTCTAAGATAATGATGAAGATCGAGATTAAAAAGAGAATATTATTGAAGTGATAAACTCGGCCAGGGGTAGGAAGGGAAAGAGGAAACCACCTTCTAAAGGAGTATATAAGAGAAGACGGGAGGAGAGACAGAAGGGGAGTTTCTTAGCATTCACAGCAAACTTAGAGCAATAGGCAATTACTTTTGTTTTCCTATTCCCTATAATCCATTAGGCTTGAAACCCTAGGTCTAGCACATTTACATTTTCATCTAGTTAGTTTAGTAGTATCTTTCCATATTCACGTTATTAGCATATTTCCATATTTAAGTTATTATCATATTTCCATATTGCATCTACACCTTCTAATAAGGAATATTTCCTTGAATTGATTAAATACTACTGATGTTCCTTATTAGAAATAAGAAAATAAGAACATATTCCTTATTGCATCTACACCAGCTACACCTAGCTTAGTCTTTAGAAATAAGAAATTTATTGTGCGTCATTTCTCTTTGTGGATTCGATCCGTAAGTATTACACCTGATCTCTCTTGGCAAAGGCATTGTTTTGTATATTTGGATTAAGGGTTAATTTGACAGTTAATTGTTAATGATATTTATACTTTGCTAGAACAATAAACACACCTTGTCAAATTTGGCGCCGTTGCCGGGATGCATTGATCGCCATTATATTTAATTTCTAGGAATTAAGCTAGGTTTGTTTTTATTTTCAAGTTACTAATTTTTCTTTTTTTTGTTTCTCAGGTACATGCAACAGAATACCAGGAGCAATAAAAGACTAAAATTACTATTCTCATAATTACATAAGCACGAACATACAATCCACAAAGATAGACGACAAGCATCGATCGACGGTATCTACTCAGTGTCAACCGACAACTCTTCACGGATAGCATTGACCGACATCAGAACTCGAGCATCGACCGACGTCGACTACACAGCATCGATCGACGAACACCTACCCGCATCGATCAACGACAGCAGACGAGTTCAAATGGTTGCGTCTATTGTAGTGGTTCAGAACGAGAATGGAGACTTGCGTCATCTCAACGGTCACCTGTGTAATACAACTGGTCAAACGATAGATGATCAAGGTGCAGTAATCCCTAATACAGAAGCAGAAGCGGACACTGCAATAGCTCAACCTTAAGCTAATGCCTAAGGTGCTCAGAGAACACTAGCTGACTACAACCGTCCAGAACAGTTCTACGCCAACAGATCCGCCATTTGTTCTCCAACTTTTTAGAGAAAGGATTTTGAAATCAATCCCGCTTTCTTGGACTTGTAGCGTAGACGCCTTACCATGGACTGTGACATGAGCATCCTATAGATTATCTGGAGCTATTTGAGGATTTAGTTACTGCTATTAAAGCCAATGGAGTCCCTGAGGACTATCTTTTTTTGTAAGCTCTTCAAGTACTCACTTGCTGGAGAAACTTCATATTTGGCTTAAGCCGCTACCACCATGATCTCTAACAACTTGGATTGACATCAAGAACGCTTTCTTGCATAACTTATTTGATGACGTGAGAGCAGAAGATTTGAGGAGCAAGATTGCTACTTTTTCACAAAATCCTTCAGAGTTTTTCAGAAACTCATGAATCAGATTCAAGTCATACAAGAGAGACTGTCCACATCACGGGTTTAACGAAAGTGCAGCTTCTTTGCACTTTCTTCAGAGGTACTGGATTGCAGTATCAGGTGTCTTTGGACACAACTAGTAAATGGAATTTCATCACTAAGAGCCCTAAAGAAGCTACTAGATTGATTGAGAATCTTGCATCAAGCACCAGTACCAAGAACACAGACTTTGAAAGGAGGAAATCAACCCCAGATATGAGCAAGGATCAGATTGAAGAAGTTAAGGCAAAACTGGATAGTGTTTAGAAATTTCTCAAGAAGCAGGTTTCTTTTGCAGAAGTAGAAGCGACAAAAGCCGGAAATGATGATATTGAAGAAGAAGAAGTGAACTACATTGAAGGGAACGGTTTCCAAAAACAAGGGAATCCAGGTTTTAACAGAAACTCCTATGGGAATGGTCAAAGAAATAACTTTAATCATAACTCACAGCGAAGGGCCTTCAACAGCAACATGACTTATGGATCTTCCTACTACCATGATCTTCTTACTACCAGAAGCTCAGGAGAGCAATATTGAAGCAATGTTTGACAGAGTTTTAGAGGGACATCAGATGATGACTGTGGATTTCAATTGAAAGATAGATGGTATGTATCTCAACCTCAATACCAAATTCGAAAACCTCAGCACTCATGTGAAGTAACTGGAGAATCAAGTGATGCAAACAAGTGAAACCATTAGGAGACATGAGAGCTTGATAAAGAAGAAAGTGGAGGTTGGAAAAAAGCACCACGTCAATGCATTGATTAATGATGATTTTGGTGTGGAAGTTAAGAGAGAAAAGCCCCAAGACAGCGATTTGTGTGTGGAAATTCCATGTCACTCGGCACTTCTCATCCGCATCAATCGATACCAAGCAATGAACATCGATCTACAATGAAGCCTACAGAATCAGTGGCTTCCTGTGAATCAACTAACATAGATCGACATAGAACTCATAACATCGATCAACCATGTGACCTACGTATCGATCCACATTGCGACCTCAGCATCAATCGACACATGAGGAAACCAGTTCGACTGTCAAACCTCAAACAAGTCTGATTGTGTGTCCAACTGTGACAGTCTTAGAACAGAATACAAACACGTCTAAAGCTATGGATCTTAAGAGAGAAGATGAGGGACACTCAAAGAGGAGGAAAAAGATCCCCAAACATCAACCCAGAGAAGCCAATGAAAAGGAGATAGATAGCTTTGCTAAAAGAGTTTTAGAATTCCTCTAGATAATTCTGGATGAAGTTTATTATTCTCACAGATTGTGGATGGTTTTCAGGGAAACAAGGGAGACAGATGATGATAAGAGATAATATTCAATCATCTCAGAGAGAAGATGAAGCAGAGGACTTGCCTGAAAAAGAAAAGTGATCCTGGAAAGTTCGCAATCCCATGCTTCATCAAAGGCTACGAATATCCCAATGCCCTATGTGATACTGGATCATCAATGAGCATCATGGCAACATTTATGGCAGAAGAGCTGAACCTAAGAGTGGAACCCTCCAACGATTCGTTCACGTTTGTAGACTGCTCAAGAGTAAACTTAGGAGGGATGGTAAAAGATGTTCTAGTGAAGATCAATAACACCCTAGTCACAGTAGACTTCCTTGTGATAGACATCGGGATAGACTGGAACTCTTCCCTACTACTCTTTAGAGCATTCATGGCCTTTGTGGGAGCTATCTGCGATATGAAGCTAAACATGTAGTATCTATCTCTAACTGATCATAATATTTTTTATGAAGCTGTCAAGATTAAGAGCAAGGATACTCTAGTGGAATTATGCAATGATGCAGAGCTTGTAGCCACATGCTTCTGTGATTATGAGTCCCAAGAGGAATTGGAAGAAAGAGCATCATCGACACCCAACCCGCACCATCGATCGACGAGCCGGAAATTCAAAAATCAATCGACACCCAGGCCCCATTATCGATCGATAACCAACCTTCATAACCAATCAACACATACCACACAGATATCGACTACAACACGGCCTACCTCGAGTACAACAAAGATGATAGAGAAGACGAAATAATTGAATACCGAGCGATTGCCATGGAAGATACTGGTGTTTTTCATATTTCCCATCAACTCGGGAACTCAACATCGATCGATGGTAACCATTCACCATCGATCGATACTGGTTGTAACTTAATGACCGAACTAGATTCAGCAGCAGAATGCAAAAGGTAATATGATTATCTACGACCAGATGAGTTTGGCTTTGTGAGAGATCCAGATTGTCACGCACGAGCTATGGATGGCAGAATTCTACATGTCACGAAAGGAGATGTGGCAGATATACTTGCGATGGCTAATGGAGCTGGATATTTTTTTGGCCAACAGCCTGATATTCAAGCATCAATCAAAGATCACCATTCAAAAACGATTTATACCCACCAGGCGTAGCAAAGGTGCAGTGAAGGTTACGTATAAAATGATTCAGATTACAAGGAAGAGCTGACTGAGTCCTGCAGCCTAGCACTGAAAGAATTTGGCTTGGTAATGAATGCAAAAGCAGATATAGAGCATCGATCGACGGCATATCTTGGCCATCGAACGATCTCAAACGAAACCCATAACCAGAGCCAAGAACAAAAGATGCAGATAATGGTTATCTTAGAGCAGATGAGTTTGGAAGTTTCAGAGACCCAGAAGGACGTGCACAAGATCTTTATGGCAGAATTCTAAACATACCAAAAGAGGATGTGGCAGATGCCCTTGTAATGGCTACTGGATCTGGAGCTCTATTTGCACAACAGCCATCGATCGACTGAGGGGAAAAAAATAATGTGCCGATCAACAACGATCTATACGCTCCCAAGCATCAAAAATCATCAATGCCAGAAGACATGCATCGATCGACACCATTCCAGGTGTGAACCAGTTTTGTACCTCTGATCTTTTTAGTTCAAGAAGTCCACAATCAGTCGATTGGATAAACCCACTACTGATAGACGGTTGCGTAGAACTTGGACAGAGAGCTTATGATGCTAATGGCAGATGAATTTTCCATTGGGAAAAGAAAGATGAGTATGCAGCTACAGAGATGAGAACGACAATGCACGAGCTACATATGGAAGTGTTGTGAATGTGCAAGAAGAAGATATCATGACAGTTCTAAAAAGAGCTACTATGTTTGAGCTGAGCTACATATGATTCCCAGAACATGCAGCAAAGATCGATATGTCTATGAAGAAGCAAGAAACATACAACAGAGCAAAGATTGACGATATCGTGCATGAGATGTACAAGAGGCTTGGTGATGTCTACTATCCTATATACAACTGCCTCACCGGTTTGACTACACACATGGATGAGATGAAGCAAGATTTGGATACGATTCAAGGACAGCGTGCGATTTGAGCAAACAGAGTGATATCGTTCGACGGCAGCATCATGCCATCGATCGATGCTCATGTTGACAGATAGTAGTCCGCGAAAGAAGAACAATTAGATGACAAAAACAATGAGATTGGTTTTTCTCAGAGCCTGATGTAGTACGATATTTCTCAGGAATTGGAGGATATATCAGAAACTAAAGTTGCCAGACTTAGAATGCTACATCGCATTATTGAGAACCTAGAAAGGAGAATGCATTCAGTGGAGGTTGCTAAGGAGATCATGAAAAATGAGAAAGCCAGAGGAGATGAGGCAATGAGAAGCTTCGTTAGTACATTGTTTCAGAAGAGAAAAGAAGATGTAGACGCTTGTTTTCCAAGTCTTGATCCATCTCCATTCTAGTTAGAAAGTTCAAAACGACGAGCTTAAGACTATAACCAAGCGCTGAGTAGGAGGCAAGCCACTGTTTTGTAAGTTTTTATTTAGTTTTTTACTTATACTACTATTTATTTTGAGTTTTACTTTGTTTTTATAGACTATTTAAACCACCATCGACCGACACCATAGAGGCACCATCGATCAACATTGGATCACGACCATAGATCGAACAAACCCGCCTACCATCGATCGACCCTCTCTTATAGAGAGAGGTATCAAGTTTTCTACTTAGACTATTTACTTATGATTTGATTTTTCCTAAACAATCCGGGGTAGATTACCCTGGGGACAGTGTAATTTAAGTCTGAGGGAGGTTGGCTAACACTATTTTTTTTTTGAGTTTTATCTAAAATTATATGTCTTTCTATAAGTTTTTCAAAAAAAATTATTGAGTCAAGAAGGGGACTAAGATCATGATATATTATTGACTAACCACACTTTAACACCATTCTTAGAAGATCGTTTGTAGAGATTACTAGAGATACCAAAGTGGATCATCCTACCGCTATATCACACCTTCTTAGAAAGTTTGAAGAAACCAAAGCTGATTTCCAACACTAATCCTAACATTATCTGCTTGATTTTGGATTTGGTATACACTAGATCAGATTCCTTCTGCAAGTCTGGAAGGTAAAAGTCTGTGTGCTTCTGATTCCCCTCTCTCTCCCCTTAAGATAAAAAGGATCAAACATGATTTGGTGGCTACAACCATTAAAGCTTCATTCATATGATTCTAGAAAGAGATAAAGGTCAAAAAGAAGTTAACATGATCTGGTGGCAAAAACCATTAGGGCATGATTCATGGAAACATTTCCAAATATCTCAGTCAATTAAAAAGTAAAATGATACCCTCAAAAAAGGGAGACAATGACTGAGAAGAAGTGAGAAGAGAGAGGGGAAATGAAGCAGAGAAGAATACATGTGTGTTCAGATACTTATAGAGGTAATAGTTCATATATCCTTTGATCGATACTCCCAAGGTAAAGTCGGTACTTTTGTTTTATGCCAAGAAATGAAATCAGTAGAGGGCCGAGTCAGACTAGTATTTGCTAAGTTGTTGGTATAATGGATATGGTTGCTATACTAGGATAAGGTAGAATTTAATTGATTGATTATTGGACTGTAGTGGGCGGTATGGAGCGTCCTCACTGAGTACTTTTGTAAGCTCATGCCACCTTTTGTGATGCAGGTGACGAGTAGTTGTTTAGACCGGAGTGCGGGACGATGAAAACAATCGGGACGGGGTATTCAGTATTGTGATTGTTATGGATTTTTGTAGAAATTTTTACAAACTTTATTTCATACGATTATGATATACTTTCTCCAATTTATTATTAAAACTGCAGTATTTACTTATATTTACTTAATGAACGATTTCCAATTTTTTTTTAGAATTTCTCTTACAATTTCGTAAAGATTTCCGGGTTGGTGCGTTTAAATTTAGTATCAGAGTGGGGTAGACCAGTCAGCCTCGTTGTGGCTGGTTGTCTTTTTTGAAGTTGGGATTTGTGGGAACAGGTGGAACGTACCGATGGTCTAAGTCTTGCGCGAAGGATAAGTGTTTATGATTATGTGAATGTTTGTTAAGAATGTATGTTATGAGTGGATTTATTAGTGTAATGGCTAAGAGAATTTCTGGATGAACAGGTGTTAGTGTGACCTAACATATGTGTCAGTGTAGATGGCTAACACGAGGAGAAACGTTAGGGATGGTCAGCAAGAGAATGTGAATGTGGGGACGTGGGAAACGTTGGGGCCGACGGAAGAACTGGAGCTGCCGGGGTCGATGGTGTTGCAAGGGGTGCGACCAATGACGAGATACCACCCCCATCCCCGAGTGTTCCTCCAATGGATGCACCAATGGCCACCATGATGCCGATGATGCAGGCATTCTTTACGCAGATGTTTCAACGTCGTCAAGTTTCGTTTGCAGCCTTGGTTCAGGAGAGAGAGGGGGCAAATGGGGTGCAGAAAGAACGAACGCGGGCGCCAAGCTATCTGGATCTGATGAACCAGATGATGAACCTCAAGAAAAGAAAGTTTACTGGTGGGTGTAAGTCGATAGAAGCAGACGAATGGAGAAGTCGGTTGGAGCATAACTTTTTGTCTCTGCATTGCTCAGATGAGCACAAAAGAGACCTTGCACTCTTTTTCCTTGAGGGTGATGCATATCAGTGGTGGCAAGGAGTGCTTCGCAGAGACCCCACGAGGTTGAACGATTGGGAGTCGTTTAACGAGGAAATATTTTCCAAATGAGGCTCGTATCAAGTTGGAGACCGCGTTCCTTGAGCTTTGTCAAGGCGCAAAATTGGTGCTCGACTACGAGCAAGAGTTTAACCGGCTCAAAAGATATGCTGGATGAGAGATAGACGATGGGCAGCGTCAAATTGAAAGGTTCATGCGCGGGATGAAGCCTGAACTTATGACCATGATGGTGAGTAGATATTATCAGACAGTTGGGGAATTGGTTGAGAAATCAGCTTTGGTTGAGAATGGGCTGGAGGAGGTTGCAAGGCATGAGCATTTACGGAGGAACCAGGCGGTTGGTGCGGCTGTGCCTACATGTGCACCGTGTGGTAAGATACATCGCGGTGTGTATCGTCAAGGTACCGGTGGATGCTTCAAGTGTGAAAGTATGGACCATCAAATCCGGAACTGTCCTAATGGAGGCGCAGGGAATTGTTACCGTTGTGGTGTTGCTGGAAATCTGGCTCGGGACTGCAGGGAACCAGTGACTGCGCAACAAGCTCGTACGCGTGGTGAATGTCCGAAGGGGATCAGCAACCACCAGCTAAGAGACAGAACGTAGCACAAAGTCTGCATATGCTGGGCGTGGAGAATGAGGCAAACCCGATCAATGGTAATTTCTGTTCCTTACATTATTTTATTATTGTTTGAATGGAAGGCTTAGAATAGGGGATGTATAAACGATTGTTAAGAAATTTTTAGTGTTGGGGGAACTGAAACCCATACTTTGTTTGACTCCAATGAGTCGCATTCATTTTTGCGTCCAGAAGTGGTTGCGCGTTGGCCGTCTAAGAACGGTCTCGAAGAAAGCATCAGGATGGTTCACACGGTGGGTGGTGCGATGCGGAAGTCACATGCTATTTATCGAGATGTGTCAGTTGTAGTAGGCGATGTGGATATGCCTGGTGATCTGATTGTGTTACCAATCAAGGGGTATGAAGCGATTCTTGGAATGGACTGGTTAGCACACTATCGAGCTAAGTTGGACTATTAAAAATGTCGAGTGACCTTTACTTGGAAAGAAGGGAAGCTGGTGTTTCAAGGGAAGAAGAAGGAGACTTGAATTCTGGTAATATCACCATTAAGAGCAGAACGGATGGTCGAGAAAGGATGTGAGTCGATCATAAAAACGATCACCATTGCTGGTGCGGATCGGGAATTGTTGTTGGGCAAAATTCCGGCTGTACATGAATTTGAAGATGTTTTCCAAAAGCTCACTGGATTACTGCCAACGTGGGACAAACCGTTTATGATAGACTTGGAGCATGGGACTGCTCCTATTTCAAAAGCCCCTTACTGTATGGCTTCAACGGAAATAGTAGAGTTGGAAAGCAACTGGAGTAATGGATTGAGAAGGGTTTCATTAGGCCGAGCAGCTCACCGTGGGGTGCACCGGTATTGTTTGTCAAAAAGAATGGTGCTAGTTTTTGATTGTACATTTATTATCGAGGGCTGAACCAAGTGACAATAAAGAATAAGTACCCTTTACGTCGAATCGATGAGTAATTGGATCAGTTCAAGGAAGCATTGTGGTTCTCGAAGATTGACTTGGCATCGGGTTATCATCAAATCCCTATTGCAGATGGAGACAGTAGAAAGACCACATTCAGGACAAGGTATGGCCACTTCGAATTTGTGGTTATGCCATTCGGGTTGACAAATGATCCAGCGGCATTTATGAAGCCGATGAAGGGAGTGTTCCATACATTTTTCGATGAGTTCGTAATAATCTTTATTTATGACATTTTGGTGTTCTCGAAAACTCCAGAGGAACGCGAGGGACATCTCAGGGTGGTGATGGAGAAACTGAGGGAGCATAAGTTGTTTGCCAAGATAAGCAATTGAAGTTTTTTGGCGAAGGAAGATTGGGTTCTTAGGCCATATGGTCTCTGAATAAATATTTGCAGCGTATCCCGACAAGGTTGCAGCCATCAAAAATTGGCTGAGGCCGGGAATGCCCACGGAAATCAGAAATTTCTTGGGGTTAGCGGGTTACCATCGTCAGTTCGTGAAGGGCTTTACGAGCTTTGCTAACACATTGACTCGGCAGACGAGGAAGGATGTGAAGTACTAGTGGATTACAGAATTCGAGGAGAGCTTTACGAGCTAAAAGGATCGATTAATGAGTACACCATTTCTATTACTGCGTCAGCCATGAGTGGTGTATGTTGTTTTAGCAGATGCATCAAAGATGGGGCTAGGTTGCATCTTGATGCAAGAAGAACGTGTGATTGCTTATGAGTCTCGACAGCTGCGGAAACACGAGGAGAATTATCCCACTCACAATCTGGTGATGGCAGCGATGGTATTTACACTCACTATTTGGCGGTCTTACCTTTATGGGGAAATGATCCAAGTGTTGACGGACCATAAAAGCCTAAGACAGAGAAGATGAATGGAGATTATGGCAGACTATGATCTACATATAGCTTACCACCCAGGGAAGGCTAACCTAGTATCTGAATCATTGAGTCACCAAAAGGCAAGGGTCTCGGCCGAGAAGGAGATGGGAGGGTTGATTTTGATGCTGGGGATGCTACGGGTAAATGTGTTGGTAGACGAGTCCATTTGTTTAGGCGAGGAAGCGGCGAATCAAGCTGACCTACTGAACCATATATGATTGGCTCAAGGGGAAGATGAAACACTGGTTAAGATGATGGAAGATGGTGTTGTGGGGTATTGTAAGACCAGAAACGAGATGATCATCTTCCATGGACGAGTATGTGTCCCAAAGGAAAAGAGGTTAAGAGAGAGGGTACTAAAGGAAGCACACTAATCTAAGTTCTCCATACATCCAGGAGCGACAAAAATGTATCATGACCTTAAGCGGTACTACCATTGGCGAAGGATGTAGCAAGATGGGTAGCCAAGTGCCCGACATGTCAGTTTGTGAAAGAAGAACATCAGGTTACTAGTGGCTTATTGCAGAGTTTACCAATGCATGAGTGGAAATGGGATATGATCACGATGGAATTTGTGTCCGGGTTTCCGAAGACTAAGGGCTGCAAGGATTCAGTATGGGTGATTGTGGACCGCTTAACTAAGTCAACACACTTCCTTCCATTCAAGATGTCAGATGGTGTGGAATATATGTGTTGAACTCTACATGAGGGAGATTGTGAAACTTCATGGTGTTCCTATTAGCATCGTGTCAGATCGAGATCCACGATTTGCCTCAAATTTCTTGTTGGCATTCCATAAAGCACTGGGAACCAAAGTACACATGAGCACGTCATATCACCCGCAAATAGATGTGTAATCGGAGAAGATGATCCAATCCCTAGAGGATTTGTTGCACGCTTGTGTAGTGGATTGGGGTAAACTATGGGAGGAGCATTTACCACTAGCAGAGTTTGCGTACAACAATAATTTCCACTCAAGTATTTGAATGTCACTGTACGAAGCCGTCTATGGTCGTCCTTGTCGAACCCCCTTGTGTTAGATTGAAGTGGGAGAGAGCTTAAATCTCTCCCCAGGGGTGAGAAAAGAAGCGACATACATGATTAAGTATGTCAAGGAGATAATAAAAGAGGACCAAGATCGGCAAAAGAGCTATGAACACAAACAGAGGAAGGAACTGGAATTCCAAGTGGGGGAGATGGTTTACTTAAAAAGAGTGACGTTTAAGGGAAAGGATGGCACGACAAAGATGGGGAAGCTTCAGCCGAGGTATGTGGGACCGTTTAAGATCGTAGAAAGGGTTGGACCAGTGGCATACTGATATAGCCTCTTTATTACCAGTTTTAGGCGATGTTATTGGCTCTATTTAGGGTATATTATGTGTGTCTAGACCATGTTTTAAGTCTTTACAGATCCAGGTGCGTTTTGGAGATATATAAAGATACTTGGGGCTTTCGAAACATTTAGAAGAGAAGAATCCGTAGCTGATCATTAAGAGAGTAGAAGTACAAGATAGCCATCAATTGATGACAACATCTTGGTATCGACTGGTGGTACAGGATCAATATTGATCGATGTTTCACACTTGCCATCGATCGATGACAAATTCGCAGACATCCAATCTCAAGCCCAAGTTAGAGACAAATGATGAAGATACCATGGACGAGTTTTGATCTAGATTTTAAGGCTTTATATTTATGCTTTATGTATTGCACGAGGTGTGCGGAGAGAGGAGGCACAAGTATTCTAATATAGTTTTAGAGTTTTTAGGGTTGAATATTCATAACTCCTTAGAGAGATTTGTATTGGAACTCTAGTATTTTATCTATGCATTATATTCAGATTATTGTTCTTACTTTAATCATGTCTGAGGAGTCATCAACTAGATTTATGGTTAAATGAAGTCAATCATGGATTACCCCCAAAGTAGGATTGCTAGGTTGAGATAATATCCATTAATTGAGTTGTGAGAGTAGCTAACTAGGATCCCAAAGGTACAAAATGGACGACTACGAGAGTAGGTTCTATGGGAGAATAATTCTATTGAACTTGGTTGTTTGGCGCATGCGAGAGCTGGTCTAATAAGCTTGGTGAACTTATCAAATCTCGTTCATACTTCCTTCTGATTTCACCATCAATCGACATCAGGACTTAGCCGTCGATCGATGGTCTTTCCTTTTGCTCGCATACGAGAGTTGGAATTAAAAGGGTCAGAATAGTTAATATTTGAGTTCTAGAATATTTACATTTCTGTGCATCCTATTCCCTATAATCCATTAAGCTTGAAAACCTAGATCTAGTATATTAACATTTGCATCTAGTTACTTTAGTTGCCTATTTCTATATTTACGTTATTAGCATATTTCCTTACTGCATCTACACCTTCTAATAAGGACTATTTCCTTAAATCGATTTATTGCTACCAATATATATATAATTATCTAGCTTAGTCTTTAGAAATAAGAAATCTATTGTGTGCCTTTGTTCTCTATAGATTCGATCACTAAGTACTACACTTGATCTCTCTTGGCAAGAGTATTGTTTTTTGTGTTAAGATTAAGGGTTAATTTGAAATTTAATTGTTTAGGATATTTATACTCTGCTAGAACAATAAACATACTGTGTCAAATTTGGCGCCGTTGCCGAGGAACATTGATCGCCATTAGATTTGATTTCTAGGATTTAGTCTAGGTTTGTTGTTACTTTTAAGATACTAAATTTTTCATTTCTTGTTCTTCAAGTACATGCAAAAGAGTACCAGGACCAATAAAGGAAAAAAAAACTACTATTCTCAGACCCAAATAAGCTCGAACGTACGATTCGCAAAGAAAGACGACAAGCATCGATGAATGACATCTACTCAGCGTCGATCGACACCTCTTTACGGATAGCATCCACCAACATCAGAACTCAAGAATCGACCGACGTTGACCACAAGGCATCGATCGACGAACACACACCCACATCGATCGACGACAGCAGTCGAGCTTAGATGGCTGCGACTATTGTATTGGTTCAATACGAGAATGGAGACTTGCTGATCTCAACGGTCTCCTGCGTAATGCAGCATGTCTAAAGATAGAAGAAGAGGGGGTTGTAATCCCTGATGCAGAAGCAGACACGACAGTATCTCAACATGAAGCTAACGCCCAAGCTGCTCAGAGAACACTGGCTGACACAAACCGTCTAGACCAGTTCGACGCCAACAGATCCGCCATTCGCCCACCAGCTTTTCAGATAAACAATTTTGAGATCACGCCCACTTTCTTCGGACTTGTAGCACAGACGCCTTACCATGGATTGCGTCATGAGCACCCTATCAATCATCTAGAGCGATTTGAAGATCTAGTGACTGCTATTAAAGCCAATAGAGTCTATGAAGACAATCTTTTCTGTAAGCTCTTCAAGTACTCACTTTCTGGAGAAGCTTCGTATTGGCTTAAGCAGATACCACAAGGATCTCTGACATCCTGGAATGACATCAAGAACACTTTCTTGCGTAACTTCTTTGATGACACAAGAGCAGAAGATCTAAGGAGCAAGATTGCTACTTTTTGACAAGAACCTTCGGAGTCTTTCAGAAACTCATGGATCAGATTCAAGTCATACCAAAGAGACTGTGCACATCACGGGTTCGACGAAGTGCAGATTCTTAGCACTTTCTTCAGAGGTACTGGATTACAATATAAGATGGCTTTGGACACGGCTAGTGAAGAGAATTTCAGCACTAGGAGTCGTGAAGAAGTTACTAGATTGATTGAGAATCTTGCGTCAAGCAGCAGTACCAAGAACACATTTTTTGAGAGAAGGAAATCGGCTCCGGCTGCGAGCAAGGAGCAAATTGAAGAAGTAAAGGCAAAACTGGACTGTGTTTAGAAATTTCTCAAAAAGAAGGTTACTTTTACAGCAACAGAAGCAGTAGAGTCTGGAGATGATGAGACTAAAGAAGAGGATGTGAACTACATTGATGGGAATGGTTTCCAGAGACAAGGAAATTCAGGTTTCAACAGGAACTCCTATGGGACTGGTCAAAGGAGGAACTTTAACCAGAGTTCACAGTGAAGGCTCTTCAACAACATCATGACTTATGGATCTTCCTACTACCAGAATCTTCCTCCAGATACTCAAGCAAGCAAGATCGAAGCGATGGTTGATAGAGTTTAGAGGGACAGAAGAAGATGACTGTGGATTTCAGTGGGAGGATAAATGGTTTATACATCAACCTCAATACCAAGTTAGAAAAAATCAGCACCCATGTAAAGAAATCGGATAATCAAGTGATGCAAACAAGTGAAACCATTAGGAGGCATGAGAGCTTGATCAAAGAGAAAATAGATGCTGGACAAAGTGACCACGTCAATGCATTGATTGATGTTGATTTATGGCAGGAAGTTAAGAGAGAAAAGCCCCTAGGAGAAGATTTTCATATGGGAAATTCAATCTCACTCGGCACGCATCGATCGACACCAAGCAGTACACACGAATCAACGGCTAGCCCGACAGTATCAGTGGCTTTGTGTGAATCGACTAACATCGATCGACACAGAAATCAGAACATCGATCGACACGAAGCTAAATGCATCGATCGACCATGCAACTTCAGCATCGATCGACAGAGGAGAAACCCAGTTCGACTACTGAACCTCAATGCAAGTCTGATTGTGCGTCCAACTGTGATGGTTTCGGAACATAATACAGACACGTGTGAAGCTATGGATCTTGATAGAGAGGCTGAGGGACACTCCAAGAGGAAGCAAAATATCCCCAAACATCAACGCCGTGAAGCCAATGAGAAATAGATGGATAACTTGCCAAAAGAGTTTTTAAAATTCCTCTAGATACCTCTTTTGATGAAGCTTATTATACTCACAGATTATGGAAAACAAGGGAGACAGATGATGATATAAAGATAATGTTCAATCAACTCAGAGAGAAGATGAAGCAGAGGGTTTGTCTGGAGAAGAAAAGTGATCCTGGAAAGTTCATGGTTCTATGCTTCATCAAGGGCAACGAATATCCCAACGCCCTATGCGATATTGGATCACCAGTGAGCATTATGCCAAAGTCTATGGCAGAGGAGCTGAACCTGAAAGTGGAACCTTCAAATGATTCCTTCACGTTTGTAGACTGCTCAAAAGTGAACTTAGGAGGGATGGTAAAAGATGTTCTAGTGCAGATAAACAACATCCTAGTCCCAGTAGACTTCCATGTGATGGACATCAGGATAATCTGGAACTCTTCGCTAATACTCGGTAGAGCATTCATGCCCACCGTATGGGCTATCTGGGATATGATGTTAAACAGGTTGTATGTATCTCTAATCAATCAATATATTTTTTTATGAACCTGTCAAGAATAAGAGCAAAGCTACTCTGATTGAATTGTCTACTGATGTATAGCTTTTGGCCACATGTTTCTACGATTATGAGTTCCATGAGGAATCAGAAGATGGGGAATCGATCGACGTGCCGAAAATTCAACAACCGATTGCCACCCAACATTCAGAACCGATCGACACTTGCCACAACCAAGCCAACCTCGAGTACGATGAAGATTACAGAGAAGAAGAAATAATCGAATACCGAGGAATTGCTACGGCAAAGGCTGGTTTTTCATGTTTCCCATCAATTTGGGAAATCGACCTTGATCGATGGTATCCAATCACCATCGATCAATACTGGATTTGGTTCAAAGACCGAACTAGATTCAGCAGTTGAACATGAAAAACGAGTATGGCTATCTACAACCAGATGAGTTCGGTACTATGAGAGACCAGATGGTCACGTAAGAGCTATGGTTGGCAGAATTTTGCATGTCATGAGGGAAGATGTGGCGGATATACTTGCGATGGCTAATGGAACTGGGAATCTTTTCGGCAACCCATGTTGATTATCGAGCATTGATCGACGGTCATAATGTGACATCGATCGACAACCTTCAGGCATACCAAGGTTATGGTGAAGCTGACAAAGAATACAATGCAGAATACCGAGAGGAAGAGCAGATTGAGTATCGCGTCCTAGCATTGGAAGAATCTGGCTGGGTAATGAACGAGACAGTGGATAATCAAGAATCAATCGACATCACGTCCTTACCTTCAAACAACATCAGACGAAAACGAGAACAAAAACCAAGAGTAGAAGATGCAGATAATGGTTATCTCAGACTTGATGAGCTTAGAATTTTCAGAGTTACAAAAGGACATGCACAAAATCTCTATCAAATAATTTTGAACATACCTAAGGAGGATGTAGCAGATGCCTTTGTTTTGGCCACCGGATCGGGAACTTGATTTGCAAAACAGCCATCGATCGATGAACGTGTACAACCATTGATCGACAACAAGGAACAACAGAAGAACGTGTCGATCCATGGTCTATACACTCCCAAACATCTAGAATCGATCAACACCAACCATTATCCATCGATCGACACCATTCCAGGGGTGAACCAGTTTTGTACCTCTTATCCTTTTGGTTCACGAAGTCCACAATTAGTCAATTGGATAAACCCACTTATGATAGACAGTACTGTAGAGCATTGACAAAGAGTTTATGATGCAAACGGCAAAAGAATTTTCTACTGGGAAAAGAAAGACGAGTATGGCATCTACATAGATGAGAAGGGCAATGCACGAGCGATAGATGCCAGAATTGTGAATGTGCAAGAAGAAGATATTAGGGCAGTTCTAGAACGAGTTACTATGTTTGATCACAACAACATATGTTTACCTGAACATGCGGCAAAGATCGCTATGTCTATGAAGAAGCAAGAAACATACATCAAAGCAGAGATTGACGATATCGTCAGAAAGTTCGAAAACGTCGAGCTTAAAACTATAACCAAGCGCTAAGTGGGAGGCAACCCACTGTTTATTAAGTTTTTACTTAGTTCTTACCTATACTACTATTTATTTCGAGTTGTACTTCGTTTTTACGGACTGATTAAATAATTATCGATCGACACCATAGAGGCACTATCGGTAGACAATGGATCGTGAACATCGACCGACGACATCAGCCTACCATCTATCGACGCTCTCCTATTGAGAGAGGATCGAGCTTCCTACCTAAGTTATTTACTCAGGATTTTATTTTTCCTAACCAGCCAGGGCGGATTACACTGGGACAGTGTAATGTAAACCCGTGGGAGGTTTGCTATTGCTATTTATTTGTTTTTGACTTATATATATATATATATATATATATAAAAAAAAAAAAAATTTCAAAAAAATTTATTGATTCGAGAAGGGGACTATGATCAAGATTTATTATTGACTAACCACACTTTAGGACCAATCTTAGAAGGTTGTTTAGATATATTACTAGAGATACCAATGTGGATCATCTTGACGCTATATCACACTTTCTTAGAAAGTTTGAAGGAACCGAAGCTGATTTCCAATACTAATCCTGTCATTATTTGCTTGCTTTGGGGCTTGGTATACATTGGATCGTATTCCTTCTGCAAGTCTAGAAGGTATAATTTTGTGTGCTTCTAATTCCCCTCTCTCTCCACTTCAGATAAAAGGATCGAACCAGATTTGATGCTTACAACCATTAAAGCTTTATTCATATGATTCTAGAAAGAGATAAAGTTCAAAAAGAAGTGAACAGGATCTGGTGGAAAAAACCATAAGGGATTGATTTACAGAAACTTATCCAAATATCTCAGTCAATTAAAAAATAAAACAATACCCTCAAAAGAAGGGGGATAATGACTGAGAGGAAGTGAGAAGAGAGAGAATGAGTAAAGGAATCAGAAAAGACTACATGTGTGTTCAGATACTTGCAGAGGTAAGAGTCCATATATCCTTTGATCGATACTCCGAAGGTAAAGCCTGCACTTTTATTTTATGCAAAGAAATGAAATCAGTAGAGGGGCTAGTCGGACTAGTATACGCTAAGTTGTTGGTAGAATGGATTTGGTTGCTATACTAGGACAAGGTATATAAAATTTCTCTGTGATTGACTTGATAGGAGGTGGTTGCAACAAAGTTGGGTGACAATTATACTTAGACATTATGTGAGTCTTCGCTTTTCAAAACCTCTTTCACAGGCTTGTTTTCTTGAGGACAAGCAAAAGGTTAAGTCTGGGGGAGTTTATATAGTCTATTTATTACCAGTTTTAGGCCATGTTATAGGCTCTATTTAGGATATATAATGTATGTCTAGGCCATGTTTAGGTCTTTACAGATCCAGGTGCGTTTTGGAGACATATGAATATACTTGGAGCTTTTGGAACACTTATAAGAGAAAAACCCATAGCTGATCATTTAGAGAGTTGAAGTACAAGATAGCCCTCGATCGATGACAACATCTTGGCATCGACCGATGGTACATGACCAAGTTCGATCGATGTTTCAAACTTGCCATTGATAGATGACCAATTCGCAGACATGGATTAACCTAAAAGTAGGATTGCTAGGTTGAGATAGTATCCATCAATTGAGTTGTGCTTAAAGCTTGCATTGTAGAGTAGCTCACTATGATCCCAAAAGTCGAAAATGGACGACTACGAGAGTAGTTTCTATGCTATAATAGATTATATTGAACTAGGTTGTTATGCGCATGCGAGAGCTGGTCTAATTAGCTTGGTGAACTTATCAAATCTCGTTCATACTTCTTTCTGATTTCACCATCGATCGACATCTGGACTTAGCCATCGATCGATGGTCTTTCCTTTTGCTCGCATACGAGAGTTGGAATTAAAAGGGTTAGAATAGTTAATATTTGAGTTCTAGAATATCTACATTTTCGTGCTTCCTATTCCCTATTGGCGTTAATAGCAGTCACTAGATCCTCAAATCGCTGAGTATCTGAAGTTATTTGAGCGCCAAGGGGATGAGCAGATGGTGGGTGCGGATTCGGGGACGAATTTCCCTTGAATGGGGGAGAGTTGTAACGACCTGCTCCTAAAGTATTTTTATTTATTAAAGAATAAGATCGAGGAGAGGTTTCTTTTTAAGAGAGAAAAATAGTTCTAAGTGTTGGAACACTTGTATTCGTCAAGAATGGAATAAAAAACTCAAATTTCTCTAAGTATCGAATTTTCCTTGCTAAATAAGTAATATTAACTAATACTAAATGGCAATAACTAATCATAAAACAGTCAGAATATAAGAAAGGTATTGACGGACCGTGGAGACAATTAAGGAAAGTTCGGTCATTCGAGAATGCGGGTTCCAAGTAAGGAAAGTTGACTAGTTATCATTGACTGGATTATACGAAATGAAGGTCGGGTTGAAAAAATTGGTAGATCGGTCAAGCCTTAAGGGCAAGTTTCGACCAAGCCGATTAAAGAAACTGCACTTTATTTTCTGCTTGGTGAGCAAGTCCAAGAAAGTATAAAAGGGACCTGCAGCTCTTAGTTTTGGACAGAGATCAAAAGCAAGTCCTTGAGAGAGGTCAGAGAAAGAATGAAGTTCTAGAGAGAGAGAGTTTGGGAAGAGAGAATCGGGCAAGGAGGATCGTAGGAATCTTCTTCAAAAAAATGAAGTTGAGTTCAGAGTCTTCGATCTTTAAGATCTATTCAGGTGAGGATGTGATTCGTGGTAGTCCAATATGAATTTTTTTACTTGGTCTGATCCATTAGGAATGAGTTTAAGTTGGAATTGAATTTGTTTATGGTAAGTTCGTTCATTGCGTTCATAGGGAAATTCATGATAGAATTCTTTTATAGAATGTTCATTCATTGTGTTATTCGGATACGCATGCTAGATTTGGTTGATTGATTAATAAGCTTGGCTAAGTCATTTATTCGAAAAATTGATGTTTGATGTTGAAAACCTAGTCAGGAAATTTATAATGTGTTTAAGGAAAGAGTAGCTGAATTGAGTTTATAAAGGAAATTGTTAAGTAAATGGATATGGACCTTGGGGTCGAAGGTTTGGCTACGGGTCGTAATGGACCGACGTGTCGCAGGTACGACGACGGCCGCAAGTATGCCTAGGGCCGCAGGTACGGTTACGACCGCATCTACGGCTACGACCGCAAGTATGGCTACGATTGCAGGTTTGGCTACGGCCGCAGGTTTGGCTAAGGCCGCAGGTTTTGCTATGGCCATAGGTTCACTACAAGAAAACAGGCTTTTTCCGACTGCATTTTGCGACTACAGCCACAATCACTAAATATACCGACCATATATCGACCGTTTAGCGACTGATTTGCCACCAAACTAACTTAGTAACTCTTTAGTCGCTATTTTGTGACTGAAAAATTTTGTCGTCAATCAGTAGTTTATTTACGACTATATAGCTACTCACTCTGACTCCCTAAACGGTCGTTGGTCAGCAGTCGCAAAAAACAGTTACAAAAGACGTGGAAATCGTTATGAGTTCGTTACACCAGTTTTTTTAACAGTAAAAAAAATCAGTAGCAAAACAGTGGGTAAATGTTTTATATATAGAAGAAAAATTGACACCTTTCTTACTCTCATCACCAACAATTCAAAACTTCCAACAATTCAAAACGTTTTTCCAAGATTAACAAAAAAAAAGAAAAAAGAAAAAAAAATCGTGAACTACAATGACGGGCAATTACAACAACTACACTAATTTTCGTGATTAGATGTACAAGAGGATCGATGAAGAAACATGGAATTTCTCGAGAGATTCTTTCGCGGGGGTAGAGGAATTCTTGATGTTTGCAAATAGTCAGGAATTAACGCAGAGCAATGGCAGTAAGTTCTTTTGTCCTTGTAGTATTTGCAGAAACGATAAATTTATCCCGGGGTAAAAAATCTTGAAACATATATATAGTAGAGGATTTGTGCAAGATTATTATGTTTGGTACAACCATGGAGAAGAAATAGATATGGGATTAGGAACGAGTTATGTTGATCCGACGCATTTATGTGGTAGTGGAGAAGTAGGTAATTTAGTACAAGATAGATATGTAGAAATGGTGAATGATGCATTTTGTGATAATGTGAGTTATGATAATTATCAACAAGATGATAGTTATCAAAATGTTGTAGACTCGGTTTCCAACCATTCAAAGAAATTCTATGACTTGTTAGAAGGAGCGAAAAATCCTTTGTATGATGGTTGTCACGAAGGTCACTCGCAGTTATCCTTAGCTACTCGAGTTTTGCAAAATAAGACTGATTATAATATGAGTGAAAAGTGTGTGGATTCGGTATGCCAAATGTTAACAGACTATTTACCTGCAGGAGACCAATCTACCGCTTCACATTACGAGACAGAAAGATTGATGCGCAATTTGGGCCTCCCATACATTACAATTGATGTTTGTGTTAACAATTGTATAATCTTCTGGAAAGATGCTGAAAGATGGGATAAATGTCAATTTTGTGATGCACCAAGATGGAAGCCTAGAAATGAACGGCGTAGGACGAAAGTACCATATAGTCGTATGTGGTATCTATCTATTGGTGACAGATTAAAGAGAATGTACCAGACCAAGAAGACTGCATCACCAATGAGATGGCATGCAGAACACCAAGCAAAGGAGGGTGAAATGTGTCATCCATCAGATGCGGCGGAGTGGAAACATTTTCAAGATCTACATCCCCGTTTTGCAGCAGAACCTCGTAATGTCTTGGCCTATGTACGGATGGCTTCAATCCATTTGGAATGTCTAATAATCATTCGTTGTCGCCAGTGATCTTGACTCCATATAATCTACCCCCTGGTATGTGCATGAATACATGGTACTTGTTTCTCACAATTTTGAATTCTGGACCGAATCACCCGAGAGCTAGTCTAGATATATTCCTCAAACCTCTGATTGCGGAGTTGAAAGAGTTGTGGTCTACTGGAGTTGAAGCATATGATGTCTCGTGGAATCAAAATTTCAATCTTAAAGCCGTGCTTCTGTGGACGATAAGCGACTTTCCGGCTTATGGCATGCTATCGGGATGGACGACCCATGGTAAGTTGTCATGTCCAATTTGCATGGAAGATAGTAAGGCTTTTTATCTGCCTAATGGAAGGAAGACCTGTTGGTTTGATTGTCATCGAAGATTTCTTCCTCATGACCATCCACTGAGGAAGAATAAAAAAGACTTCTTGAAGGGGAAACACGCTATGAATGATTTTCCACCTGAATCTCTGACTAGTGAGCAAGTTTATTCGGAGCGGTTAGCTGGTGTCAGTCCACCAAAATCATCCAAGTGTGATGGAAATGATCACGACAAGAAGAAACCTGGATATGGGAAATACCATAATTGGCACAAGGAAAGCATATTATGGGAGCTGCCGTACTGGAGGGACCTCATTCTTCGACATAATCTTGATGTAATGCATATTGAGAAGAATATTTTTGACAACATCATGAATACTCTTATGAATGTGAAGGGTAAGTTTAAAAACACAAACAAGTCAAGATTGGATATAGCACTTTTCTATGATAGGGAACATTTACATGTTGATAGCAATGGCCAAGCTCCTTTCCCTCCCTACACATTAGACAAGACCGCAAGAATAAGTTTACTGGAATGTGTGAAACATTCAGTTAAATTTCCGGACGGTTATGCTTCAGACCTAGCTAGGTGTGTTGATCTTGAGAATCCAAGTCTTCAGGAATGAAGAGTCATGACTGCCATATTTTTATGGAGAGACTACTTCCGTTTATATTGGCAAAACTTCTAGACCAAAAGGTCCATCTTGTGTTGTAAGGTAGCAATATATTTTGTTTTATGAAACTTTTAACATTATATGTGTTGATAGTTTGTTTTGTACTCACAATCTGCAGTTTGAATTTGTATTATAGGGGTTGGTTTATTTTTCCGTGACCTTTGCTCGAGAACTTTGCAAAAAAGTCGGGTCATAAAACTTAAACAGAACATAGTTTTGATACTCTGCAATTAGGAAAAGATCACCATCATTTTTTGATGTGATGAAACACTTGCCTATACATCTCCCATATGAAGCTGAACTAGGAGGCCCCGTGCAATATAGGTGGATATATCTTTTTGAAAGGAAGTTCAAAAAGTTGAAAGCAAGTGCAAAGAACTAAAGATATGCGGCAGGATCGATAGTTGAAGAATATATCAATCAGGAGATTTCTTTTTTCTCGGAGCACTACTTTGCTGACAATATACAAACAAAATCAAGGTAAATACATATATATGATTCATATGTTCACTTTTTTCATTTGTAACATGTTATCTTTTCACCATTTTGGCAGGTTCACAAGATTTGATGAAGGTGAAGTCCCCGTGTATCATGTCAAAGGAGTACCTGATATATTTAGTCACGTAGGTCGTCCAAGTGGAGAAATGCAAGAAATATGGCTATCCGAAAAAGATTATCGATGCGCACATTCATATGTTTTGCGAAATTGTTATTATTTTCATCCATTTGAGAGGTATATAATTTGACAATTCTTAACCTTATTTTTTTTTCTTTTTTATATATCCTACTTTGATTTCTCATATTTGTGTTGGTCTATAATATAGGATGTTTGAAGATTATATCAGCGCAAAATATCCAGACATCTCCGAAAATGAACTCTCCGTGAAGAGAGCTGATGAATATCATATATGGGTGAAAGATTATGTATGTCTTAGTAATTATACATGTACGGTAGTATTTTTTCGTTCTTTATATATACATATATATATATATATATATATATATATATATATATATATATATATATATATATATATATATATATATATATATATATATATATATGTAAATTTATTTATACAGATTAGCTACTGGAGCAACACACATCCTTTTCCTCTTTGGGTTAAAGATATGGCGAATGGACCAGTGAATAAAGCGAAAACATGGCATATCTATTTCACAAGAGGTTTTTTGTTTCATACGCAGAAGCATGGCGAGGGATGAAAGACTTGTAACTATGGAGTATGTGTTAAAGGAGAGAGTTATACAAATGTAACTGATGAAGCACATTACTACGGGATCTTAACTGCAAGGACCTCTAGAGAGCAACCAAATTGGATAAGAGATACACTCTGGATGCAAATGACTGCTTATTGGTACACTAAGGCAGCAGTGGCAAAGAGCAAAAAATCATCAGCAGCTCGAAAGTCTGACCGTAATGGTCATGGTATTCACAAGCATAACTCAGGGCAGTAGTCCTATATGCAAATCGAACAGCAGCTGGTGAGTCCCATTTTCTTTGTCTCATTTTCTCTAACAATTCACTCATGTATGCCTTTTTTCCATTTCATTTCAGACAGTGGAGTTGGGAAGACCTGCGAGTTTTGGTGAACTATTCATCAAGGCTCATACAAAAAAAAGATGGAACCTATGTCGATTTCAAAGCAGAAAAAGTTATTGAGGCTTACAAAAAGAAAAAAAGGAAGAGAACTTGGCTAACCTTGCCAAGGATAAAACTGAAATCTCAGATGGGTGTCAGCCAATGCTGTCAATAGAAGAGGACAACGAGCTGTTTATCCAGGTCTAGTGTTTTTTTTAAAAAAAAATTTAGAGTCTTACGTTTTTGCATTAAGAATTTGGATAATGTTTTCCAGCTTGGAAATTGATTGGTAATGACTGACTCATTATTTTCTTAGTTGTAGTTAACCTTCTGCAATGACAGAGGAGACCTTTTTGGTATTGGAAGCTTGAAGAAGAAGCTTAAGAGAAAGCCAAATGACCCAAGCAGCTCCTCTTCTTTCAAGCACATGCAACAAAAGCTTGAAGAAGCTGAACGCAACATAGAAGAACAAGCACGAAAAATAGAAGAACAAGCGGCCCTTATTGCCAAGGCTGAGGTAGAGCGTGCTCGGGTTGAAGCTACTAACCAGGTTAAGATGGCCGAGTTCACCCTTATGCACAAGTATATGCTTTCAACTGATCCGAGATACCTTGCTTTCATTGCTACTGAAGCATCATCTCCAGCTCCTACTGATCAGTAAAAGCTACCATCTGTTTTCTTAGATTCTCATATGTTCAGTTAACTTGACTATCTTTTGGTATTTTCTGATAAACTTAAAACAACTCAAGTGTTGGAGTTGGTTTCTCTTATGTATCTTTTTTGTATTTAGAATTCCAAAAACGTTTATTTAATTTCAATTTCTTCATTTTGCATCTGTAAATCCAAAAATAAAAAACCAAATGAACCAAAATAAATAAATATGAAATCCTAAATCTACGTTTGTATCTTTAAAAAAAGTAGCCCCGTAGTCACTAATCAGTCTCTAATTCAGTCGGTAATCAGAATCTACATCGGTCATTAATTAGTCGCAAATTAGTCTCTACATTTCCCGACTCAATGATGACCGCACAATTAGTCGTTAAAGGCAGTCACTGGCCAGTCGCTAAAATATGTCTCTAAATAGTCATATACTTAGCGACTATGTAGTCACTGTTGAATGACTGATATATGGGTTGCTAATCAGTTGCTAAACACCGACCGCTCAAAGACTGATTTATTTAGCGACGAGCACTATAACGACATCCTTAATCAGTCACTAATCAGTCGCTAATCTTGATTTGGTGACTGATTACCTACCATTTTTGCAGTAGCAAAAAAAAAACTGTTTTCTTGTAGTGGTTAGCTTCGGCAAAAGGCTGATGGACTTTCGGGTCGAAATGTCAGAAACTGTTAAAGTAAAGGAATGAAAGAACCGAATGTTAAGGAAAAGACACAAGTTTACAATTTTACCCCTGGACGAGTTTTGACCTAGATTTTAGGGTTTTTATATTTATGCTTTATGTATGAGAAGAAAAAATACAAGACATCAATATACATTACAATATAGTAGAAAATATTCTTGGGGAGAAGATTCATAACTCCTTAGAGAGATTTGTATTTGAACCCCATTGTTTTATCTACGCATTTTATTCATATTATTATTCTTACTTTCATTATGTCCGACCAGTTATCAACTAGATTTAGGGTTTATTATTGGTACTGATGGATTAGCCAAATAGTAGAATTGTTAGGGTTATTATTAGATATATTAATAGAATTGTGTTTATTGCTTGTGTTCTAGAGTAGCTAACTAGAAACCTGATAATAGGATAGTTAGGCGCAAGCGAGAGCATGGTCTACTACCGGAATTTATTATGTTGATCTAGGTTGCTAGAAACAAACGAGAGTTTATTTAGTTGATTTAGCGAACTTATCTTATTAGGTCATAAAGCTTGACTCAAGAAACCGTCGATCGACGCAGGATCATTGCCATCGATCGACGGCCATTCCTTGTCAACAAGCGAGAGCTGAGACACTGGACTTAGTCAATAGATTAGACTCGCAGCGAGAGCTGGTGTCTCTTACATTAGACATCGATTTCCATGATTAAATACCCTAAACTTCTATCTTCTATAATCCACTTTCTTCAAACCCTAGATCTAGCATATTTACGTTTACATCTAGTTAGTTTATTAGCCTATTGCCATGTTGCATCTACACACTCTAATAAGGAACATTAGACTGATTACTTGTTACCAATATATATATATATAATCACCTAGCTTAACTTTTGGAATAAGAAATATATTGTGTGCCATTGTTCTCTGTGGATTCGATCCCTAAGTACTACACCTGATCTCTCTTAGCAAGAATATTATTTTGTGTGTTAGGATTAAGTGTTAATTTGATAGTTGATTCTTTAGGACATTTATACCCCGCTACAACAGTAAACAAACACGCATGTCAAATTTGGCGCCGTTGCCGGGGAACATTGATCACCATTAGATTTAATTTCTAGGGTTTAGTCTAGTTTTTTTAACTTTCAAGTTACTGATTTTCTTTTCCTTTTTCTCGACAGCCGTGTGGGGAAGCTGGAAAGTCAAGTAACTCAGCCGAGCGAAGTCCTCAACAAATATGAGGCTATGGTTAAGGAATCTGGACTTAAACATCACGTTAATGTTGTGTTTGATGATGATTTCTGGGTAGAACTGAAGAGAGAAAAACCTCATGAGAAATAGTTCCATATAGGAAAACCGAGTTCGTTAGGCAGCCCGCACAGACATCGATCGACGATTCCTGTTGACTTGACATACTCTGGAATAGCTTCATGCGTCGTTCGACGCAGAGATCGTACACTTGATCGACGGTACCCAGTGGCAAAACGAGTTCAGCAACAAGGGGTCACGTACAAAACAACTTCAGAGCAGAAGATGAATGCATCAGAGCCTATGATGGTTGATACGGCTACCAAGAGTCATCCTAGGAAAAAGCCAAGAACTATTTTGAAGAAGAAAAGTGTTCCAGTGAAGGTTGTAGTACCATGTCTGATCAACGGCCACGAGTTTCCCAACGCCCTTTGTGACACTGCATGATCAGTGAGCATCATACCTAGAGCTATGGCAGAGACGTTGAACTTGAGAATCGAACATTCCAGCGATTTTTTCATTTTTGTGGATTGCTCTAGAGTCGATTCAGGGGGTAGAGATGTCCAACTACAAATTCAGGACGTCTTAGTTCCGATAGACTTCCATGTAATGGACATTCAGATCAACTGGAACTCCTCTTTGTTACTTGGAAGAGCTTTCATGGCCACCATAGGAGCCATTTGTGACATGAAGACAAACAGGTTGTGCCTTTCCTTGATCGATGATAATGTGTATTATGAGATTTATAATAATAAGCATACCCTCACAGAATTGTGCAATGATGCAGAACTTGTGGCCACATGTTTCTGCAATTACGAGTTTTGTGAGGAATCAGAAGAAGGAGCATCGATCAACACTCAACCCAACCCATCGATCAACAGCCATACCGCTCAACACTCGATCGATACCCACCCTATCGCATCGATCGATCAAGCCCCACCTCCACCATGTCGATTTCAGTTACAACACAGCTTATCTCGAGAACGACGAAGATTACAAAGAGGAAGAAACAATTGAATAGCAAGGGATCGCTTTGTAAGAGACTGGAATTTTCCATGTTTCCCCTCAACCTGGGAATTCGACATCGATCGACGGCGACATCGCCCAGTCGATCGATACTGAAGATGAAGCAGAAACCGATTGAAATTCATCTGCAGAACGCGAAAGGGAATATGGTTATTTACAACCATATGAGTTCGGTATTATGTGAGATCCAGATGGTTATGCCAGAGCTATGGACGGCCGAATTCTAAATGTCACGAAAGACGATGTGGCAGATATATTGGCAATGGCTAACGGAGCTGGAAACCTTTTCATCCACCGGTATGATCACCAAGCATCAATCAACGTCCCAAAAACGACATCGATCGACGCTAAGCCGGCGTACAAGGGTTACTATGGAGATTATGGCTGGGTAATGAACGCGATAATAGGTAATCCAGCATCAATACTCAACATATATTGGCCATCCAACGACATCAAACGAAGACCAGAACAATTAATTGGAGCAGACGATACGGAAGATGGTTATCTCAGACCAGACAAGTTTGGAATTTTCAGAGATACAGAGGGATGTGCACGAGATCTTTACGGGAGGATTCTCAACCTATCTAAGGAAGATGTAGCAGATGCCCTTGTTATGGCTAATGGATTAGGAAGTTTATTTGGACAACAGCAATAGCCATCGATCAACATCAAGGAACAGAAGCACGAGCCTAACTAGTACCAAATATCGATCGAAAACAACAAGCATGCATCAATAGATACCACCATTCTAGGAGTCCACGAGTTCTGTACATCTAACCCCTTCACTTCGGAAACTCCGGGACCGGTCAGATGGATAAATCCCCTACTGATAGACGTTCAGGTAGAGTATGGACAAAGAGTTTTTGATGCTGATGGCAGAAGGATTTTCTTTTGGGAAAAGCAAGATCAGTATGGCATATACAGAGATGAAAATGGGAATGCATGCACTATAGATGGACGAATTATGAATGTGCAAGAGGAAGATATCAGAGCAGTTCTAGAGAGAGCTACTATCTTTAAGTACAGCTACATATGTTTACCTGAACATTCAGCAAAGACCGCTATGTACAAGAAGATGCAAGAAACATATAGCAAAGTAGAGATTGATGATCTTGTGAATGAGATCTACAACGGTCAGAGATGTCATTAGCATATTCTTAGAGGAGGCTTGATGATGTCTACTATCCAATAGACAAATGCCTCACCGGTTTGACTACACTTATGGACAAGATGCAGCGATATTTGGATACTATTCAAAGACAGCATGTGAGTGGACACAACATAGTGACATCGATCGACGGCAACATCGCACCATCGATCGATGCTAAGTCCGACAGACAAAAGCACGCAGCAGAAACACAATTGGAAGACATGTTCAATGAGATTATTTTCCCTCAAAGCCTAATGAAGGAAGATATTTCTCAGAAATTAGAGGATATATAAGAGAGTACAGATGCCAGACTTAGAATGATACAGCGTAATATTGAAAATCTACAAAAGAGAATGCATTCAGTGGAGGTTACTAAGGAGATCATAAAGAATGAGAAAGCCAGAGGAGATGAAGCAATGAGAAACTTCATTAGTACATGGTTTCAGAAGAGAAAGAAGATGTAGACACTTGTTTTCCAAATGTTGATCTACCTCCATTCTAGTCAGAAATTTCAAAACATCGAGCTTAAGACTATAACCAAACGCTTAATGGGAGGCAACCCACTGTTTAGTAGGTTTTTACTTGTACTATCTATTTATTTCGAGTTTTATTTTATTTCGACAGACTACTTATACTACCATCAATAGACACCATAGAGGCACCATAGGTCGACAATTGATCGCAACCATCGATCGACCACACCTGCCTACCATCGATCGACACTCTCTCTCACAAAGAGAGGTATCGAGTCCTATGCTTAAGCTATTTACTTATGATTTAATTTTTCCTAACCAATCCAGGGCGGATTACACTATGGACAGTGTAATTTAAGTCTGCGGGCGGTTCACTAATGCTATTTTATTATTTTTGAGTTTATTCACTATCTATATAAGTTTTTAAAAAAAAGTTTTATCGAGTCAAGAACAAGACTATGATCGATTTATTATTAACTAACCACACTTTAGCACAATTCTTAAAAAACAAATTTGCAGAGATTACTAGAGATACCAAAGTGGATCATCCTGCCACTATATCACACTTGCTTAGAAAGTTTGAAGGAACCGAATCTGATTTCCAACACTAATCCTAACATTATTTGCGTGCTTTTGGATTTAGTATACATTGGATCGGATTCCTTCTCCAAGTCTGGAAGGTAAAATCCTGTGTGCTTCTGATTCCCCTCTCTCTCCCCTTCAGACTAAAAAAGTAGTCGAACAGGATTTGGTGGCTACAATCTTGAATCATATGATCCTAGAAAGAGATAAAGGTCAAAAAGAAGTGAACAAGATCTGGTGGCAAAAACTATTTGGGCTTGATTCATGGAAGCCTATCCAAATATCTCAGTCAATTAACAAAATTAAATGATACCCTCAAAAAAAGGGAGACATTGACTGAAAATAAGTGAGAAAAGAGAGAGAATATGAATCAAAGAAGACTACCTATGTGTTCAGATACTTGCAGAGGTAAGAGTCTACATATCCTTTGATCGATACTCTCAAGGTAAAGCCTGCACTTTTATTTTATGCAAAGAAATGAAATCAATAGAGGGGTGAGTCAGACTAGTATTCGCTAAGTTGTTGTTAGAATGAATTTCGTTGCTATACTAGGATAAGGTATATAAAGTTCTCCGTAATTGATCTAATAGGATGTGGCTGCAATAAAGTAAGGTGACAGTTATACTTAGATATTATGTGAGTCTTTGCTTTTCATAACCTCTTTCGCAAGATTGTTTGCTTGAGGACAACAAAAGGTTAAGTCCCGGGGAGTTGATATAGCCTATTTATTACAAGTTTTAGGCAATGTTATGGACTCCATTTAGGTTCTATTATGTGTGTCTAGGCTATGTTTTAAGGTTTTTACAGATCCACGTACATATTAGAGATATATGGAGATACTTGGAGCTTTTGGAGCATTTAGAGGAGATTAATCCGTAGATGATCTATGGGAGAGTCGAAGTACAAGGATGTCGTCGATCGACGGCACTATCTTGACGTCGACCTATGTTACATGACCAACATCGATCGATGCTGACCACTTGCCATCGATCAATGACCATTTCGCAGACAGTCGATTTCAAGCCCAAGTTAGAGACAAGACACAATATTACAAGTTTACCCCTGGATGAGTTTTGACCTAGATTTTAGGGTTTTTATATTTATAATTTATGTATGTGAAGAACGAATACAAGAAAGCAATATAAAAGAAAATATAGTAGACAATATTCTTGGGGAGAAGATTCATAACTCCTTAGGGAAATTTGTACTGAAACCCCAATGTTTTATCTATGCATTTTATTCAGATTATTATTACTTTAATTATGTCTGAGTAGTTGTCAACTTGATATAGGGTTTATTATTGGTATTGATGGATTAGCCAAAGAATAGAATTGTTAGGGTTATTACTAAATCTATTAATATAATTGTGTTTATTGTTTGTGTTCTAGAGTAGATAACTAGAACACTGATAATATGATAGTTAGGCGCAAGCGAGAGCATGGTCTACTACCGGAATTTATTCTGTTGAGCTAGGTTGCTAAAAAAAATGAGAGTCGATTTAGCTAATCTAGCGAACTTATCGAATTAGGTAATAAAGCTTGACTCAAGAACCGTCGATCAATGCAAGATCATTTCCATCGACCGACGGTCATTCCATGTCAACAAGCGAGAGCTGAGACATTGGACTTAGTCAATAGATTAAACTTGCAGCGAGAAATGGTGTCTTTTACATTAGACATCGAGTTCTATGATTAAATACCCTAAACTTGTATCTTCTATAATCCACTTGCCTGAAACCCTAGATCTAGCATTATTAGCATATTTCCATATTTACATTATTAGGAATATTTCCATTTTTACATTATTAGCATATTTCCATGTTGCATTTACACTCTCTAATAAGGAACATTTCCTTATACCGATTATTTGTTATCAATACATACATATATATATATATATATATATATATATATATATATATATATCACCTAGCTTAACTTTAGGAATAAGAAATCTATTGTGTGCCATTGTTCTCTGTGTATTCGATCCCTAAGTACTACACCTGATCTCTCTTGGCAAGAGTATTATTTTGTGTGTTAGGATTAAGGATTAATATGATAGTTGATTGTTTAGGATATTTATACCCTGATAAAACAATAAATAAACTTGCATGTCAGCTACATGCTCACAAGGCAATGTAGCTGAAAATTTTTGGGTTGTCGCATAACTACGTTGTGCGCCGTCCAGAGTTCTGCTGGCATAGTATATATCGTGCAACTTTTTGTCTTTCTTTTGTCAAAGTACTGCACCTACAGCGAAATCACTGGCTTCGCACATAATTTCGAATGGTAATTCTGGTGTTTGGATAATAGGGGCGGATACGAGCGCTGATTTGATTTCTTTAAAGGTTTCGAGACATTCGGGCGTAAATTCAAATTTCACCTCTTTGCACAGAAGTGCAGTAAGGGGTCTATAAATTCTTCACCAAAGCATTTAGTGGTGCAGCTATACTGCTGAAGTCTTTAACAAACGGCCTGTAGAAGCTTGCTAGACCATTGAATCTCCGTAACTGGCTGATGTTGGTTGGTTCCGGCCATTCTTAGATTGCCTTCACCTTCTCCTCATCCACCTGTAGTCCCTGTGAACTCACAACAAATCCTAGAAAAACAAGTTTATCAGTGCAGAATGTAGCTGGACGAGAAAATTTGTGTTTCAATGGGTCAATGTTTTATATAGACGAGAAATAGTGTTTCTAATCGAGATTATTTTTTTCTTAAAATTTCTAGAAAGATTTTTGTATATTACCTTAGACGAGAAACTTTTTGAAAAACATATATTGTGCAAATCCATAATACTCAATAAAAATCTCTCGAAATCAATACAAAATATTTGATAGAAATTCTGAAAATACTTGTTAAATCTATGTAACTTTTTAAAATCTGTCAGCTTTTAAAATAACTAAAATCTTTCAAATCCATGTTCCAATAACACCCCCCTTAATTACCTTTTTATCCAAACATGGAAAGTAGTAAGACTGGCACTTGAGTCACCATCCCACGATAGTGACTGGCACTTGAGTCACCATCCCACGATGGTGACTGGCACTTGAGTCACCATCCCATGATAGTGGCTTTCCTGCATGAAGCACTGTGCAGCACCTTGAGTTGTTGATAATGGCTTACTTCTAAGTAGGAGAGTGCAACATCTAAACCGACGTTGATAGTGTCCTACTTCCAAGTGGCAGAGTGAAATGTCTAAATCGATGTTGATAGTGGCCTACTTCTGAGTGGCAGAGTGCAATATTTAAACCAACATTGATAGTGGCCTACTTCCGAGTCGAAGAGTGTAACATCTAAACTGACATTTATAGTGGCTTACCTCTAGGGGAAGAGTGAAATGTCATATAAAATTTAGAGCAGCTTACTAATGGGGAAATGCTCGATATAAAATCATAAAACCTCCAGGTTCAATGAAAGGATACGTCATAAGACCTCCCGGTCCCAAAGGGCTATGTGCTTAAATCACTAGGTTTAATGAATGATACATCCTCATACCTCTGGGTTCTTTGAGACTGTATCCTCCAACCTACGTGTTCCTAGACGAAATTCCCTAAAACCTACGGGTTCCTGGACGAAAGTCCATGCAACCTATAGGTGATTGGAAGAAAATCCATCCAATCTTCAGGTTTCTGGACGAAAGTCCATCAAATTTGGGTTCCTGGACGAAAGTCCACGCAACCTCCGGGTTACATAAAATCATGTCCCTGAACCTACGGGTTCTAGGAGAATATACTTTTAAACCTTCAGATTTTAGGATCCTCCGGGTTCCAGAGAAACACGTATGTACCACATGATTCAAGAGGACGTGTCCTAATATCCTCGGGCTTCAAGATGAAATATTTTGAATCTTCATGATACCTCTGAGAAGCAAGATACAAGGTCATCCAAGCATTGATAGTAGCATACCTCCGGGGCAGATTGCCACGTGATACTCAGTTGAGAGTGGCCATCAATAAATGGCAGAGTTCAAGGAAAGTTACCACCTTATTATCCAAGAGGGATACTACTATTCACTAAAGACAACATGTCCAAGAGGTCGACTCCAATACCAATATCGATTATTGTGGAACCAAAATTCATAGTGTCAATTTCCGTATCAGAGAAAAGTCAAGAAACCCTAACTTTCCCCGAGGTCATGGATTTCTGTTGAGCCCACGTCAAGTGATCAAATTTATGAGTAAACAAACACGAGCTAATAAAATATGAATTTTTGAGTAAAAAGATCTTATTGAATCATTCTGGTGTTAGAATCTCAAGATGATACAACAGGTGCTAAGAGCTTCGGACGTAGGAGTTGTCAACGATTTTTCTAGTTTTAACAACCTATGCTCTAAACCTTGTTTGAGAAAGATTGATTTGTCCGTCGGGGCCAGTCGACGAACGTGATGTAAGAGCAAGTACTTGTCATTTCCAACTTGTTTTAGTTGTTAATTTATAGTCACGTTAAGGACTGTTTTTTGTAGTTTTGTTTGAGTTTTCAGAATTATATTTTCAAAAGTCCGCGACGTCTCGTATTTTCGGCAGTGTTTTTTTTTTTGATCGAAGATCTCGTTTGATCATGCGGCTGGATATAGCTTCTTTTAAAGAGTTTAAAACTTTTGTTTAACCGTTTAGTCATTGGATTTCTTTGTCGTATGATTTCCATTTCCGGGTTATACGATAGTTATTTGTTCTTGTTGGGGTCAAAATCGGTAATGGTAAAAATAACAGTTAAAATCTTCCAAGAAATATGCCTTGCATAAATATGATTTGGAAATCTCGACGAAACTTTACCATATAAGCCGAGCTTATTCAAATAAGTTTACGAGAAAAAAACTCCGTGTATGTCATGTCAGACAAGAAATGAAAGAGTTTATATCCAAACATAAAAAAGACTGGAAAAAAGTTCATGCAGAAGGTTCTTACGGTAAATAAAAAGTTTTACAAAACAATCTTCCGGATTATAAAAGTTGGAAATTTTCCGTGTAAAAACCTCGTAGGAAAATCTGCAAGATAATCTTTTGCGGAACATCTTTTAGAAAATGTTTACGGAAAAATTTGCCTAGTTTTGAAAGTTCACGTAGAGATTAATGGAGATAAAAAAACAACAGAATAAAGGAACCAACACAGTCTCCTCTCCATGTCATTTGCAGGCGACGAGACAAGTTCCATCTCCTCACCTTCGAGGCTTTGTCGTCGCCCCGAAGACCATCTCCAAGTCTCATCGCCTGTGGGCGATGATAGGTCCTAATATTTACCTGTTTTCAACCATATTACGGGCCCTATTTGGAGTTGGGTATTTGTGTCTAGGATATGTTTTGAGTCTTTTCAGGTCAATGTACATATTGGAGTATTGTGGCGATTATGAGGCTTTCTGGGACTCAAAGAGAGATGAAACCTGTCACTGATCAAATCCAGCAAAGTAAGAGTCGAGACAGAGCATTCTGTCGATCGACGATCTACCTTTGCCATTGATTAACAGTCAAAGCGCATTAGCTGAATTACAAAGTACCCTACTTGAAGCCTATTTCACGAAAATTACAAGATTACCCCTGGACAAGTTTTACCTAGTTTATATAATCTTTGCTAGTGTTTTATGAAATGAAGAGCTTTTTGATACTTTTCAGAATAAGCATAGTAGTTTAGTGTTTTTGGAGATAAGATCAAGACTTCTCAAGCTTTGTATTGGAATCCCACTATCTATCCCTATTCTTTATCTTATGCATTATTTTATGTTTATGATTATGTTCAGTTTAGCTATGTCTCAGTAGTCACCTTGTTTTGTTTTGGGTTTATTAATCGTTTTGATGGATTAGACAAACAATAAAATTGCTAGGTTGATTATTAGATCTATAATCAGGATTGTACTTATTGCTTGTGTTCTTGATTAGCTAACTAGAACCTTGATCTTACGATAATTGGCACTGCGAGAGTAGGATCATTACCTGAATAAATCATGTTGAACTTAAATTACTAGGTAAAACCGAGATAATATTCTAGTAATTCTAAGTGAACCAATCGAATCTGATTGTTAAATTCTTGACTAAGAATGCCATTAATCGATGATGTTTTCATACCATCGATCGAAGGTCATTCTGAATTTACACATGAAAGTTGTAGATTCTGAGCTTAGCCATATGATAGATATAATTTCATATCTAACCAATTGAATTTGTTTTCTATGATTGAAAACCCCTTGGCTTCTATCCATTATAATTCACTACCTAAAAACCCTAGATCGAACTAGTTTCCTTACTTGTTTACAAACCAACAATCTCTCTTGTTACTTATAGCTAATGTCTTATTAATTGATTACCAAATTTATTTTGTGCCCTCGTTCTATGTGAATTTGATCCCTATATACTACAATTGAACCTCTTATTTAATAGAGTAATCAGTAGCCCTAGGGTAATTTGAGCATGTATCAAATTTGGCGTCATTGCGAGAGAGCAAGGATTTCCATTAGATTTTTTTTGCAAGTTTTGTGTAGGTTTTATTTTCAATTTACTTACATTTTTTTTCTTTTGTCTTTCACGTGCCAGAAGAAACAAGGAAAAAGCTTAATTTTCTCAGACCCAGTAGCCATCAAACGTAGCATCCGCAAGGAGAAACGACAAGCATCGATCGAAGCTAACACTTCTTTATCGATCGACACTCATCTGCTGGAATCGATCGACACCAATATTGAGGCATCGATCGATGGTGATTCCCCAGCAGAGATGGTTTCTATGCGGATCGTAACTAGGAATGAGAGAAGGGACCTGTATAGCCTCGAAGGTCATTTCCGTAATGTAAAAGGTCAGAGAATTGATGATTAGGGGATTGTAATCCCTGAACCAGAAGAAGCTATTGTAGCTCAAGATGGAGCTGAAGCCCAGGCTGCAACGTTGGCTGACTACAATCGTCTTGGTCAATTCTATGCAAACAGATCTTCCATTCGTCCTACATCTTTCCAGAGGAACGATTTTGTGCTAAAGTCAGCCTATTTCACACTTGTGGCACAGACACACCATTTCATGGTGATTCTCATGAGCACCCTATTAATCATTTGGAGTGGTTTTAGGATCTTGTGTCTAACATCAAGGCTAATGGAGTTCATGAGGAGTACCTTCTATGCAAACTCTTTAAATATTTGCTTGCTGGAGATGCTTCATACTTGCTTAAGCAACTACCACCAGGATCTTTTACATCCTGGACCGACATCAATAATGCCTTCCTACATTATTTCTGTGATGATGCTTGACCTGAGGATTTGAGGAACATAATTGCTATATTCACACAGAAGCCTACAAAACCTTTCAGAAGCTCTTGGATCAGATTCAAATCCTACCAAAGAGATTCTCCACACCATGGATTCAAAGAAGTAAAACTTCTCAGTACTTTCTTCAGAGGTATTGTGCTATCATACCAGATGGCTTTAAACACAGTCAGTGAAGGAAATTATGCACTAGGAGTTCAGAAGAGGCTACGAGATTGATAGAGAATTTGGCAGCTAGCAACAGCACCCAGAACAATGATCATGAGAGGAGGAAATCAGTCCCTACACTAACCAAAGATCAAATGGAAGAAGTAAAAGCCAAGTTGGGCAGTGTTCAAAGGTTTATGAGGATCTGACAATAAGAATGGTGAAGAAAAAGATGTGAACTTTGTTGTTGGAAATTGATTCCAGAGATATGGGAAACAGAGCAACATAAACTCTTATGGCAATGGTTAAAGGAGTAGATACAAGAAAGGATCACAGCAGGAGAGACCCTACAGCAACAAAAAAACCTATGGAGCCTCCTACTATCAGAACACCCCATCAGATACACAAGAAAACAAGATTGAAGCCATGATTAACAGGGTTATAGAGGGAGAGTAAAAGATGACAGTGGATTTCAATGGAAAGATTGATGCTGTCAATGCCAACCTCAACACCTAATTTGAAGCTCTCAACACCCATGTGAAGAAGCTAGAGAATCAAGTGCTTCAGACTAGTGAAGCTGTGAGCAACCAAGAAATTTGATCAAGGAAAATATTGAGGCTGGAAAGAAGCACCACGTCAGTGCCATCATAGATGATGATTATTGGCATGTTGTTGAAGAAGCTAAGCACCAGGAAGAAGAAATTCGTGATAATCCTCTGCCATGTTCGGATGACCATTGATCGACATTCACAACTAGCCATCGATTGACTGAAGAATACATGGAATCATATGAAAATATGGACATCGATCGATAGCCTCATGCATCAATCGATGATAAATCGAAACGAAAGAATGTCGGTTGCCAAGCATAGATATGAGTGTTTTTTATAATAATAGGCACTCGAAACCCACCATACCAAAACCCAAACAAAGATATAAACCAGTCCCTACGATAATTGAAGAAGTTATGGAAAGACATCCTAGAGGAAAAAAGAAGGTCCCTAAGCATCTTAGAAGGGAAGCTAATGAGAAGGAGATGGACAACTTTACTAAGAGATTCCTTAGAAACCCCATTTGAGGAAGCTTATTACACTCACAGCTTGTTGATGTTCTTCAGAGAAAACAAAGTGACTTATGGGGACATTGAAACAATATTTAACCATCTGATGGAGAAGATAAATCAGAGGGTTAAGGTGAAGAAGAGAAGCGACCATTGGAAGATTGTGGTTCCCTGCAACATCAAGGGACATAACTACCCTCATGCACTCTGCGACACCGGTTCTTCAGTATACATTATGCCAAGAACCATGGCAGAGGTACTACGCTTAAAGGTGGAGCCTTTTAGTGATTTATTCGCTTTTGTTGATTGCTCTAAGGTGAATCCAAGAGGCATAGTCAAAGACCTCTACGTGCAAATCGGCGATGCCCTAATTTCTGTAGACTTTCATGTTTTGGACATTCAAGTGGAGTGTGGTAAGAACGATGTTATCTCCTGCATGAGGACTTCCAATATTTTTCATGTTGGCCGGAGTTGAGAACCGGGACGCATTGGTGGCGTCTAGAGCCTGCAATATTGATGTTGGTAGTGACTGCTCCTAGTCGGAAACAATGAATCCAAAGGTTTTAGGGGCCTGATTTGTAGTTGAGTCCCGAAACCAGCATGAACCAAAGATTGTAGAGGTCTGATTTCTGGCCGAGACCTTCAACTAGTAGGAACCAAAGCTTGTAGAGGTCTAGTCTGTTGTTGAGACCTGGAACCAGCAGGAATTCATAGCTAGTTCCTTTTTGGTGGGAATAAGTCATTTTCCCCCCAAGTGGCTGGAGCTGTGATTTTTTGAGAGGATACATGTAGTGCCTCTTCCGCCTATCACACCGCCATGTAGTTTAAAATTGCCCCTCTTTCTAGCGCAAAACTATTAGAGTTTTTTGGTTACAATTGATTTGTTCTCTACGCTAAAGAATGATAGGAAGAAGGAGACAAGTTGTCATAGTGCTTTTTTCCTGCTTCAGTTGATGATAAACCAGGTATTCCTGCCTTTAGAATGCTGTCATATGGGTATGGGCCAGTATATGGCGTCAATGTCTTGGTAGAAGCAGGAGAGGTGGATTGCAAGGCATGAGCTGCCTTTCTATAGTGATGAACGCATGGTCTTCAAGCCTCATATGATTAGGACTCTGGGGGGTTTGAAGGGGTTATTTGGATGTCTAGGCGTGGAACAATGGAAGGTTTCGGGGTATATAGATGCATCCTTTAGTGAGGATTTCCTACGTATCCCTCAGTGAGGGATCAAGCCATTCGTAGTTCATATTATTCAGGCTCATAGCCTAGATGGACGCATAGCTTAGATAGGCGCATAGCCTTGCGAGCACGTTGCCCTGTAGTTGATAGGATTCATTTGGTCTAGAGGGCACATGGCCGAACGAGATGGTAGACTAGTCGATAAGCTTCAATGAGCATAGTGTTTCAATGTGCTTCAGTGAGCATGGAGTTTTCCTGCTTATGGGCAGAAGATCGTGGCCTGAGCTAGTAGATAGATTTGTAGACGTGCTGCAATTAGCATAGAACTTCATCTCATTGATAGCAATTGCAAGGATTTGCATGTTATAGGCATATCGATGAAGATAGTCTTCTTTGTGTGAATTATTGCCATGGCAGCTATAGAACTGGTGAGCTCTGTAGATGGACGTGTTGGCCTCCTCTCTTTAGGATTATGAGCCTTATATTTTATAGCCAAATTCATGGCCTTTCTTATAATTTGGAAGTATTCACTATATCTTTAGATAATAAAATACTTCCAATTTTCTTGGAGATAACCATAGATATTAGAATACAACCATTTTCTCTTTGATTTAAGAAGATTTGACCATATTCATATATATATATATATATATATATATATATATATGTATATATCTAAGCTTTCCTCTTTACTCCGATGCAGGAGAAATCATCTAAACTGAAATCTGGAACCTTGAAGCTAGAAGCCAAAATCTGGAAGTTGGAACCAATAGGTCTGCATCCTGATATATCCCTGAGGTTCTTTCTCTTAAATTATTTTTCCCCAACACTCCTCAGGGTTTCAACGTCTGACCCGTTTCTCTACCCACTCCTTCATGAGCTCCCTTCAGGCAGACGCTGTAGTAACCCACCTGAAAGGGTAAAATGGTCGAGATCAACAAAGTTGGAATTTGGAGCCAAGCTTTTGCGAATCAACGTTTGATGAGGAATGTTGAGTTTTGGTCATATAAAACTTAACATGGTTCAGAGAAAATGGAAGAGTGGTCGAGCATCAACCTGGTGGTCGAGTTGCGGGCGATAAGGATCGATTGTGAAATTTTGAAATACGAGATTATAAAAGAATTGATCGTGAGTGAACCATGAGTCAAAATAAGCTGCTCTACCATGTTATACAATGCCTTATATTGACTAGACTGACGTTTTGGAAGCATAACATTTCTTGAAGCACGACATTTTAGAAGGTCGACGTTTTAGAAGCACGACGTTTCCGAAGCACAATTTTTTTGGAAAATTAACGTATCAGTAAAATATTATTTTGGAGACATAATAAGTCGGAATAAGGATGGGAAGTAAGCACGACGGGATCAAATCATGACGAGAAAACCTGAAATTGGGCAAAAACCCTAATTTCGGTATTATGGAATTTTTCGGGGAAGCAGGAGGGTTGGGATATATTTTTCATCAAGGTCAGGATTCCTTTGGATTTTATAAAAAATATTCAGAGAATCAGACTGTGAGCGGAAAAATATTCGAGATTGATCGCAGGTCAAAAATATGCCGAAAGGACCGAAAGCTGATGAACGGACCGGGAAGCACGAGGTGGCTCCGTGCATGGGATCAGGACGTGCTGTCAACCATCTAACAATCTTAGTGTATACACAAGAACGAGTTGTCTCCGTGCATGGAAGCAGGACATGTGGCTTGGCATGTCAAAGCACGAGGTGTCGTCGCGCATGTTGATCGACGTGTGGGCGTTGTGGTGTTGCCTTGCATGCAACCAGGCCATGCTTCCAGAAATGTGGAGGACGTGGTGTCAACTTCCTGGAATGTTCTCTGTCTACACAGGCACGACGAGGTGTCACCGTGCATGGAAGCAGAACATTCAGCATGACATGTAGAAGCATGAGATGTCGTCACGCATGCAACCGAAGCATGTTGATCGACATTTGGGCGATGTGGTGTTGCCTTGCATGCAGCCAGAACGTTCATAATACATCTGTAGGACGTGGTGGCACCTTTCATGCCATCCTGGTCATGCATCCAGGCATGTGGAGAACGAGGTGCCGCAGTGCATGCGTCCGGAGCCATGCGAAGCGACACACGGGCTGCTACCAACCTGAACCTGATTGGTTGCTGCTTCCTATAAATATCCTACAAACCCAGCTCATTTCATTCATCAAGACCTGTCCAAATAAATTTAAAAACATGGGTAGAGAGAGAGAGCGAGAAAGAAAGTGGTCGAGTTAAGAGTATGGTCGATTCTAAAGACCGATACTCCACCTGGAAGCCAAGTTCTGTCCAATCGGCGATTCTTTCCAATTATGAGGCGGAAGCTCTTTCCAAATCAATCCATCCAAGCCAGTAATATTATCTGATGACCAAGTGGAGGTTCTGTCCAAAATCAGGTTAGTTCCATGAGTTCAGATCAGTCTAAGTTCTGAAACCGATGTTCTACTGGGAAGTCCGAAGAACTGTCCAGAAGCTAAGGAAAGTTCTGTCCAAGTCCAGATCAGTCCCAGTTAGTTTCTTCATGATAAAGCTGAGGTACTTTCCAAGTCAAGGTCATTCCATTCCAGTCAACTTAAGTCGTCCAATGGGTTTTGGCCAAGTCCCCTCCGATCAACTAGCTGCTTATCGGCATAAAACACTGTGAGTTGGTTATGTTTGAATTCCACTTGGAATATAGGATAGTTTTTGGTTATTCTTGAGTTCCACGTGGAACTTAGGATAGATCAAGTCGCATATAGAGTAGAATGCTCACGTTATTTCATGATAGAGTTCTTAGGGTTAATTATTAAACCAGACTCAGTTTAGCATGTGCTAAACTTAGATGATATGGAATTAAGACTGGGTTAATAACCTGAATAGGACTAGGGTTCATCATGTTTTATATTCTTGTTTGTTGATCTGGTTGAGTGCAGGTTCCCGTTATCTTTAAAGATAGTTTCGTAGAAGGAGGTCGAACTATCTGGGTAACAGTTTGATTGAGTTGATTGAATGTTAGATTAGTTAAATGCTTGCTTGTTTATGTAATCTTGTTGATTGAGGTTAGCCAGCTCTTGGAGGGAATGACAAACTGGTTTATTTATTTAGTTTTGATATTGTTGTTTAGTTTATTATACATTAGTACTAAGGGTCTTAGGCCATATAGGCCGGACGACTGGTACTATTGCTTAGTGTATAGAGTCGAGTCTAGTTAGGATCTGGAACATTAGCCTTAGGTTAGGTTCTGGATTAAGGTTGTGTAGAGTATGTGTTGCCGACAGAATGTGCGTAGCCCGCCCATGCTAGGCTTGTTTAAGGGTTGATTAGTGTTTTCTCGCCCTCGTATTCAGCGGTTTTAAGGAGACCCCTTATTCGCTGGATTGGGAAGACTCAGAGAGACGGGGTCATGGCCTAGGGCTGAGTGTTACACGACGGTGTAACGTCCGGCAGTGACCCGAATGACACTGGGCTGTCACGTGGTGACCCAAATGACTGTGGGCCGCGGTCGGTAGAAATTTCCTTCTTCTAGCCTTTGTGGTAGGAAGATAGGATGTTGCCGATGTAGAGGAGGAACACCAAGTCAGCAGGGCCCAGGTTAGAGTGTCGAGTTAGAGTGTTGTGTCTAGTATAGGGTTAGGGAACCTTAGGGTAGTGTAACACCAAAATACAGTGTTACGAGTTATAATAGAGTCGTGGCTAGTTAATATCTTATTATTATTGAATATTGGTGATTGATTGTCTTGAAGGTTTCTAACATTGAGTTCTAATTCCGGGTTAGGTACCGGATTAGGCTTGGTGTCTCTTTGGTTAGTGTAGACCCAATGTTGGCTGTTATATTGGTTGAGCGATTCCTTATGAAGGGTTGTGGACATTGAAAGCTATACGGTCTCATTGATTGGCCGATCATGTTCTTGTTTGATTGTTGGTCGACTGGTTAACGATACTTGTATAGTTTAAGTGTCTAACACTACATGAGTACTAAACTCAGGCATATATATGGTTAACTATGAATTGATTGTGTAGCCTTAGCTTTGTTTGCATGCTAGGGCTAGATTGATTGTAATTTTGGGTTGTCTGGGTTAGTTAATAGGTTGCGGGTAGAGGCCGCCAGCTCACTGAGTAACATTAGGATACTCATCCAACTCCGTTGTTCTTTTTGCAGGTCACTTTTTGCAGGTCACTTTTTGCAGGTCACATTAGGTTACTCATGATTTAATCGGTTTTAAAATATTTTATCGAGTCAAAAAGATTCACAAAAGGCATTAGGGAACCGGTCACGTCCAGAGGTAGGATTTATTGGTTTAGAAACTAGGATTAGTTAGTGGAATCTAGAATTGCTAGGTTGCTGGGATAGAATTGTTATGTTGCTAGTTAGCATTGCTAGGCTGTTTTGTTAGAATTGCGGTTAGGTTGCATAGTTAGTACTTGTTGGGGTAGTTTTTGACTAACTTGCATGTGAAGTGTTCAACAAAACTTTACGGATGGAAACCTTAAAGTAGAGGGAGTACAAGGCTAAAAACCCAAACCCGAAGCTACAGAGGAGGGAGAATAAGAGGGACTGGACAGTGGCATGGACTGGACAAATGGGAAAGAACAAGACTTCACTGGGAAGGACTTCATCAGTTATTGGGGAAAAGGAAGATCGAGAAGGATTTGAGGGATCTGGACAAGGGTGATATCTATTTTAAGGACAAGATAGTATCATGGGAAATGAGAGTGTTCTGGAAGAGCAATAGTAAGAAGATGATCCAGCGATCATTAGAGTGAAGAGATATGAAGATGATCGTTGCAACCAGGAGGAGAAAACTCGAGGGACAGTGGCAGGCAAGTGAAAAGATATGAAGACGATTGTGGAGACCTTGAGGAGGATACTCAAGGAACAATGGTAGACAAATCAAAGAGATTATGGATACGAGCTGAGAATGAGTGAACCATGGGAAGTCAAGAAGTAAAGAGAGGAAATGATTCAAGACCGAGGGGAATGCTTTGATATGTATCAAGGTAAAGCGAGTTCAGAATTGGAACTGTGTGTGGAGACCCAAAGCAATCAAACAAAGAAATCAAAGGCGAGCCGACGAAGAAACACATCAACTGACCAAGACTGCAATTTAAAGAAATATGAGGAATTGTCATCAAGGAGGGGCATGTCGTGAAGTTGAGCATTTGGACATCTAAGAATTCAAGGACAAATTCTATTAGGGGGGGGGGGGGGGAGAATGTACTATCCCACCAGAAAGTGTAAAATGGGCGAGATCGACAAAGTTGGAATTTGGAGCCAAGCTTTTGGGAATCAACGTTTGATGAGGAATGTTGTGTTTTGGTCATATAAAACTTAACATGGTTCAGCGAAAATGGAAGAGTGGTCGAGAATCAACTTGGTGGTCCAGTCGCAGGCAATAAGGATCGATCGGGAAATTTTGAAATACGAGATGTTTGAAGAATGGATTGTGAGTGAACCATGATTCAAAATAAGCTGCTCTACCATGTTAGACAGTGTCTTAGATTGACCAGACAGACGTTTTGGAAGCATAACATTGTTTTTAAAGCACGACATTTTAGAAGCTCAGTGTTTTAGAAGCACGACGTTTTCGAAGTACGACATTTTCGGAAAATTCCTGTATCAGTAAATATTATTTTGGAAGCATAATAAGTCGGAAGCAATATGTGAAGTAAGCACGACGGGATCGAAGCATGACAGGAAAACCCAAAATTGGGCAAAAACCCTAATTTCGGTATTATGGAATTTTTCGGGGAAGCCAGAGGCGCGGGATATATTTTTCATCAAGGTCAGGCTTCCTTTGGATTTTATTAAAAATATTCAGGTAATCATAATGGGAGCCGAAAGATATTCAGGATTTATCACGGGTCTAAAATATGCTGAAAGGACCAAAATCCGTTGAACAGACCGAGAAACACGAGGTGGCTCCATGCATGGTATCAGGACGTGCTGTCAACCATCTCACAATCTTATTGTATACACAAGCACGAGGTGTATCCGTGCATGGAAGCAGGACATGTGGCTTGGCATGTCAAAGCACGAGGTGTCGTTGCGCATGCAACAGAAGCATGTTGATCGACATGTGGGTGTTGTGGTGTTGCCTTGCATTCAACCAGGCCATGCTTCCATACATGTACAGGACTTTGTGTCAAATTCCTGGCAAGCTCTCTTTCTAGAGAAGCACGAGGTGTCACCGTGATTGGAAGAAGAACATTCAGCATGATATGTAGAAGCACGAGGTGTTGTCGCGCATGCAACCAAAGCATGCTGATGGACATGTGGGCGCTGTGGTGTTGCCTTGCATGCAGCCAGGACGTGCATAAGACATCTGGAGGACGTGTTGTCACCTTTCATGCCATCCTGGTCATGCATCCAGCCATGTGTAGCACGAGGTGCCGCCGTGCATGCGTCCGGAGACATGTAAAGCGACACAAGGGCTGCCACCAACCTGAATCTGATTGGTTGTTGCTTCCTATAAATATCCCATGACCCCAGCTCATTTCATTAATCCAGAAATGTCCAAATAATTTTTAAAACGTGGGTAGAGAGAGAGAGAGAGAGAGAGAGAAAGAAAGTAGTCGAGTTAAGAGTATGGTTGATTCTAAAGACCGAAACTCCACCGAGAAGCCAAGTTCTGTACAATCGGCGATTCTCTGCAATTATGAGGCGGAAGCTGATCTGTCCAAATCAATCCGTCCAAGCCAGTAATATTCTTTGATGACGAAGTGGAGGTTCTGTCCAAGATCAGGTTAGTTCCACGAGTTCAGATCAATCTAAGTTCTGAAGCTGATGTTCTACCATGAAATCCGAAGAACTGTTCAGAAGCTAAGGAAAGTTCTGACCCAGTCAAAATCAGTCCAAGTTAGTTTCTTCATGATCAAGCTGAGGTACTGTCCAAGTCAAGGTCAGTCCATTCCAGTCCACTCAAGTCGTTCAATGGGTTTTGTCCAAGTACTCTCCGATCAACTAGCTGCTTATCGGCATAGAACACTGTGAATTTGTTATGTTTGAATTCCACTTGGAATTGAGGATAGTTTTCGGAGAAGTCTCCAGCTCTGGTTACTCCTAAGGGGCATTACTTAAGTTTTTAAGGTCCCATATTCATAGTCCAACTGTCTTTTAGATTTTTTGATTTCCCCTCATGCAAATATGCAATCCATGGCAGAATACATAATATTAGTTATGATCTTTTTTTTTGGTACACTAGTAAAAAAAGGAACATAGCCACAAATTTTCTACGTTATTTTTGTAGCACTAAGAAAAAAGTTACGAAATTGCCACGTTTTTGCTACGAAAACGGAAAATGTGGTAAATCGTATCATTTCATAGCAAATATCCACGTTATGCACGCGGAACATGAGTCGCCAGAAGGACAATGCATCACCCTTCAGATGGAGCGGCTTGGAAGCATTTTTAACAAAGTATATGCTAATTTCGCTGCAAAAAGTTGGAATATATATCTAGGGTTAGCAACAGATGGATTTAATCCAGTTGGTATGGGTGGTGAAGCCCACTCGGTCAGGCCCGTAATCGTGACACCATATAACTTACCTCCCGGTATGTGTATGAAAAGAGTATATTTCTTTTTATCAGTACTAGTGCCCGGGCCAAGATATCCAAAGAAGAGCATTGATATATATATCTGCAGCCATTAATTGAAGAATTGCAAAGTTTGCGGAGTCACGGAGCAGAAACATACGATATCTCGAGGAAGGAAAGATTTACGATGCGAGCCGCATTAATGTGGACAATTAATGACTTTTCCGCTCATGGCATGATGTCATGTTGGATGACTCATGGTCGTTTAGCTTGTCCATATTATTTAGATGATACAAAGTCTTTTTGGTTGCAACATGGATGGAAGCATAGTTGGTTTGACTGTCATATATAGAATATTTTGCCTAGAGAGCATCCTTACATGAGAAATGTCCAAGCGTTCGAAAGGGGAAGACAGTAACTGATGATCCTCCACCATGGTTGACGGGAGAAAGAATTTTCCGGGAAAGAATTAACAACATCAACGGACTAAAGAAAATTGTTGACTGTGGAGGAAATGGACACGAGAAACCTGCGAGAAACATAGAAGGCTATGGCAAAGATCACAACTGGGTGGAGAAGAGTATATTTTGGGAGTTTTCGTATTGGGAAAACCTTCTTCTTCGCCACAACATGGACTTCAAGCACGTTGAGTAAAATTTCTTTGATAATCTTATCAACACAGTGCTAAATGTTCCCGGGAAGACAAAGATAATGAAAAATCTAGGATGGATTTACCTGATTTTTGCAGAAGACAAGATTTGCATATCAAAGATGATGGAACGATGCCAGTCCCGATATTTCGGTTGTCCAAGGAAGAAAAACAGGAATTCTTGTGATGGCTGAAGGATGATATAAAATTTTCAGATGGGTACGCTTCAAAGATTAGTAGATGTATAGTCGAGACAAATTCGAAGCTTTAAGGCCTGAAAAGTCATGATTGCCACGTCATCATGCAACAACTTCTCCCATTTGCGTTTAAGGAACTGCTTCCAAAAATGTCCATATCGCAATTTTTGGTAAATTATTTAAAAAAATATTTGTTTAAATAAAAAATGTTTTGTGTAGAGATAGCACTCTTCTTACGGGATATCTCTGCAAAATTACTAAGGAACGAAGATGTTGCCATTTTAAAAGAAAACATTGCTGTGAGATTTGTAATTTGGAAAAGATTTTTCCCCTTTGTTTTTTGATGTCATGGAGCATCTCGCAGTGCATTTGCCAGACGAAGCTGCTCTAGGTGGCCAGTGCAATACAGATGGATGTATCCTTTAGAGCGATACATGTACCATCTGAAGAAAAAGTTAAAAATAAGGCACATTTCGCAGGTTCCATTATTGCTCAATGTTGTAATGAGGATATTTCTAAAGCTTCTTCATACTACTTTGGGAATCCAGAAATGCCGGCTCAAGTTTTGCAGTCTGGAGATATTAGATTTACGTATAATAACCAAGATGTGCCAAATATGTTTTACCATGAAGGTTGGGTTAGTGGAAAAGTAAACGAGAGGTATCTAACCGATGATGACTACACTGTGCTACAGATCTTCGTGATGCTTAAATGACCTACAGTTGATCCCTACGAAAGGTATTTTAAACTAATTTTTGTATGTTTAACAATGTCAATTAGAAGTGATAATCTCATAACAAATACAAATAGGATGTTTGAGGAGATTATGATGGACAGAAACCCAAATATTGGTGGTGATGATCTACAAATAGCGAAAGACAACCACTTTGCCGAATGGGTCAACAACTATGTAAGTTTTTGATATTATTTCACTCTCAATGTGAATTTATCATTAATATACATAAAAGGTTAATGATGCGAGCGCCCACTATACTTTTCCGCTGTGGATGTTGGATTTTGTACAAGGTCCAAAACGCAATTATAAGGCCTAGCCAATTTACTTCTCCTGGGGATGCATCTTCCACAGACATAGCCATGGCAAAGACAAGATAACCCAACATTATGGTGTCCAAGTTCGGGTACAACGGACACTGACTATTTCAGGTTGATCGAGGAGATAATGATGGTTGAGTATTCTGGCTCTGTTGGGCTTAAGGCCATGGTTTTTAAGTGTAGGTGGTTTGACACAGTTATAGGTCGGGGGATTCGAAAACATAAATCGGGAATCATTGATGTGTCTCCACGCTGGCAGTACAAGAAATTTGATCCATTTATCATGTCTGGTAATTGTGATCAGGTTGGCTTCATTCATTATCCGCGGGTTCGTCGCATATCAGCAAACGATTGGTGGGCATGTACAAAAGTTGTGCCGAGAGGGGTTCAAGAAACTTCTGAAAATGCTCTTACTGCAGTACAAGATTATACACACAACCAAGTTGTTGCTGAAAGTGGAATGTTACGAATTGAATCTCATGTTGTCGAAGATGATTCAGATTATGATGCGACACCAGTTGTTCTTTCCAATGATGACTACATTTCTTAAGATGAGTTAGAACAATCATGTAGCGATTATATATGAATGTATAATTAACGTTTTTAGTATTTGTATGATATATGAATGTATAATTGATGTTTTTTTAATATATGAGTGTATATTTGTTTTTTAAATATATGAGTATATTTTTTTAAAAATATAGGAATCTATAATATTTGAGTGCATATTTTTTAAAAAAATCTATAAATAATTCTAATTATACTATCTCCAAACCCTACCTAAACCCTTTCAATACCCTAAATAATCCCTAATTGCCGCCTAAACCCTATCGATTTGGGTTTTGGCTCCAATTTTTTTTTTTGGCCCAATTAATTTTGCCTCCAATTATTTGGAGCCCAGATTTGACACTTAGACAAATTAAGTCTACCAAACCCTTCATCTCTCTATCTCTCGATCTCTCTCCACTCTCTCCAATCTATGTGTCTCTCGATCTCTAATCTCTCTCGATCTCTAATCTCTCCTTGTCTCTTCTAGTTATATAAACATATTTCTACGACAAAGCCACGTTTTTTGAATCTTAGCTATACGATCGTCTCACATTTTTTTCCGTAGCAACATCGTAGCATTTTTCTACGAAATGGTTCGTAGCAACATCGTAGCAAATTGATACAATTTTGCTACAAAAAAAAATGTGCGACGATCGTATAGCTACGATTCAAAAAACATGGCTTTGTCGTAGCAATCTATTCATATAGCTACAAAAATACTCCCATAGCCACGAAATTCAGTCGTTGCTATTTCGTTTTTTTTTACCAGTGGTATCCACAATTTTATATAATACCCACAATCATTTTTAATACAACTTAAACACTAGTAAAAAAAGGAACATAGACACGAATTTGCTACGTTATTTTCATATAAAAAAGAAAAAACTATGAAATTGCCATATTTTTGCTATGAAAATAGAAAAAGTGGCAAATCATATCAAATTCGTAGCAAACATTGCTAAGTTTTTGCTACGAAAAAATAATGTAGCAAAAATTTGCTCTGAAACTGATACATTTCTTCCAAACGTAGCAAAATCTTGCTACGAAAATGATACTGAAATATAAGTGGCAACTTGCTAAGATCAAAAACGTGGCAAGCGTCGTAGCAGCCCAAGAAAGAAATGTCCCACCAGTCCTTTCCTGCACATGTGGCAGAGATAATAACAAAAGACGTTGCAAAGAAACAAGTTCGAAGCAAAATCTAGTCACATCTCGTCCGTTTGACAATCCGCAGGCGAAATAATGCAAGATATTTTGGAGGCTTGCTACGTTTGTAATCGTGGGAAAAACCGTAGCAATATTCGTAGCAAAATGTAGCAAAAACGAGGCAAATTCGTAGCAATGTATTTTCTATACAAACAACCGACCACACTTCACTCTTGTTACTACAAATTTTATATCAAATTTTCAGGGAGGCTTTATTCAAGAGAGTTAAATGTATTTGGGAAGAAACAAGAGACTAAATGTCTAATTATTTTTATTCAAGAGAGTGGATGGATCAACACATTGATCTAATCACTAATTATGTTTCTCCAGAGTTTAAAAAAGGTCTTAATGTTTTTATTGCATTTGCTTCCAATCAAAATTCTTTAATTGAGGGGAAAACCATGTTCTGTCCTTGTGTAAGATGTCAAAACCGAAAGCAACGTGACTCGAGAACTGTTTATCGCCATCTTTACCGGGTCGGGTTCAAGAGTAATTATTATTTATGGAAAATCCATGGAGAAAATTACTATGACGTTGGTGAATCATCAAGAGAATTTCCATGATGTTATAGGAGGAGACATTGGATCAACACATCTTTTGGAGAATGTCATGGAAGCACCCAATGAAGAGCAATATGAAGATAGCGTGTTTCAAGCATTTGTGGCCGCTAATCAACCATTATACGAAGGATTTGTTGAAGGTATTTCTCAATTATACTTGGCATCACATCTAATGAAAGTAAAAACCGATCATAATTTACATGAGTCATGTCTGGATTATATTTCAAAAACTTTTAGAGATGTTTTGCCACAACCAAATAAAACTCCTGCATTATATTATGAGGCGAAGAAGTTGAAAAAGGCGCTTGGTTTCCCCGTTGTGAAGATTGATATCTGTGAGGATAACTGCATGTTATTTTGGAAGGAAGATAAAGAGTTGTTGGTGTTTCGGTTTTGTGGGAAAGATAGATATCACCAGAACCATGGAAGGGAGAAAAGGCGGCCAAAACAAAGAATGTCTTACATGCCTATTACGAAGAGGTTGAAGCGGTTGTACCACCTTGAGGCGACAACATCACAAATGCGATGGCACGCGGAACATAAGTCACCAGAAGGAGAAATGCATCACCCTTTAGATGGAGCGGCTTGGAAGAATTTTAACGAGGTATATGCTAATTTCGCTGCAGAAAGTTGGAATATATATCTAGGGTTAGCAACAGATGGATTTAATCCAGTTGGCATGAGTGGTGAAGCCCACTCGGTCTGGCCCGTAATCGTGACACCATATAACTTACCTCCCGGTATGTGTATGAAAAGAGAATATTTCTCTTTATCAGTACTAATCCCCGGGCCAAGACATCCAAAGAAGAGCATTGATATATATTTGAAGCCGTTAATTGAAGAATTGGAGTCATGGAGCAGAAACATATGATATCTCGTGGAAGAAAAGATTTATGATGTGAGCCACGCTAATTGGACAATTAATGACTTTCCCGCTTATGGCATGATGTCAGGTTGGACGACTCATGGTCGTTTAGCTTGTCCATATTGTTTAGGTGATACAATATGGAAGGAAGCATACTTGGTTTTATTTTCATCGAATGTTATTGCCTAGAGAGCATCCTCACTGGAGAAATGTCCAAGCATTTCGAAAGTGGGAGACAGTAACTGATGATCCTCCACTATGGTTGACGGGAGAAGAAATTCTCCGGGAAAGAATTAACAACATCAACGGACTAAAGAAAACTGTTGACAGTTGAGGAAATGGACACGAGAAACCTGCGAGTAACATAGAAGGCTACAGCAAAGATCACAACTGGGTGAAGAAGAGTATATTTTGGGAATTGCAGTATTGGGAAAACCTTCTTCTTCGCCACAACGTGAACTTAATGCATGTTGAGAAAAATTTCTTTGATAATCTTATCAACACAATGCTAAATGTTCCAGGGAAGACAAAAGATAATGCAAAGTCTAGGATGGATCTACCAGATTTGTGCAGAAAACAAGATTTGCATATCAAAGATGATGGAACAATGCCAGTCCCGATATTTCGGTTGTCCAAAGAAGAAAAAAAGGAATTCTTACGATGGCAGAAGGATTATAAAATTTCCAGATGGGTACGTTTCAAAGTTTAGTAGATGTATAGACGAGACAAATTTGAAGCTTTCAGGCCTGAAAGTTCATGATTTCCACGTCATCATGCAAATCCCAATTGCGTCTACGGAAATTTCTCCCAAAAATGTCCATATCGTAATTTCAGGTAAATTATTCAAAAAAAAATATTTTTTTAAGTGTTATTAACCACTAACTGAAAAATGTTTTGTTTAGAGATAGCACTCTTCTTACGGGATATCTCTGCAAAAGTATTAAGGAACGAAGATGTTCCCATTTTAAAAGAAAACATTGCTGTGAAGCTTTGTAATTTGGAAAAGATTTTTTCACCTTCGTTTTTCGATATCATGGAGCATCTCACAGTGCATTTTCCAGACGAAGCTGCTCTAGGTGGCCCAGTGCAATATAAATAGATGTATCCTTTCGAACAATACATTATCGCTCAATGTCTTAATGAGGAGATTTTTACAGCTTATGCATACTACTTTGGAAATCCAGAAATGCCGGCTCAAGTTTTGCAGTCTGGAGATATTAGATTTACATATAATGATCAAGATGTGCCAACTATGTTTTACCATGAAGGTCGAGTTAGTGGAAAAGTAAACGAGAGGTATCTAACCGATGATGACTACACTGTGCTGCAGACCTTTTTGATGCTCAATTGTCCTACGTTTGATCCCTACGAAAGCTATTTTCAACTAATTTTTATAAGTAACATTCTAACAATGTCAGTTGGAAGTCATAATCTTATAAAAAATACAAACACGATGTTTGAACAGTGTATGATGGAGAGAACCCAAATATTGTTGGTGATGATCTACAGATAGCGAAGACAATCACTTTGCAGAATGGGTCAAAAACTATGTAAGTTTTTGATATTATTTCACTCTCAATGTGAATTTATCATTAATACACATAATATGTTAACGATGTGAGCGCCTATTATACTTTTCCGCTGTGGATTTTGGATTTTGTACAAGGTCCAAAACGCAATTATAAGGCCTAGCCGATTTACTTCTCACGGGGATAATTCTTCCACACACATAGCCATGGCAAAGACAAGAGAACCCAACATTATGGTGTCCAAGTTCGGGTACAAGGGACACTGACTATTTCAGGTTGATTGAGGAGTTAATGATGGTTGAGTATTCTGGCTCGGTTGGGCTTAAGGCCATGGTTATTAAGTGTAAGTGGTTTGACACAGTTATAGGTCGGGGAATTCGAAAACATATATCGAGAATCGTCGATGTGTCTCCATGCTGGCAGTACGAGAAATATGATCCATTTATCATGTCTGGTAATTGTGATCAGATTCGCTTCATTCCTTATTCGTGGATTCATCGCACATCAGCAAACGATTGGTGGGCATGTACAAAATTTGTACCTGGAGGGGTTCGAAAAACTTCTAAATATGCTCTAACTGCAGTACAAGATAATACACACAACCAAGTTGTTGCTCAAAGTGGAATGTTACTAATTGAATCTCATGTTGTCGACGATGGTTCAGATTATGATGCGACAGCAGTTGTTCTTCCCAATGATGAATACATTTCTGAAGATGAGTTAGAACAATCATGTACCGATTCTGATTCTGAATGTGAATCAAGTTCTTAGTATTTGTGAGTTATATAAATGTATAATTAATTCTTTTTAATATGTGAATGTATAATTAAAGTATCATATATGAATGTATAATTGATGTTTTTTTTATATATGAGTGTATATTTGTTTTTAAATATATGAGTATAATTTATTTAAATATAAGAATATATAATATATGAATAATTCTAATTATGCTATCTCCAAACCCTACGTAAACCCTATCTATACCCTAAATAAACCCTAATTGCCACCTAAACCTTATCGATTTGAGTTTTGGCTCAAATTTTTTTGGCCCAATTGGTTTTGCCTCCAATTATTTGGAGCCCAAATTTGACACTTAGACAAATTAAGTCTACAAATCCCTTCATCTATCTGTCTCTCGATCTCTCTCCACTCTCTCCACTCTATGTGTCTCCCGATTTCTCTCGACCTCTAATATCTCCTTTTCTCGTCTAGCTCTCTCTTCCATGGTGAACATAAAAAAACAATCGTCTTATTCGTCCTATCTCTCCTCCTCTCGCGAACACAACCAACAACCATAATGTTCGTCCTCGCTCTCCCGGTTTAAATCTTCCAGGTTAGGTTTCTATTACTCTCGATTTTAGGGTTCGCATGTTCTAGGATTTTGGTTCGGTTTAAGGTTTGAGTTCAAATATGGGATTAAGGTTAGGGTTTCAATTTGATTTGGGATTAGGGTCCAGGACCACACACCTTTGCAAATATTGCCTATCATGCGGTAAGATTTCCATCTCTACCTTCTTCCAATTTCCCTTTATTTAACTGGTGAATGTCTAACTTGATGTTGTTCCCTTTCTTGTAGGTAATTGCTCAAGGTTTGGAGGAACCACTTTCATATCCAGACCTTGTGAGGAAGACGCACACCAACAAAGAGGGGACCTTCATGGATGAACGAGCAGAGGCACTGGTTCTGGAGGTTGAGCAAGCCGCTAAAGAGATGCTACAGAATGGATCTCCAGTTGGAGAAAGACAAACTTGCTCAACTGCTTCCACAACAAACTCAAAGCGTCTTCTCCTAAACTAAGAGTACATCAAGGTAATAATCTTTCATGCTCGTATTCTTTGTTTCTTCTTACTCTTGTATTTCACTTGTAACAAGATCTGACTGCTAGTTTATGACTGACTGTTCTCTGTGGTAATGCTAATTGGGTTTGTGTCCTTTTCAGCGTGCACAGACTCGCAGGGGCACCATCTACGGACTTGGCAGTGTGCAATACAAGAACTGCCATTCTTCTGAGTCTGTCCCTGCTACAATCAAGCGAAGCCTGGACTTAGAGAGGAGTGTTTGTGGCTTGGAGACCCTTGCTGAGGAAGTGAAGTCTGATCTCAATGCTTTCAAGACTGGCTTCAAAGAAGGGATGACTATAAACCAAACATCTCTCGATATGATTCTGCAAGTTCTACAGCCTCTAGTTCCCAATGCTTCTGACTCTACTGCACAACCAACTCAGCCTCAACATCAGTCTCCGTCTCAACCTCAACCTCAAGCTCAACAACAGCTCCAGATCTTTCTCCAGCTCAAGGTGAATCACAACCTAGCCATCTCATCACCTGTAACCATTTTGAACTAGATAGGTGGTGCACTGCAGAACTAGGTTTGTAGGTTCTAGATGTGGTTGGTTTGTGTAGTTGTTTTAATGTTTTAAACTTTCGATGTTTGGATTTTTGAATGTCTTAAATGTTGCCTTTTGAACCTTTTGAATGTTTTGATGTCTATTACTTTGAACCTTTTGAGCTTTTATAAAGCTCAATATGTAATATAATTTGGTTTCTGTTTCAAAAAAAAATTCAAATTCCATTTTTTTTTTGAATCTTTGAAATACTTACACACGAAAACAAATTCGGATTTCGTAGCAAGACAAAACTTTAAACACGAAAACATGTAACTCTGTGGCAACTTGCCACGAAAGATATCGTAGCAACATCGTAGCAAATTACTACGAAAATGATGGTATCAAAATTGTAGCAAGTTGCTACGAACAAGATAGTAGCAACATCGTAGCAAGTTGCTACAGAAGAATTCCTAGCAACATCGTAGCCAGTTGCTACGGAAGAATTCCTAGCAACATCGTAGCAAGTAGCAAGAATTCGTAGCAAGTTCCTACGGAAGAACTCGTAGCAACATCATACCAACTTGCTACAAAAGAATTCGTAGCAACAAAGAAATGGTTCATAGCAACTTGCTACGAAATGGTTTGTAGCAACATCGTAGCAAGTTGATATGATTTTCCTGGCTTTTTCGTAGCAATGTGTTCATATAGCTACTAAAATACTCCCATAGCCAAGAAATTCAGTCGTTGCTATTTCGTTTTTTTACTAGTGGTATCCACAATTTTATATAATACCCACAATCATTTTTAATACAACTTAAACACTAGTAAAAAAAGGAACATAGACCCGAATTTTCTACGTTATTTTTGTAGAAAAAAAGAAAAAACTACGAAATTGCCATATTTTTGCTACGAAAACAGAAAAAGTGTCATCATATCAAATTCGTAGCAAACATTGCTAAGTTTTTGCTACGAAAAATTAATGTAGCAAAAATTTGCTCTGAAACTGATACATTTCTTCCAAACGTAGCAAAATCTTGCTACGAAAATGATACTGAAATATTAGTGGTAACTTGCTAAGATCAAAAACGTGGCAAGCGTCGTAGAAGCCCACGAAAGAAATGTCCCACCAGTCCTTTCCTGCACATGTGGCAGAGATAATAACAAAAGACGTTGCAAAGAAACAAGTTCGTAGCAAAATGTAGCAAAAACGTAGCAAAATGTAGCAAAAACGTGGCAAATTCGTAGCAATGTATTTTCTATACAAACAACCGACCACACTTCACTCTTGTTACTACAAATTTTATATCAAATTTTCAGGGAGGCTTTATTCAAGAGAGTTAAATGTATTTGGGAAGAAACAAGAGACTAAATGTCTAATTATTTTTATTCAAGAGAGTGGATGGATCAACACATTGATCTAATCACTAATTATGTTTCTCCAGAGTTTAAAAAAGGTCTTAATGTTTTTATTGCATTTGCTTCCAATCAAATTCTTTAATTGAGGGGAAAACCATGTTCTGTCCTTGTGTAAGATGTCAAAACCGAAAGCAACGTGACTCGAGAACTGTTTATCGCCATCTTTACCGGGTCGGGTTCAAGAGTAATTATTATTTATGGAAAAATCCATGGATAAAATTACTATGACGTTGGTGAATCATCAACGGAAACTCAAATTACGAGAGAAGAGACACCTCATACGGAAGAAGAGATGTATCAAGAGAATTTCCATGATGTTATAGGAGGAGACATTGGATCAACACATCTTTTGGAGAATGTAATGGAAGCACCCAATGAAGAGCAATATGAAGATAGCGTGTTTCAAGCATTTGAGGCCGCTAATCAACCATTATACGAAGGATTTGTTGAAGGTATTTCTCAATTATACTTGGCATCACATCTAATGAAAGTAAAAACCGATCATAATTTACCTGAGTCATGTCTGGATTATATTTCAAAAACTTTTAGAGATGTTTTGCCACAACCAAATAAAACTCCTGCATTATATTATGAGGCAAAGAAGTTGAAAAAGGGGCTAGGTTTCCCCGTTGTGAAGATTGATATATGTGAGGATAACTGCATGTTATTTTGGAAGGAAGATAAAGAGTTGTTGGTGTTTCAGTTTTGTGGGAAAGATAGATATCACCAGAACCATGGAAGGGAGAAAAGGCGGCCAAAACAAAGAATGTCTTACATGCCTATTACGAAGAGGTTGAAGCGGTTGTACCACCTTGAGGTGACAACATCACAAATGCGATGGCACGCGGAACATGAGTCACCAGAATGAGAAATGCATCACCCTTTAGATGGAGCGGCTTGGAAGAATTTTAACGAGGTATATGCTAATTTCGCTGCAGAAAGTTGGAATATATATCTAGGGTTAGCAACAGATGGATTTAATCCAGTTGGCATGAGTGGTGAAGCCCACTCGGTCTGGCCCGTAATCGTGACACCATAGAACTTACCTCCCGGTATGTGTATGAAAAGAGAATATTTCTCTTTATCAGTACTAATGCCCGGGCCAAGACATCCAAAGAAGAGCATTGATATATATTTGAAGCCGTTAATTGAAGAATTGGAGTCATGGAGCAGAAACATATGATATCTCGAGGAAGGAAAGATTTATGATGTGAGCCACGCTAATTGGACAATTAATGACTTTCCCGCTTATGGCATGATGTCAGGTGGGACGACTCATGGTCGTTTAGCTTGTCCATATTGTTTAGATGATACAATATGGAAGGAAGCATACTTGGTTTTATTTTCATCGAATGTTTTTGCCTAGAGAGCATCCTTACAGGAGAAATGTCCAAGCATTTCGAAAGTGGGAGACAGTAACTGATGATCCTCCACTATGGTTGACGGGAGAAGAAATTCTCCGGGAAAGAATTAACAACATCAACGGACTAAAGAAAACTGTTGACAGTGGAGGAAATGGACACGAGAAACCTGCGAGTAACATAGAAGGCTACGGCAAAGATCACAACTGCTTGAAGAAGAGTATATTTTGGGAATTGCCGTATTGGGAAAACCTTCTTCTTCGCCACAACGTGAACTTAATGCATGTTGAGAAAAATTTCTTTGATAATCTTATCAACACAATGCTAAATGTTCCAGGGAAGACAAAAGAAAATGCAAAGTCTAGGATGGATCTACCAGATTTGTGCAGAACACAAGATTTGCATATCAAAGATGATGGAACAATGCCAGTCCCGATATTTCGGTTGTCCAAAGAAGAAAAAAAGGAATTCTTGCGATGGCAGAAGGATGATAAAATTTCCAGATGGGTACATTTCAGAGTTTAGTAGATGTATAGACGAGACAAATTTGAAGCTTTCAGGCCTGAAAATTCATGATTTCCACGTCATTATGCAAATCCCATTTGCGTCTACGGAACTTTCTCCCAAAAATATCCATATCGTAATTTCAGGTAAATTATTCAAAAAAAATATTTGTTTAAGTGTTATTAACCACTAACTGAAAAATGTTTTGTTTAGAGATAGCACTCTTTTTACGGGATATCTCTGCAAAAGTATTAAGGAACGAAGATGTTCCCATTTTAAAAGAAAACATTGATGTGAAGCTTTGTAATTTGGAAAAGAGTTTTTCACCTTCGTTTTTTGATATCATGGAGCATCTCACAGTGCATTTTCCAGACGAAGCTGCTCTAGGTGACCCAGTGCAATACAAATAGATGTATCCTTTCGAACAATACATTATCGCTCAATGTCTTAATGAGGAGATTTTTACAGCTTATGCATACTACTTTGGAAATCCAGAAATGCCGGCTCAAGTTTTGCAGTCTGGAGATATTAGATTTACATATAATGATCAAGATTTGCCAACTATGTTTTACCATGAAGGTCGAGTTAGTGGAAAATTAAACGAGAGGTATCTAACCGATGATGACTACACTGTGCTGCAGACCTTTTTGATGCTCAATTGTCCTACGTTTGATCCCTACGAAAGCTATTTTCAACTAATTTTTATAAGTAACATTCTAACAATGTCAGTTGTAAGTCATAATCTTATAAAAAATACAAACACGATGTTTGAACAGTTTATGATGGAGAGAACCCAAATATTGGTGGTGATGATCTACAGATAGCGAAGACAATCACTTTGCAGAATGGGTCAAAAACAATGTAAGTTTTTGATATTATTTCACTCTCAATGTGAATTTATCATTAATACACATAATAGGTTAACGATGTGAGCGCTTATTATACTTTTCCGCTGTGGATTTTGGATTTTGTACAAGGTCCAAAACGCAATTATAAGGCCTAGCCGATTTACTTCTCACGGGGATACTTCTTCCACACACATAGCCATGGCAAAGACAAGAGAACCCAACATTATGATGTCCAAGTGCGGGTACAACGGACACTGACTATTTCAGGTTGATTGAGGTGTTAATTATGGTTGAGTATTCTGGCTCTGTTGGGCTTAAGGCCATGGTTTTTAAGTGTAAGTGGTTTGACACAGTTATAGGTCGGGGGATTCGAAAACATATATCGAGAATCGTCGATGTGTCTCCATGCTGGCAGTACGAGAAATATGATCCATTTATCATGTCTGGTAATTGTGATCAGATTCGCTTCATTTCTTATTCGTGGATTTGTCGCACATCAGCAAACGATTGGTGGGCATGTACAAAATTTGTACCTGGAGGGGTTCGAAAAACTTCTAAAGATGCTCTAACTGCAGTACAAGATAATACACACAACCAAGTTGTTGCTCAAAGTGGAATGTTACTAATTGAATCTCACATTGTCGAAGATGATTCAGATTATGATGCGACAGCAGTTGTTCTTCCCAATAATGAATACATTTCTGAAGATGAGTTAGAACAATCATGTACCGATTCTGATTCTGAATGTGATTCAATTTCTTAGTAATGAGATATATAAATGTATAATTAATTCTTTTTAATATGTGAATGTATAATTAAAGTATTATATATGAATGTATAATTAATGTTTTTAGTATTTGTATGATATATGAATGTATAATTGATGTTTTTTTAATATATGAGTGTATATTTGTTTTTAAATATATGAGTATAATTTTATTTAAATATAAGAATATATAATATATTAGTGCATATTATTTTTTAAAAATATATGAATAATTCTAATTATGCTATCTTCAAACCCTACGTAAACCCTATCTATACCCTAAATAAACCCTAATTGCCACCTAAACCTTATCGATTTGAGTTTTGGCACCAATTTTTTTGGCCCAATTGGTTTTACCTCCAATTATTTGGTGCCCAAATTTGACACTTAGACAAATTAAGTCTACCAATCCCTTCATCTATCTGTCTCTCGATCTCTCTCCACTCTCTCCACTCTATGTGTCTCCCGATTTCTCTCGATCTCTAATCTCTCCTTTTGTCGTCTTGCTCTCTCTTCCATGGTGAACAGAAAACAACAATCGTCTTGATCGTCCTAGCTCTCCTCCTCTCGCGAACACAACCAACAACCATAATGTTCGTCCTCGCTCTCCCGGTTTAAATCTTCCAGGTTAGGTTTCTATTACTCTCGATTTTAGGGTTCGCATGTTCTTGGGTTTTGGTTCGGTTTATGGTTTGAGTTCAAATATGGGATTAAGGTTAGGGTTTCAATTTGATTTAGGATTAGGGTCCAGGACCACACACCTTTGCAAATATTGCCTATCATGTGGTAAGATCTCCATCTCTACCTTCTTCCATTTTCCCTTTATTTAACTGGTGAATGTCTAACTTGATGTTGTTCCCTTTCTTGTAGGTAATTGCTCAAGGTTTGGAGGAACCACTTTCATATCAAGACCTTGTGAGGAAGACGCACACCAAGAAAGAGGGGACCTTCATGGATGAACAAGCAGAGGCACTGGTTCTGGAGGTTGAGCAAGCCGCTAAAGAGATGCTACAGAATGGATCTCCAGTTGGAGAAAGACAAACTTGCTCAACTGCTTCCACAACAAACTCAAAGCGTCTTCTCCTAAACTAAGAGTACATCAAGGTAATAATCATTCATGCTCGTATTCTTTGTTTCTTCTTACTCTTGTATTTCACTTGTAACAAGATCAGACTGCTAGTTTATGACTGAATGTTCTCTGTGGTAATGTTAATTGGGTTTGTGTCCTTTTCAGCGTGCACAGACTCGAAGGGGCACCATCTACGGACTTGGCAGTGTGCAATACAAGAACTGCCATTCTTCTGAGTCTGTCCCTTCTACAATCAAGCGAAGCTTGGACTTAGAGATGCGTGTTTGCGGCTTGGAGACCCTTGCTGAGGAAGTGAAGTCTGATCTCAATGCTTTCAAGACTGACTTCAAAGAAGGGATGACTAAAACCCAAACATCTCTCGATATGATTCTGCAAGTTCTACAGCCTCTAGTTCCCAATGCTTCTGACTCTACTGCACAACCAACTCAGCCTCAACATCAGTCTCCGTCTCAACCTCAACCTCAAGCTCCACAACAGCTCCAGATCTGTCTCAAGCTCAAGGTGAATCACAACTTAGCCATCTCATCACCTGTAACCATTTTAAACTAGATAGGTGATGCACTGCAGAACTAGGTTTGTAGGTTCTAGATGTGGTTGGTTTGTGTAGTTGTTTTAATGTTTTAAACTTTCGATGTTTGGATTTTCGAATGTCTTGAATGTTGCCTTTTGAACCTTTTGAATGTTTGGATGTCTATTGCTTTGAACCTTTTGAGCTTTTATAAAGCTCAATATGTAATATAATTTGGTTTTTGTTTCAAAAAAAAAAAATTCAAATTCGATTTTTTTTTGAATCTTCGAAATACTTACACACGAAAACAAATTCAGATTTCGTAGCAAGACACAACTTTAAACACGAAAACATGTAACTCTGTGGCAACTTGCCACGAAAGATATCGTAGCAAAATCGTAGCAAATTACTACGAAAATGATGGTACCAAAATCGTAGCAAGTTGCTACGAACAAGATAGTAGCAACATCGTAGCAAGTTGCTACAGAAGAATTCCTAGCAACATCGTAGCCAGTTGCTACGGAAGAATTCCTAGCAACATCGTAGCAAGTAGCAAGAATTCGTAGCAAGTTCCTACGGAAGAACTCGTAGCAACATCATACCAACTTGCTACAAAAGAATTCGTAGCAACAAAGAAATGGTTCATAGCAACTTGCTACGAAATGGTTTGTAGCAACATCGTAGCAAGTTGAAATGATTTTGCTGGCTTTTTCGTAGCAATTTGTTCATATAGCTACGGAAATACTCCCATAGCCACGAAATTGAGTTGTTGCTATTTCGTTGTTTTTTACTAGTGAAAGGTGTCGGACTGTAGTCTTTACGCCTTCTCCTCTAAACTGCAGTGAACTACTTGTCTTCTTCTCGACTTTCTTTTCTTATAATGTTTTCTCATAATAAAATTTTTAAGCAAACATTTCTTATTCTTGAAACAAATCGGACTTTACAGAATAGCACCAACAAACATTTCTTGAAACATTTTTGTTTCTTGCTGCAGATAGTGACCTAAGTGACCTCAACACGATACTAAACCATAGTTACTTCTCCCACCGTACCCATAAATTCAAACCGCAAACCACTGTCTGTATACCAAGACACAAAACTAAGTTGAACCGGTTGATTTTTATTATTATTCCTTCACTAATCACCGTATATAAAATATATATAAATATATATAAATATATATATAACGCATATCACACTTTTATTTACACAAATGGCATAGACATAAGAAAGTCACTATGGCTTGTCTTACCTCACTGTTGCTTAAAAGGGTCTGCTCTCAGGATCGACAAATCCAGCTAATAGTGCACCAAAGAACCAAAGCATGAGTACGAACACTAATGCTGTCCGCAACACTTTGGCTACATGCGTTCAGGCGCTGTTCTCCCTCATAGGCTAAATCAGGCGTCTAAACTTCGTAACTCCAGCGGCTGATGTCTAGCTGCTCTGTCTCCCTCGAGCTTCCTATCGTGCTTCTCGCGTGTATTTGTGGTTGTGGTGAATTTTTTTTTGCCAAAATGTGAATTTCATATGTGAAATGAAAAGAGTTTGTAATGCTACAAAAGTTTTAAAACAAACTTAAGTCAGCCTTGGCAAAAAAAATAAACAAGACTAAGATAACATCCAATGAGGTCCAAAAGGTCACTCATAACGTATCCATAGCTGCATCAAAGGTTGAAATTTCCTGAGCTTCCTTTGGCCAAAAATAACATCCTTGATGAAACGATCAATGAACCTGAAAATAGAATCGAGATAGTGGAAATTGTTGCCTGCGCCACCATTCTTTTAACTGTTCTGATGGTTACTGTATCGCTTAGAGCTACCCATTCCGTAAATGATTTTCAGGTGTGGAAAGCCCTAAAAGAGTATTCAAGTCTTTGCAGTACCAAGCTCGGGACCCCTTCACTTTTATATTAATTCAGGAACAGACGAGCTATGTCCTCCACTGCCATTTCGCATAAGCAACAAGAAGGTGAGATGTTGATACCCCATTTTAGTGATCTTGATTTTGTGCGTAGGCGATCTTGGTAGACAATCCAGGAAGTAGACGCATGTCGAGGAACATGACCTTTGAACCAGACACTTTGAGTCCAAGGTTGTTTCATTTCACTGTTTCGGACAGCTTCCCAAGTTTTACTGGTCGAGAATTCTTGCAATTCATCTCCACTGATGTCCCACACATAGGCATCATCTGTCAAACTCAGAGTGGGAGAGGGACAGTGGTGAGATATGTCTGTAGTTCCTCAAGTAGAGGAGAGCGAGCTCCCCCCCCCCCCCCCCCCCCCCCAAAAGCCATCCCTTGTCATTGCAAGCATCTGAAACAGTCGCAGAGATGCTTATGGATAGCTGTCTCGGGCCCGATTCACCAAATCTGTGAAAAAGAGGGCCCAAAGGTGACCAATTGTCGTACCAGAATCTTATAAGGCGACCATTTCCCAGTTTAGGAAGTAAGAATCTAGAAGCCAGACCACGCAATGAAAGTAACGATCTCCACATCGATGAGGTAGTCTTGTTTTCATCGAAGCTCCAAAAGCTTTCATCATTTAGCCTATAATGGTGGAGCGATATTTCCCAAAGAGAATCATTCTTCCATATTAGCTTTAGACAGAGATTCTTTTTCCAAAGGCCAACGTCTCTAGTCTCAACCCACCTTCCAGGCGAGGCAAACAGACTGTCTTTCATGAGACTTACGCAATGCATTTCCTCGTCTCAGTACCTCCCCCAAAGAAATCGAGTACAAAGGCTTTCAATCTTCTTTATGAATCCTTTAGGGAGAAAAAAAAAGCTGAAGTCTAGAAGTAAATGGAACCATATATGACAGATGATAGTAGCTGCCTCCTTCATGCATAGGATAAAGCTTTCACAGACCAGCAGTATAAGTTTTTAGATATTATATCCAGGAGATGTCGATAGTCAGAGCTTCTCAGCTTTTTGAACATTAGAGGAAGTCCTAAGTAATGACTTGTTCATGCACAATCCCGACTAGAGAGAAACGTCCTCTAATGTATCAGCAATGCATTTTATGGAATTGTCAGTGCCATCATAGAAAATCGTAAGATCATCAGCAAAGGGGAAGTGTGTAACTGAAAATCCTTCGTTTCCGGATGGAATCCAATAGACCAATCAGCATATTTCTTTATCAGCAGGTGTGAAAACACCTCCATAGATAGAACAAATAAACAAGGTGACAAAGGAACACCTTGCTGCAATCCTCTTGTTCCTTTGAAGTATCCGCAGGACTCTCCATTAGTAGGGATAGAGAAATGGGTTGACATTAAGAACTTTTTGATGAGGTTCTTGAAACTAGGGGGGAAGTTCAGTCCTTCCAAAGTGAACAAAATGAAGTCCCAATCGAGCGTATCAAACGCCTTCGGAATATCAGTCTTTAGCATACACCGTTATAACCTGAGATAAGTTCTCTTGCTAGAAGCACATTTTCCACCAATAATCTGCCAGTTACAAAAGCTGACTGGGAGGAAGAAATGAGAGATGCAGAAGGTCCTTCAGCTTATTTGCCAAAAGTTTTGAAGCCACCTTGTAGACCGTGTTACAACATGAGATCGGTCTGAAATCAGTGATCTTGTTTGCGTTCGCTTTCTTTGGTACAAGAGTGAGAATTGTTGCATTCCATTGTTGTAGCATTTCTCCTGTACATAGAAAATTCCTGAACAGCATCTAACATAACACGACCAATAGAAAGCCAATTATCGATAAAGTATTCAACAGGGTACCCATCAGGCCCCAAAGACTATTCTTTGGAAGAGATAAGAAAGCTTTCTGGATGTCGAGGTCTGTGAACGGGTCCAAGAGAGCATCAATGGCACTAGGCGAACACTTTATTTGCAGGACCACGGCAATGTCACTTGGAGTGGAGGTAATAGTGGCATTGACACCACCAAGGAGGCTCTGATAGTAATCAATGGCGTGCTGCTTTAACCCCTCCACAGAGTCAATGATATTTCCATTTCCATCAAGCATAAGGTGAATATGATTTTGATTTTGCCTTGCTTTTGATCACCCTATGATAGAAAGGAGTATTTGCGTCTCCCTCAACATTCCACTAAATTCTCGAGAATTGTTTAAGGAATTTACCTTCTTCTCTAGCCATAGTAAGCCACTTGAGACGAGCTATTCTTTCTGCTTTTTCAGCAGCAGGACTTGGTGAGGAAAAAGAGTAGCTTTGGAGGCTGGTAAGATCAGCAAAAGCCTCCTCCACTCGCTTTTGAAGGTCAGAGAAGTTCTCTTAGTTGAAAGAAAAAATGATAGGCTTCAGCTCCTTTAGTTTCTTTGAGACACATAGCTGTTTTGATCCATGAAAAGGCAGAGCATTCCAAGTTGACTTGATTAGTGCACCAAACTCAAGATGATCGTTTAAGTGAGTAAAAACCCTGAAAGAAAGCTTCTGGGTAGGTTTGAGGTGATCCAAGAAGACTCAGCAGGGACTGTGATCTGAGATTCCTGGTTCTCCAAATATCCAATCGAAATCGAGAATTGTTCAAACCAGTCCTCATTACACAAAATTCAATCCAACTTCTTAGATATAGAAAATCATCCATTTGAAGTAGTGGCCACTAAAATGAAGGTTTGCTAAGGAACTTCGCTCAAGGCAATCACGGAAATCTCTCATACCTCGAGAGGATGAGAAATGGTCAGTAGAGGAGTATTCTGTAGGAGAGATAATCTTGTTAAAATCTCCCAAAACAATCAAAGGTAGGCCGCAAAGCTGAGATGAGTTGGAAGCTGTTTCAAATTCATCCCAAAATAGTCTTCTTTCTTTCCTGCAATTGGATCCATAAAAAAAAAGAGACTCCCATTTCAGTAGAATGAAACGGGATCTTGGCAGTGCAGGTAGTCATCTGAAGCGACTTGGTGATGAAGTTGACCTGAACCGATGGCTTCCAAACTAGACAAAGTTTTCCGAGATCCGAGAATCCATAGTTTCTCTCTAGAGACCAACCGGTAAAATACTTTCAATAATAGTATCCGCTTTCTCTCGCTGTACATGTGTCTCAACGAGACAACCAAAAAACGCGTTATATTTCCGTACCCATTTTCTAAAACCACGCCTCTTTACTGACTCATTAGTCCCTCTTACAGTCCAGCAAAAAAATATCCATTAAAAGGGTAAAATATCCATTAAAACGCTTCTGATATCTCTTAGTGAATACCTCAATGAAGTTGTCTTCATCATCTAGCTCATCTGCTTCCTCAGACAAGGTTGTATCCGAGGTTGATCCAGAACTAGATTGCTGTTGTAGATGGCCCTCATCTGATAAATCAACAAATAGGCTTCCCTTACTTAGATCATGCAACCATACCACCATTTCCCAGAGGGGCAATAGCTATTGGGGAAGCAGGAACTATAGGCATAGGAGGAGGAATAGATGCAGGTGGAGAATTCTTTGGAACTGAAGATGAGGCAATGGTGAATCTTGTTCGCCTGAGACTTGAGCATCTTTTGCAGTCGTGATATACTATGGACTTTCCAATTTTCATTTATATTATATGTGCTTTTTAGATACTAGTATATGTGTTTTGAGTTTTTTTAAAGTCTTTTGAGGTCTAGGTATATTCTGGAGAAATGTGAAGATTATAGAGCTTTCTTAAGCATAATGATGAGAAAACTTGACTGGTCCTAATATTTAATGGTCCATTTGGAGTATGGTATGTGTGTCTAGGATGTGTTTTAGAGCCTTTTCAGGTCCAAGTACATTTTGGAGCATTGTAGAGATTATGAGGCTTTCTGGAGCTAAGAAAGAGAGGAATCCCGTAGCTGATCAAATTCAGAAAAGTACGATCAAGACAGAGTATTGCCTCGATCGACGACGCACATTTGTCGTCGAAAGACGGTCGACGCACAGTAGCCCAAATCACAAAGTACCCGACTTGAAGCCCAAGTCACAAATATTACAAGATTTCCCCTGAACGAGTTTTACCTAGAGCTTTTAGACACCTTTTAAACTTTTCAGAACAAACATAGTAGTTTAGGGTTTTTGGGAAAATAATTAAGGCTTCTCAAGGTTTTTATTGGAACCCCACTTTCTATTCATATTCTTTATCTTATGCTTTATTTTATTTTTATGGTTATGTTCTGCTTTGGTATGTATGAGTAGTCACCTTGTTAGATTTAGGGTTTATTAATTGTTTTGATGGATTGCCAAATAATAGATTTGCTAGGGTGATTATTAGATCTATCATTAGGATTGTACTTATTGCTTATGTTCTTGATTAGCTACCTAGAACTTGATCATAGGATAATTAGCAATGTGTGAGTATGATTGTTACCTGAATAAATCTTGTTGAGCTTAAATTAATTGGTACAATCGAGAGAACGGTCTAGTGATTTTAAGTGAACCAATCAAATCTGGTCAATTAATGTGTAACTAAGAAAACAATTGATCGATGCAGTTTGCATACCATCCATAAACGGTGTCCGAATTCGCATACAAAAGTTGTAGACTCTAAGCTTAGCCATAGGATAGATATAACTGGATATCTTAACTAACTGAATTTGTGTTTTATGATTGAAAACCCCTTGGTTTCTATCCATTATAATTCACTACCTGGAAAACCTAGACTTGTATGATCTTGTGTGGTTGCCTCCATCAAAAATATTTTGACACACTTCAAACTCCTTCTGCTCTGATACGCAAGGGATGTCGATCGACACTACAGTGGTGGTGTGGATCGATAATGATTTTGTTGGGCCTTTTTCAACGTCACTTCTATATATCAACCCTCTATGATCATCAAATACCCCATTGTAGGAACCCATATGCAAACTTCTATTTGGTGAGACAAAAAATTCAACTTCAGAGACACCGCAGGGAACCACAAACTTCACAGGGTCATGTACCATTTTCACTCTTTTTTGAAGACCAGCAGCCTCTTCTACGCACATATGCGGTTGTGGATGATTTCGGACAGAAAGGTGTGCGGCCTCAGACTTGTACATTTTGTCCTTGATCGGTTCCAGCTCAACTGTGTATCTTGGCAGCTCGTCTAATGAAGGGTGTCGATCCATAGCTTCAGGTGGGTTTCGATCGATATCATTAGGCGGGTATCAATCGATGTTAGCCTTTGGTGAACTCCCCAGATCTTTTTCCAAAGTATGATGATCGTCATTACGCGTCATCTCCAACTCATGACCTAAATTTTCAGGTTGTTTTTCATCCTTTAGCTCTAAGAAATCCTCTATAATCGACTGACCAAACTTTTGTGTTGAGTCCGCGGTGTCATGAGAGCAACTCGATCTCTCAACGCTTTCAAGAAGTGTCGATCCATAAAAGGGGTGGTATAGATCGATGCTGAGGGCTTAGTGTCGATCGACGCTGAGGTATTTGCTAGATTGATACTGAGGTAGGATCACTAATATCAGCTTCTTATGCTTTGCTCGGCTCAAGTCCATGATGTTGATCAACTTTATGTGTAACCTCATCGGTCTGTTGAACCTGAATATATGGCTTCTTAGCGTGAGTATTCAGCATTCCATATTCTCCATCTGTCTCATAATAGAAAACACCAACAATCTAACTGAACTTAAACATCAACTCCTTCTCCCGACATTTAAATATCATGTCCAGCATATCATCAAGCTTCCTTTTCCGAGCTGCTGCAGCATCAGTGAAACATTTGTTTAGGAAGGTGCTTGTAATGTCCCCCCATCATGTTAGAGATCCTGGCTGCAGTTGACTGAACCATCTAAATGCATCCCTATAGAAAGAATATGGGAAAATCTTGCAGAGCATGTGATATTCAGATATTTCATGCTGCTCGCTACTTGAGATTAGATCCTCGAGCTCTTCGATGTATTTCTTGGGATCTTTGTGAGGGAAACAATAAAAGGGGTCATGGGCTACCCAATCATACCATTCCCGGCCCATCTTGAAGTCATTCATCTCATCAACAACAATAACATCAGAGATCACAGCTCCCTGTGAATTAATCAATTGTCATGTACTGTTGCGAGGACGACCCTCTTCGTCTCATAAGATCCCATTCTCATGAGCCTCAAGTATAAGCACTTCGATCTCCTATGTCTTCTCCCAAGTGTTGTTGATCAATAACGTGGAGTTGGTGTCACTCGATGCTTGGTTCACTCTGTGATTGCTGCTGCTTGGAGGGTGTCGATCGCTACTTACCGCGTAGACTTACAGATTGTGCGTGAATCATCAGGTTCATCCTTTGAAGAAATAAAAAAATCTTCTCATTGCTTCTTGGTACTAAGATGTATGTACCTGAAACACAAGAAAAAAAATTTATGTAAGTAAATTAAAATAGAAAAATAACCCATACAAAACTTGCAAAACAAATTTAATGGCGATCCTTGCTCACCGGCAACGACGCCAAATTTGATATGTGCTCAAATTACCCTAGAGCTACTTATTACTCTCTCAAATAAGAGGTCCAACTGTAGTACTTATGATCGAATCCACATGACACACAATAAATTTGATAATCAGCTTAGTTATGCTAGGCAATAAATAAGACTTTAAGAATCCTTAAATCATGAACGAGTTGGTTTGTATACAATAAATGAAAATAGGTAGATCTAGGATTTCCAGGTAGGGAATTATAATGGATAGAAGTCAATGAGTTTTCAATCATATAACACAAATTTAATTATTAAATATATCAGATTATATCTATCTATTGCTATGCTCAGAATCTACAAACTTTCGTGTGTGAAGTCAGAATGAACGTTGATCGATAGTATGCAAATGGCATCGATCGATGGATTTCTTAGTCAAGTATTAAACGATCAGATTTGATACAACTTGTATGACACATTGGTATACTTGTGTGACACACCTTTCGTAAACTTAGGATACAAATTCTTTTTGTCTATCCATGCATGTCCATACCTTCTCGGTTCCATACAACTAAAGTTCATCCTCCAAACTCTCTCAATCTGGTTTCTCTGAGAATTACAAAATGCAACCCTATGGCCTTGATTTCCAAAAAACAGACATCCATTCCTTCCAGTTTCTGCAGGCTTTGGAGGGTGTCGTTTTTCTGAGCCTTATATTCTTTTTTCACATATGCAGATGTATGTTTTCTCGCAACTTTCGAGCTATTTTCAAGGTGAGATGGAGTACTTTTTACAAATTTGATCACATAAACAAGGTTTAGTTGATCACTAGGAGCAACACCCTTGTATCCTTTCACCTTTGGAGGTTGTCCAACTGATAATATATGATCTAAAATTTCAGATCACCTATTCATAATCCTTATTTGCTTGTGGTTATCCGTAAGTTTTCTCTCAAGGAGTCAATTTTTATCATGTTCTTGATCCAACAGCTCTTGGATCAATTTCACCTTCGCTTCAAACTCTTTTTGAGCTTTCTGTTGTTCTTTCAAGACTTCTCTAAGTGGTTGAATAAAAATTTCTCCTAATTCGACTGCCTCAATGTCGCCATTAGGCTTATCAGATCTCGACTGTTCAAGCTCCAAGATGTTAACTTGAGCCTCAATATCGCCTTATCCTTAATCAACAAAATACTTTTGTCACTAAGTTTAGAAAATTTGTCAAAAAGAACCTTATACCCAGCTAGAACATCTGCATCTAAATCACTAAGTGACGCATCTGAATTAGTGTGTGAGACACACACGACGCACACGCTTCACCTTCAATGATGTCTTATTCAGATCCCACAGCTCCATGAAGAACCATGAAATTGACAGATTCTTCTTTTCTATCTGACTTTTTATCACTACAACTTCTCTTCATCTTCATTTTCCATGTGTTCACCCAATCTAATTTCATGTGGCCATTACCATTACATCCATTACACTTGATTTTTTTCTCTCTTGGATGATGGACAAAGAGCTCACAAACTTCACTTTTTTGAATCATTAGGTGAATAGATTCTTGAAGTTTGTGAGCTCTTTGGATGTCTTCATCAATTGTAATTCTTGAGTTTTAATCATTCTTTGACACCTTAGATTATTATTCCATATCCTCAACTTTTAATATCCCTACTGCCTCAACGAATTTTAGTTCATCAGTGTTCATTGTCAAATTTATCGCCGCTTTATGTGCGGCAAAGTTAGTATGTAAACATCGCAAAAGTTTTTTCACCAATTTTTCAGTTTTGTACTTTATCCCAAGCCTCTTTAGTTGATTAACATTGTTGTATTAACTCAAATTTCTTACCATCTAAAGAACTAAAGATTGTATCCAATGCTTTCGCATTAAACTTTGAAAGATTTTTCTCTGTTGTAGCCTATTTTGTCTTTGTTTTAGGTTTCTTCAAACTATTTTCTAGCATAACACACGGTTCTTCCCATCCAGATTGAACATTTGTCCACATATCTCACTTTCCAATACCCATAATTCAAATCATTCAGCAGCAACATATTATGTGCCAAAATCACAATATTCTCTTCTCAGGATCTCACCTTGGTTCGAACAACCCTTCTTCAGCTAGGTGTCCCCCTCTGATACCAATTGCCGGATCGAGATTCAACGAAAACATAAGGCCCAAAGTAATTCCAAGAACACATCTCTTTTATTAGAAATCCGTTACACAATTTATTACAAACTTCCTGGATCCGAGTTACACGACAACATGGATCGATTTCTGATACACCCAACTTCCGTGAACCAACCAATGTTGATCACGTCTACAAATTACTCACTATATGAAACCCCAACATTAAAAACGTAACCTAATTATAGGAAAACCCAATGTATATATCACATAATATTTTCCTATTATCTAATATATTATTCTCTATAATTTAGCATTACCAAATCTTCTAATTTGTAATCTAATAATGCTTATTTAATGCATATTTTATCGGTCAAACATATGGAAATATTCCACATCATCACATCTTGACGTTTCTTTTTTATTTTTTGAATCGTGTGTTATACATCATTCTCCATGTGTAACACATGTACAAGAACCAAAGCTCTACCACTGCAACAACCTATCAAACTCCAAATTCTTGAACTTACAATATGATAGACACATTGTTAAATGCATGCAAACTTTGGTTTCTAAATGTAGTAAGGTAGAACAACAAAGTTTAATAAAACAGAAGTGATGGGAAGTGGTGTTCACTGGACAATGGATTGGAGTGTTCATTAAAAACATGGATTAATTTTGAGTGTTTTCGGATTTTCTTATAATTGACACCACTTCTGTTTTATATTAGTTGGCGTTTAATTGTTTTACACAATTATTAAGAAATTTTTAACTCTTATTCATTTAGCATTAATTAAACCTCATTTAACCAATAAAATAATCATTCAATAAAATACAATTAGTCAAATACACAAAATAATATTAAATATTTGCACATAAATATAAAAACATCATCTAAACTAGGAAAAAAAACAACTTAAAACATCTTTTAAAATAAAACAGAGGGAGTAGACAATATCCAGTAATTTGTGGACAAAGTATATAAAGTTAATCCAGTGTAGTTGTTATTGAGCTTGTAAATACACTATAGTTCATGAGTTTGAATCCAAGAATATGTTTATTTTTGTTTTTGTTTTTTATTCATAAATGGTAAAATTGTAATTATTTAATTTTTTTCCTCCAAGCATTTTAGGGCTAGCTTCAGAGCCGTTGTATCCTTGAATTTTTAATAGATTTTTTCCATTATTTATTTTTTATTTGTTTCAAACTTAACACCCTAATTTCAAACGAAAACATCAGAAATATGAACTATTTAAATGACACAGGTTTAAAAGCTGAATATGGACGATTCACTGCAGGTGATTCTTCTACGGTGGATCTGAGAACGAGGAGAAATGCGGAGGTGATTTTTCGACGATGATTGAGGAAGTGGAAAGATGTCGAGGTGATTCGATGTAGGAGATTGACATAATTTGGTGGTGGGGGAGCTCGCCGGAGGAAGTAAAAAGAACTAGAATTTTCTAATTAAATAAAAAAATATCAAAAAGTTAAAAAAATATTTAAATAATTAGAAACAAAAAAATTAACGAGAATCTTGTTGTTACATTTAGTTGAAAGAAACTATCCTACGAGCAATAAATGCCCTATAATGTAATAAAAAAACACAAAATGACCACGAGTGTAAATCACTCCTTCTAAAATTCTCCATCAATCAAAAATAATATCTTTTATTTAAATTTAAATAAAAACATGGTTAAAACCAAAAATACCTTAATGAAACCAAGTATTTACAGACCCAACCTAATCTATTTGACATGACTTCTTACCACCAAGATCCTTAACTTGACCCGTGTCATACTTTCTCTCTTCTCCTAAGTCATTTCTCACTACCCCCAAATCACCCTCCCAAAACCCTATAACCCGACGAACTCAAAGAAAGCGACGAAATCTCAAAATCCACCGCGTCTTCTCTTGGCCATTATCAGAACCATCATTTTCCTCTCATCTGTCACCTTCTTTTTATCCTCTTGTTCTATCACCAAAGAAATCGAGAAAACCTCTTTGAAACCCATGCTTTTTCATATTTTTATGTGATTTTGATGTGGGTTCGGGATGGTTTATGATGTTTGCTAGTTTGGTTATACGAAATGTTGGATTTTTTGGTTTTGAATTAGAAACTTTTCTTTAAGTGGTTTCTATTTTAATTAATTTGGTTATGGTAAAAATTGTGTTATATTTGTGTAGAAATTGTTAATTGAAGAGGAAACATGGTATTGAAAATGTTGAATACAATTATTGAACATTATGTTATCTTTATTTCATATATTTGGTTATGCTAAAAAAAAAATTTCTTTATGTGTTTGGTTGTGAGATTCTGGAGAGTGAATATTTGGTTTTAAAGTTTTGGAGATCAAAAGTTTTATTTTGAGATTAGTCCAGTGATAATTGGCAATTATCACTATGATTTATAGTCACTTTTCATGATTGAATATTTGAAAGTTTAGAGATTTAATGTTTGAAAGAACGGTTTTGTGATTAGGCAAACCACTGATTGTCGAAGTGAAGCATGATTCGGGAGGAAGATTGTTTTGTGGATACTGAATGTTTTTGTTACTTTTTGTGGTGATTTAATGTTTGTTGTATATGTATATTCAGACGATCGTGATAATGACAAGTCATAAGATGTGTGGAGGGAAAATCAGAATAAGCAGAATAACAATAATAAGAAGAAAAATGACAAGTCCACAAGATAAAAGGTTGTCGAAGGATACCTTGCTCCTTCAGACGAGAATTATAATGGGAAAAAAGTTATTGAATATGAGGGTGTGTGGGGATTAACTAAAGATGGTGATACTCTACTTTAGGAATGGTTATCAGAGGAACGAAAAGTTTGATGAACCTATTGACTCTTTCATATTAAGAGTTGTCAATAAGATTTGTAAAACCTTTCCTTGAGGCCGCTTGGCTTTGAAGATGCTAACAGTTCCATTAATCATGTGATGAAGCGCATCAAGGAGACACTAAGAAAAATGTATGTTTTCCTGGATTCATACTTCCATTAGAGGTAACTCTTATTCTTAAGTTAAATTTGACTGTATAATTTTCTTTTTGAAAAAATCTTTGTGTAGGTCCTAGCATTTGAGTGTATTTCAGCTCTGAATGCTAAATTTAGAGAAAGTGTACCATGATGTATGAATAACTGTCTAAGGATGTGCAAGAGGTGGTTCCAAGTACCGGTCTGAAGGGTTATCCACTTGATGGTTCGTACGAAACTCTTGAAGAAACTAAGTTACATAATTGATATACTTTTATTAAGTGAGTGGATACAATATGTGTGAATGATGTAGTTTGGTTTATATTTTCAGGTAATTGCAAGTGTTATGGCTCCTACTATGGATGAAGAAACTCTCATGGCACGAATAGTGGACGAGGAGTCAGACTATAAAAATGGAGATGGAGAAAGTGACATGTGGAGCACATGACTTACTGTTAAGGAGAAGCCTATCTAGTGGAAAGAGCTATATGAGTTCGATGTCGTCACAAAAGTTTCCTAAGAAGAAAGGCAAAGAGAAAGTGAATGAAGAAGTATCCTCCTCTAATCATGGTTGGAGGACATTTTGAAAGGGCTTTAAGAGAGGTTGATGAAATCCTTGACTGAAGTGAGTGTGAAGGTGGAGACAATGGACATTTGGCTTAATGGAACTGAAAAGAGACAAACTGTTTTAAAAAGATCGTAACAAAGATGAAGGCAATGGAGAAGAGGCTTCAGAGCACTGAAACTTGCCAATATTTTTTTAAAAAAGAAGGCTAAGAATGTAGAGACATTAGACAAGAGGCTAGATGGCATTGAAAAAAGCCAAGGTGTCATGAAAAGAAGGTTAGGAGAAGACAAAAAAACTGAAAGACAAGGAGAACTTTTTCTCTTCTGGTTTCGATGACCAAGGCATGGATTTTGACTGGGTTAGGGGGCATTTTGATGGAAATGAAGAGTAAGAATAGGCTCAGACAGATGAAGAGCCAAAAGGGCACTTAGATGCAGAAATTGCTGAAGAAACTGAGGTGGCATAATAACCAGAAAGAACAAGAAAACCATCAAAGCAAGACAGAGATAGACGAGAAAAAGACTGAAGAAGAGACTTCATGATGAATATAAAGAATGTAAGACCCAAACCCGGCCGCCTAGGCCGCGGTTGAAGCCTCACGTCGCTCGGTCCGTACACAGACCGAACCTCTAGATTTTTTCCCTTATTTATAATTTCGCCTAACAGCGAGGGCTATCTTTAGACCTTAGCTTACGACTACCTTAGTCGATTCCTAGCTTAGATCCTTTCAAATTATGCACAGCGGAATATTTTCTAGATATCATTGGTCTATGACCAATCTAATACTTGTCCGGTTTAATCGCCTCAGCCTTGGTTAGCTATATCAACTACCAACTAGCTCAAAGGTCGATCCTAAACCCAAACCAAGTCATACTGATATGAGGTTCTATTCCCCTCGATTATTCTACTAGCATCCTAACCAGATACTAATATAACCCATATGTGATAAATCATACCTCTGCCACAACCACGAAGCTTAGTAGCTCATCGGACCTCCATTGACCCGAACTACACTTACTTGGCTAATGAACCATTAGACTCATTGAGTGTCTCCTTAGTTCTTATCTTATGCCTTCATAAGACAAATCCCTTTGGGTACTTAGTCATTCAACCAACCATCCCCACAGATTAAGGTAACCCTTGAGAAGTCTTCAATCAGTTAAGGATATGCATTTGGCCCTTATCGGCTCATACAACATCCAGCCTCGTTTCACCTTATAGGCAATAGTACCAAGTCCCTTCCTGGACTGAGAATGCCCATCATATCTTAAGTCAATCATCCAACCATCCTCACATGACTTAGAACTGATGAGTATTCATCTTGCCTGATCGGCATTGGCCTATATCCGAGACCACCGATCTAACGTGTTCATAGCAAACGATGTATTCATTACTCAGGTTAGATCCGACACCTTGATCCATCCCTTATGGGTCAGGTCGTCCCTTCTCAACCATGATTAGATCATATACCACTTTACTCGAACAATCACACTTACTCGGTCACGATCCATTCGTACCTCCTCGGTCCCGAATCATTCGTACCCTTTCAGACCTGAACTGTTTGTACCCTTTGGGTCCCGACCCGTTCGTACCCTTTCGATCCCGACCCGTTCGTACCCTTTCGGTCCCGACCCGTTCGTACCCTTTTGGTTCCGACCCGTTTGCATCCCTTGGATCATAATACGTTCGTACCTCTTGGATCACGACATGTTCGTACCTCTTGGATCACGACACGTTCGTACCTTTTGGATCATGACACGTTCGTACCTTTTGGATCACGACACGTTCGTACCTTTTGGATCACGACACGTTCGTACCTTTTGGATCACGACACGTTCGTACCTTTTGGATCACGACACGTTCGTATCTTTTGGATCACGACACGTTCGTACCTTTTGGATCACGACACATTCGTATGTCCTGACTTAACAAGTCATGGACTGAACCATATGGACCGAACAGAACCTGCATCCAATGGCACCGTTTGGAACATGCACCCTTTGGTCGATGGCACCTTTTGGTCGATGGCACCTTTTGGTCGATGGCACCTTTTGGTCCTCGTACCCTTTGATACTCGTAACCCTTGGCACCTCATGAATTTTGGTTACTTTCACCCCTTGGTAACTCACAACCCTTGGTGACTCATGACTCTTGGCACTCGTACCCTTTGGGACATTCCAACCATTCAGACCAACCGCCCATGCTATGGCATGAACCGGACTGTCCACATAACCGAGTCATTGGGACTTGATCCAATCCACTTGGACCGACTAAAGGCCATAACCCAATAGCCCATACAAGCCCAATGAACCCACGGAATTCCCCTTTCCAGAACAAAGGCAAACCGGTTCATGGTTATGACCCATAGGACCATCCGTCCAATCGGCCATGAACCAACGATCGTGGTTGGTTCCACTTGAACATGACCTTGGCTCATACCAAGACATTTCCGTGACCAAACCACACATTCATCACGAAAATACAGATAAGGAGAAGAAGAACCAGTATTGAAAAGAAGAAGGAAGAGATCCGGATGCACTTGGACCAAAACCCAACCCATAACCACGATCTTACCGATCAATGGTCCATGGCGATGGTTCGCCAATAACATCCATTACCTGGAACGTCCACAAATATAATAACCACGCCTTTATCAAGTCTTATCATTCACTTCCAGGAATGATAAGATCCATTCATGGATCGTGCATCACATTCCATGAACTTCCACGAAACAGTCTCTCCACGAATTACCCCCTTTAAGGCTATATAATCCTTTGGAAGAGAAGTCCGGCCCTCTCTCTTCTTTTCTCATGATTTGCGTGTGTTACCAGACTCAGGAGAAAGGTTTGAGAGTTGATAACCATGATCAAAACCAATCAGAAGGTCGTTCACAACTTCCCTCATGATCTCTCTCAAAACAGTCTCGATATCGCCTACACAAGCATATCGATATTGGATTATTGAATCCGGCCCTCTCTCTCCTTTTCCCTCTGTATTTTATTCTGTCTGTGATGTCTAAAAACGTGCAGGGAGGACCCCTATTTATAGAGGACGAGGGGGTAAGTTTTGCCCCTCGAACAGACACGACCTTTGGGTGAAAGGGCACCATTTGGTCGATAGGGTGCAACCCTTGACCATCCGAAACCCTTCGCCCATATCAGGCCCTTATTGGGTCGATACCAAGCCCAACCACGACCCAGACCCACCAGACTTAGCCCATGGCCTAGCCCAAGGGTCCACCAGGCCCCCAACTGCATGGCCGGACCACCTTGGCCCGCCACCGGCCTGGACCCGGACCAACCGCCCAGAACCCAAACACTCCGTCCAGCTGAGATGAGCTGATCACCAGCTGGTCCAGCTGACTGAGCTGGTAGCTCAACTGAATGAGCTGACCTAGGTAGTGTTGAGCTGAGCTGAGTTTGGTCGAGCTGTGTTTAGCTGGTCTAGCTGACCGTACACTCGGTCCAGCTGCCCAAATACTTGTTATGGCCCTTCTAACTCATTTCTCTCCCTCTCTTATGGTTAAGTCCTTATGACTTAACTATATGCCGACCATGGAACGTACTTAACTTGATCTTAATGATCCTCAGTTCATTTCCTCGGACCATGGTCAGTCACACAATCCTTATTCAGGATTGGGGGTGCTACAAAGAACCTGAGGAAGAAAAAGAGACATAAGAAGAGGCTTGTAATGAAGATAAAGAACATGAGAAAGAGAAAGAGAAAGAACCTGAAGTTGAGGCTCAAGTTGAAGTAGACAAAGAACATGAGAAACATAAATTACCTTATGCCGAGGCTGAAAACAAAGAACCTGAGGCAGCTGAAAAATTAGATAAAGAGGGTGAAAAACGTTTCTAAAAAAGCACGTGAGGAGGAAGAGAAGAGAGTACGAAATACACGGATGAAGAGAAAAAAGGGTAGATTCTTACCGTTTGCAAGAGGAATGGAGTTCTTGCTGAGGGACGATGGATGTAACCTAGGAATCATTTAGGACTCCTACTGTGGGTCTGTTCAAATATAGGAAGAAGTTCTTGGTGGTGAGGAAATATGCACCTACGACGAGGCCTCGAGGTAAACCGAGGAAGGCTGATAATACAAAGAATTTCACAACGATGCCACCGCCAAAGAGGCCACGTGAACATCACAGTGGATGCAATCTCCTTTCTCCGAACAGAAAACCGATGAGATTGAAGGACCAAACGAGAAGCGTTAAACAAAGGTTAAGGCTTAGAAGACTTTTGGGATAAAATATATTGGAAGTTTATTATGTATCTCGGCTTTTGTTTTGAACTTATGTAAGATAGTATGTTTAAAACTTGGACGTTTATTATTTTTAACCTATGTAGGATAGTATGTACGACTATTATATGCTTGAGTTTTTACAATTTTGGATTACTAGTATACTAGGTAGTACTATGTGCAAAAACACCAAATTTATACAAGGGAAAAATCCTTAAAAATACATGGACTAATTTCCATTTGCTAATAAAATACACGAACTATTTTGGATCCCCGTTTAATACACGAACTAATTTGTATTTTATATTAAATATACAAACTTTTGAAATTTGTAGATTTTACAAACTTTTTAGATGGTGTCAACTATATTTAACGGAAGAGACGACGGCGTTATTGTTTAACTAGACACGTGTTTAACTTGCATAAAAAATTCTTTAAAAATACACGAACTAATTTTTGTTTGCTAATAAATACACCAACTATTTTGGATCTCCGTTTAATACACGAACTAATTTTTGTTTCTCATTAAATACACAAAATTTTAAATTTGCATATTTTACACAATAGACGACGTCAACTATGTTTAACAGAAGATGATGTGGTTAAACTGAGAAAAACACACTCGCCCTCAGTCAAAACCTCTCAAATCGATTGAACCCTAATTCAAGTTAATTTCAATTTGATTTTGACACCATAATTTGTTTCAAACCTCTTTTATTCTCTAAATTTTTTTCTTATTCGTCACTTTAATTTTCCTTTATATCGTGTTAAAGTGAGGTCGTTTCCATGTCGTAAAAAAGGACGAAGAAAACTAGGTAGTTTCAAACAGTTTTCTTCGTCATTTTTCACGACATGAAAACCGACTTCACTTCGAAACGATATAAAGGGAAATTAATGTGAATTAGAAGAAAACGAACAAAATTTGAAGAATAAAAGAGGTTGGGACAGATTATTGTGCCAAACTCGAATTTAAACTAACTTTAATTAGGGTTCAATCGATTTGCGAGGTTTTGACTGAGAGCAAGCGTGCCTTTCACAGTTAAACCATATCATCTTCTGCTAAACATAGTTGATGCCGTCTAAATCGATGTGTAAAATATGCAAATTTAAAAATTTGTGTATTTAATGAGAAACAAAAATTAGTTCGTGTATTTAACGAGAATCCAAAATAGTTAGTGTATTTATTAGCAAATATATTAGTTCGTGTATTTTTAAGGAATTTGTTAATGCAAGTTAAACACGTGTCTAGTTAAACAATAATGTCGTTGTCGCTTCCGTTAAATGTAGTTGACACCATCAAAAAAGTGTGTAAAATCTGCGAATTTCAAAAGGTTTTTTATTTAATAGACAATACAAATTAGTACTTGTGTTAAACGGGAATCCAAAATAGTTCATGTATTTTATTAGCAAATGGAAATTAGTCCATGTATTTTTAAGGATTTTTTACTTTGTACTATTAGGTATAATAGGTACTAAGAAAACTAAAACGAAAAAAATATTTTGACACATGTCTAAAACGTGTCAAAGATTTTTAACCTTTTAATCAAATTAAAAAAAAATAATACATATTCAACACATGTTTGCCAACAAACATTAATGTAATATTATATTTATAAATAGAAATATTTAAGATAGTAATATTTCATCTAAAAAATAAATCAATAAAATCATGATTGCCTTGAAATGGATTTTTTTTGGTAGATTGGTGTAGACATTAAACAACTATTTGGATGAAAGTAATACTTTGATTAGAGCTAAAAGTTAAATTAATCAGAAAATACAAGATTCAATCTCACCCTGAAAATCCCTACCTATAACCCCTATAAGTCAACTTATGATCTTGATTGAATGAAATTAATTCATTCACCATATATTGGATAACAGAAATCTTCATTTACTGAAGAATCAAATAAATTAGGAATGAAGTTGTGAAAAATCTATGATTATTTTTTTTATTTCGATTAATTTTTACTATATAGTAAAACTTTGTACAAGCCTTTATATTTTTTATTACCGTATCTTTATTTGAATTAAAATTTTTATCTGATTTGATTTACTTTGAGTTTAAAGAAAGTACACATTTTGTTAGGGTAAAATAAAGTAGGGTTCTTCATGATACTACATTAACACAAAATTATGAAATAAAACTAGGAGAAAATATCAAATGTAATGTTTATTGATCAACAAAGCAGGAGTACAATGTATTGGTTAAGAATTCCTAGCTCTAGCCATCTATCTCTATAGTCAAAGAGTAAACTAGTTGATCCCTTTCCTCTAGAGTTTAGGAGTTCCTTTTACAGATTCTTGTAGTCGAAATCCAGGTTATATACTTTCACATCCTGAAATATGAAAAATCGCCCTTTAGAATTTTTCAATTTTACGTGGAGGTAGGAAGAAAACATGACCAAAAAATTGTTTAAGCAGGAGAAGAAAGTAAGCTTCGCAAACGAAATATCTTTATGGACTAATTATCCCCAACAGTTTCCCCCTTATCTTTCGATTTCATTGGTGAAGTAGGGATATAACATGTGCACAACTGCCGCGAGAGTCATACCTTCTCAGCATTCATGTGGGTTATATGCGAAAGACATCGCTTTTTGGAGATTTTCATGGATTATCCTTGTCTGAACCTTCTATAAGCCCGGTTGTAGGTGCCTCATTAGGAGGGATCATGAAAGAATTTCGTCTTTTGTGTCATTTTGACATGGAGCCAAGCATGATCGTGTGATCTAAATGGATTCATTACCATGGATTCACATTACAGTGATTTACTAATTTGTTTTATGGCGCATGGCCTTGGTGGCATGTGGTGTTAGTGGCATGTAGCCAAGTGGTCGCTGATCGAATGGCACATGGCTAAATCAGGCGATGGAATTTTCAATCTTCTTGCATTAGCATTTCATCTTCCTGTCATTTAGCCGGAGGTTGTGGATTGAGCCGACAGGAAACTTGTGGAATGCTACATTTGTCATAGAACTTTTTCTGACTGGTAATGATCATGTAGATATGTCAGCGTTGCTGAGGGAAATGTATTCCCTTACTTTGGGGCATGAATCCCTAATTAGGAGGCATGAGGGAAGAACTGTAAAAGTTATGCCCCTTGGTAGAGGTAGTTCAGCTTCGATCCATGTCGAATCTTTTTTGTTTTTGAGATTTTCTTTCATCCTTGTGGATTATTGCCATTATGCTTAACATATCATGATTCATGTGTAAGAGAAAATTGGAATTTTTCATGTTTCTTCTATACATTGGCAGCGTATAACTGGTGGATTATTATACTTTAAATATATTTTGGAAAAATTCTAAGCCTGATTTCAGTGGATTGAGAGATATATATATTGAGAATGATGAGAGTAGAAGATTGGAAGAATTGTATATTGACTCTCATAGAAATTATGATTAAGTTACATACATATTTATACTATAGATGTTACCTAATCTAGATACTAGAAATATATGCAAATATCTTACATAATAAATATACAATATTTGTTATTAATATTTGTAATATTCTCTACCCTTCTATACGCCCCTTCAATCTCAAGGCAGTAATGGAGTTGCAGTGGAATTGACTGCTTGAGATTGACTCAATGATGCAAGTAGAGTATTTGGATCAGCAAGAGAAGATGGTGGTCTTAAGTAGATGGAATGGATAATGATGATAACGACGTGCCTTCTTGACGAGCGCAAACGGTCATGGGAGAGAAGCGTTGTTGATTGGAGATGTAGCACAGACCCACAATCTCGTTTCGATGAGATGGCCTGGGTTGGAGTACGGCAGAGAGTGTTACTCCGAAGACAAATATATTTTTTTTCTTTTTCATTTTCATTTTTCTTTTCTTTTGGTAGTAAAAAGCAAGGAAAATAAATTAAACTTTCAGAAAACCTTAAAAACTGAAAACAACTTTTTTTTTTTGTTTTATCGAAAAATACTTATAGAAAGTTATAACTGAGATTTAGAAAAAGCTCTGTGACTTAGATTCAGAAGCATTGAAGCTTGAATTGTAGAGACAGTAGGTTTGGATTCAGAAGTCTATAATAGACTTGGATAACAAGAAGCTCGATGGCTTAGATCCAGAGGTTCATGATGAACTTGAATAGTGAAAACATTTGATTTGGTAAAAATAAAATAAAAAGAAGCTCTAGGGCTTGAAATCGAAAAAAATAAAAAAGTTATATGGCTTAAAGTTAAAAATCAGGAACATAGTCGATCGTTAGATCATTGTAGCTCTGATACCATATTGAGAATGATGAGAGTAGAAGATTGGAAGAATTGTATATTGACTCTCATAGAAATTATGATTAAGTTACATACATATTTATACTATAGATGTTACCTAGTCTAGATACTAGAAATATATGCAAATATCTTACATAATAAATATACAATATTTGTTATTAATATTTGTAATATTCTCTATCCTTCTATAATATAGGCCTTGATAAGACACACGCCATGTAGATGCAGTAACTTCTACTCTTAGCTGCTTCAAATAGATGGAAGGATATGCTGAATTTCTTCTCACTTTTCTTCTTTCGTGGGCGGCCATTGGAACTTAGGTGTCTCGTCAAGAGTTCTTTCTCCTCTCCTAGATCTACATAGAGGCGATATAAAAGAGGTCAATCTTGTGGTTATTCTAGCGGTTTCTTAAGACATTATCATCCTCGGGATTATGTAAAGATCGGTCCCTGCTTCTAGATTGGGGGAGGATGAGAATCCCGAGATATGAAGAATATTTTCTTTACCCTCGTCAATGGATCTACGGAATCTTTTTGCATTGGAGCGTGCTTCTAATAAAGAATGAATGAAATTTCTGCCGTCAAAACTTTCTTTAAGACAGGTTTTGTGGAAAGATACCTTTTTTGATAAGGAAATTTCCTCATACTTCAGTATTTTCCCTTGGCTATTTAATCCCTTCACTTGGAGGACTTTAATTGCCATTTAAGTGTTAGAGAAGTTCAATAGCATATCCTTTGGTCGTACATGAGATATTGTATGTGTATTAATTTGCTCTTTTGGCATAAAAAATAAGATTTTGCTAAATTTGTTTTTTAACGTACATTTTTTGTTAAGGCGTTTAAATAATGTTTTGTATTTTAATATTTATTTATTTTTCAACATATGTAGGAAATGAATAAGATTAATATTTACTAGTTTATTGAAGGTTAATTGGCCATTTTGACGAATGTGAAAATATTGAAAAAAAAAGAAATTCATTATGATTGCATTTTTAGTTTATTTTTCACAAAAAGAGTATAGAAAGAAGAAAATAGCCAAAAGAGGTTTTTTTTAGAAGGTAAATATACATTTATATTCTTTGGGTTAACTAATATAAACTTAAGGTTTAAAGTTAAAGGGTGGCATTTTAGGAATGAGTTTTAAAAAATTTTAAATATTAAAAATAAATAAGATGTTGTGAATCTCGTGTCCTAGACAGAGGTTAACTCGCAGAGACTATGCTAGAAGAGAGAGAGAGATCGATAGGATAGAAGAGAGACTTTGTATTGCTTATGCTTTATGTTAATGTGTTATTGATCTTAGGCATAAAGGGGTACATATATATACTAGAGGTTGGCCGACATTCCCCATCATATTAGGCGATGTGGGACTTGTCTAACAAGGCCTTATTGTCGTGTGGATAAGCACCAAGTGGACCGGCCCATCTAGACATTATATGGGCTGAATGGATAAATGGATAAACCCACTTATGTGCATTCCTGAAACCATGCGTTTCACAACACTCCCCCTGAATGCAATAACCGTCTTGGGTTTGTCAATGCGTTTGGTATACTGCCTCGTTAAAACCTCTCTATGGTAAACCCAAAAACCCAATGTGGTAAAAAGGGAAGCCATAGATAGGAAAAAGAGTACAGCCGCATTACTCCCCCTGAAGTGATCATCACTGAAGGCTCTTCAATGATCGCATACCAATCTGGAACATCAGCTTCTTGAGCGTGCAAGTTGGTAGAGCTTTGGTGAAGAGGTCGGCCGAATTCTCGCTGGATCGGACTTGTAGTACTTTCACCTCGCCTTCTTTCCGCAGATCATGAGTGAAGAAGAACTTGGGCAGGACATGCTTCGTCTTGTCTCCTTTGATGTAACCATCCTTGAGCTGGGCGATGCAAGCCGCGTTGTCCTCATAGATGATGCTCGGTTCTTCCTTCTCGTCAGTGATCCCGCATGATGATCTTATCTGGTGTGTCATAAGTCTCAACCAAACACATTCTCTGCTGGCTTCATGAATCGCCAAAATCTCCGAGTGATTGGAGGATGTTGCCGAGATGGTTTGCTTGACTGATCTCCATGAGATAGCTGTTCCACCATAGGTGAAGACATAGCCTTTTTGAGACTTAGCAGTATGGGGGTCTGATTGAAAACCTGCATCAGCAAAACCAATCAAGTTTTCTTTGTTTTGGTTAGAATAAAACAATCCCATATCCTTAGTTCCTTGCAAATATCTTAGGATATGCTTGATTCCATTCCAATGCCTTAGTGTTGGACATGAGCTGAACCTGGACAAAAGACTTACAGCAAAACATATGTCAGGTCTAGTATGAGTAGTCAAATACATTAAGGCACCAATGGCACTAAGGTAAGGATACTCAGGACCGAGGATTTCTTCGTCCTCTTCTCTAGGTCGAAATGGATCAGTGTCCAGACCGAGGGATCTCACAACCATAGGACTGCTTAATGGATGACATTTGTCCATATTAAACCTTTTAAGAACCTTTTCAGTATAGGTCTTTTGGTGCACAAGGATTCCATCATTAAGATGTTCAATTTGCAGTCCCAGGCAAAACTTGGTCTTTCCCAAGTCTTTCATCTCAAATTCTCTTTTGAGGTAAGAAACTGCTGAGGCAATTTCATCGGCCGTTCCAAGTATGTTGAGATCATCTACATACACAGCTATGATAACATAGCCTCGGCTCGATTTCTTAATGAATATACATGGGTTTACTTGATCATTCTTGTAACCCTCTTTCAGTAAGTATTCACTTAACCGATTGTACCACATGCGTCCTGATTGCTTCAGGCCATACAAAGCTTTGTTCAATTTAATACAATGTTGTTCTCGAGAACCTTTAGCATGCTTAGGTATTTCGATACCTTCTGGTACTTTCATGTATATCTCATTATCCAGTGGACCATATAAGTATGCGGTTACTACATCCATTAACCGCAAGTCGAGATTTTCTCGAATGGCCAGACTAATCAGGAATCGGAATGTTGTTGCATCCACCACCGGAGAATAAGTCTCCTCATAATCGATTCCAGGTCTCTGTGAGAATCCTTGTGCAACGAGTCGGGCTTTATACCTCACGACTTCACCGTTTTCATTTCTCTTCCTCACAAAGACCCATTTGTAGCCCACTGGCTTTATAGCATCAGGTATTCGGAAAATAGGACCGAACACCCCTCTTTTCTTAAAAGAGTTTAACTCCACGTTGATTGCTTCTTTCCATTTAAGCCAATCATTTCTCATCATACATTCATGTATGGACGTGGGTTCGCGATCCTCATCATCATGAGTGATGATCTCAAGTGCTACATTATTTGCGAATATATTATTCATGTCGACATGTTTTCTGTTCCATTGTTTACCAGACACGGTGTAATTAGTTGAGATCTCTTCATTGTCCGGAGGTTCAACACCCTGAGCCTTGGCGTCCCAAGTCCCAATAGGTACGTCATCACTCCTACCAATGCTTATGTCTGCGGATTCTGGCTCGTCTGAAATTAGTCCAGACGCTGGTTTCTCCATCTCCCGGAGCCGCGGGACGGATGGTGCAACCACGCCGACCAGATCCTTGTGCCCCTCGCCCACGGTTAATTTTGCACTTTTCTTAGTCATGCGAGGGGTCTTATCTTTGGAACCCAGTGGTCTTCCACGCTTGAGGCGTGGCCCAGACTCAGTAGCAACTTGGTTGTGTCCCTTTTGGACATCTAGTCTTATTGGTGCATTAGCAGCTGGAATGTAAGACTTAGTCATTCTATTGGGGTCGGTAAAGGAATCTGGCATTTTATGAGCTAGCTCTTGAAGATGTATAATCTTCTGAACCTCAAGGTCGCAAGCCTGAGTTCGAGGATCGTGCCATATAGTGGATGTATGATTCCAAGTGATTTCTTTTACCAGTCTGCTATTGTCTCCCCCTAATGTCGGATACTCGGATTCCATAAAGTGGCAATCCGCATACCTGGCCTTAAATAAATCACCCGTGGTTGGCTCGAGGTATTTTATGATCGAGGGAGATTCATATCCGACATATATTCCCATCCTCCTTTGAGCTCCCATCTTAGTTCTTAGTGGTGGAGCAATTGGATAGTAAACGGCACATCCAAATGTCTTTAGATGGGAGATGTCTGGCTCTCGACCCGTTAAGAGCTGGGATGGCGAATATCTATGCTCATGGGACGGTCTGATGCGTATCAACTCCGCAGCGTGTAAGACTGCGTGACCCCAAGCTGTAACCGGTAAATTACTTTTCATGAGTAGAGGTCTAGCAATCATTTGGATCCTTTTAATAAAAGATTCGGCTAGACCATTCTGTGTATGAACATGTGCCACGGAGTGTTCAACTGTCACCCCCATGGACATACAATACTCATAAAAGGCTTGGGAAGTGAATTCACCAGCATTGTCAAGACGTATCGTCTTTAAAGGAAAGTCTGGAAAGTGTGCACGCAACCTTATAAGTTGGGCAAGTAGTCTAGCTAAAGCTAGATTCCGTGTGGATAATAAACACACGTGTGACCATCTTGTGGATGCATCAATTAGTACCATGAAGTACCTAAACGTTCCACTAGGTGGATTGATTGGTCCACAGATGTCACCTTGAATCCTTTCCAGAAAACCGATAGTTTCCTTTGACACTTTGACTGGTGACGGTCGGACCTCAAGCTTTCCTTGCGCACATGAGGTGCAAGCATGGTTTTTAGGGATAACCCGTCTCCCCCTCAGGTCATGACCTATTGAGTTGGTAATTAGTCTACGCATCATCCCCGTTCCCGGGTGCCCAAGGCGGTCGTGCCATAAGTTGAAATTTTGTCTAATTTCTTTGCTTGTAGTATCATTGGCTTCGACCGCACTGATCTTGGCATAGTAAAGACCAGTGGCCATAGCTGGTATCGTCTCCAAGACCTTTTTCTGGTCATGGACGAGTTCGAATATATTCAAGAACTCTTTGGCTCCTTCTCCTGTTGTCTCAACGTGTAAGCCATTCTTTCGAATGTCCTTGAAGCTTAAAAGACTTCTCGTTGAACCAGGAGAGTATAACGCCTCATCTATTTCTAGATGTGTTCCGTTAGGCAACAAAACATAGGCGGGACCGTAGCCCTTTATTAGTGACGATACCCCGGCTATTGTGTTTACATTGGCATCTTTCAACGTTAAGTCAACGAAGAATGCCCTATCCTTTAGGATAGTGTGGCTTGAACCACTGTCAATGACAAGTGTTTCCCTACTTTCTTTCATTCTAGACAGTTTAAATATAATCTAAATCATGCATGTTATAAATGAAAAGAATGACAAGGTTTCAAAGAACAAAAACAATTTTGAAAATAGCGAGCCTAAAACACCAAAGCATCTCCTAGTTTTATCACTTCAACATATCTGAAGTTTCGTGATCCATAGGATCACCTTTGCTTTGATCAGAGTCATAGTCATGATCATTAGGATTATATCTATCAGTTGGATCATAATCCCCCTCATCATCCTGGTATACCATATGAGCCTCGGCTCCCTTGCCTTTCAAGCTCTCTTTGTAGAGGCGAACCAGATGCTCAGCAGTACGGCAAGTCTTTGCCCAATGGTTGTCCATTCCGCATCTGTGGCAAGGTGAGGACTTAGGATCGTGAATCACTGAAGCTAGCCTAGGGCGTTTGCCTTTGCCTTGTCCATCTCTGGATCTGTCAGGACGATCATAAGGGGTTTGACGCCCTTTGTTACGGCTACCACGTCCACGTCCTCGCATACGACCTCTGCGATCGCGTTCTCGTCCACGTGAGTAACTACGATCTTTATGGTCATAGCGGACATGGTTTGCCTCTGTATCGTCCTGAGGCTCGGCATTATGCGCCTCTGGGAGCGGCTTAGTACCCGGAGGTCTAAGCTCACTATTCTTCAGCAACAGCTCATTGTTTTGCTCGGCAAGCAACAGACAGTGAATAAGTTCACTATAGGTTTTAAAACCTTTCTGTCTGTATTGCTGCTGGAGCAACACATTACTTGAGGACATTGTCTGGAATGTCTTCTCAAGGAGCTGAGCATCAGTAACAACATCCCCGCATAGTCTTAATTGAGAGACTATTCGAAACAGGGCCGAGTTGTACTCATTCACGGACTTAAAGTCCTGGATCCTAAGATGAACCCACTCATAGGTCGCCGCTGGATGAACCAGGGTCCTTTGGTGGTCGTACCTCATTTTGAATTCCTTCCATAGGTCATATGGGTTATTCACTGTGAGGTACTGAGCTTTCAAGCTCTCCTCAATATGGTGCCGGATATGCATCAGGGCTTTTGAGTTTTCTCTGCTACTGGCTTCGTTGTCTTCAACGATGCAGTGCTCTAAGCCTTTGGCTCCGAGAGATATCTCAATATCAAGTGCCCACTGGAGATAGTTGTCTCCTTTAACAGTGAGGGGTGCAAAGTCTAGGTTTGCGATGTTTGGCATCTGAAAATGAGTTTCAGATCGTTTAGGACTTTATCATAATACCACATATCTTGTCCATATGAAAACGTTTTGAAAATCGTTTGAAAATAAGTTGGACAAGTATACGGTCAGGTCGTACGTACTGGTACGTACCACCGACCCATGTGGTTCACGGTCTGTCCGTTAATACGGATCATCGACCATCCGTGGTCTAACGTACGTGGTACGTATCATCGATCGTCACGGACCTTGATCTAACCGTACCAGAGGGTAGGTATCATCGATCGTATATGACCTTGGTCTATCCGCATGGTGCGGGTGATCGACCGTTCGTGGTCACGGTATGACCGCGGTTCGTGGTTCGTACGGATCACTGCGGTTCGTACTGAGTGGTACGTGATCGGTCGTATCGCGTGGTACGTACCGTCCGTTACCCGCGTTCGTGGTCCGTTCGTACCGCATGGTATGTTACCATCCGTGGTTCATACCTTAGCCGCGGGTCGTGGTTCGTTTGGGTGACCACGGGATCGTACCTAATGGTACGTGACTGGCCGTGCCTGTCTTTCGTCCGCGTTCGTAACCCGTCCGTACTGCACGGTTCGTACCACCGACCATTCGCGGTTCGTGGTCTAGCATCCTTGGCTATAGGCCTAGCATCATCGACCATGGTCTAACATCATCGACCATTTAGGTCTAGTATCATTGACCATAAGTATAAAACAAACTTTTATAACTAATCTAGGTGTTTTAAATCTAAACCTAGAAGTTTTACAAATTTGGAAAGTTTCCATTTTTAGAAAGTTTCCTTTTCTGGAAAGTTTCCATTTCTGGAATATTTCCATTTCTGGAAGTTTCCATTTTTGGAAAGTTCAAGTTTTAGGTAAGTTTAGGTATTTTAAGAACATTTCCATTTTAGGAAAGTTTCCATTTCTGGAAGTTTCCATTTCTGGAAGTTTCCATTTCTAGAAAGTTTCTAATTTAGTAAGTTCGGGTAATTTCAGGTAAGTTTATATTTTAGGAAAGCTTCCTTTTCTGAGTTAGGTTTTCCTTTTACAATAAGGTTTTCCTTTTCAGAATAGGTTTCCTTATTTGGTTAGGATTAGCTTTCCTTTTTGGATTAGGGTTTCCTATTTGGATTATGTTTTCCTAATTAGAATTGATCTAGGTTTCCTTTTCTATTAGGGTTTTAGGTGTTTTCGATTTGCAGCCGTCAGGCATGAAACTAATCGCCTAGTATGCTTATCTATGGCGTGAAATCAAAAACCAAACCGAATGCAATTCTAAACAATCCTAACAATGAAATCGATGAACCTCAGTTTGAATTAGAAGACATACCTTATCCTCTTGATCGATTTCTCCTTGGATTCCTTTGGGGAACCTTTAAACAATCAATCAAATAAGACACAGAAAGTTAGTTCTCAGATCTAAAACAAAACAATCGAATTTGATCTAGAGAGAAGAAGGAAGGATCGCCGATATGAAGAAGGTGTAATCGGCTAGGGTTTGCGAGTTGAATGGGGTTGAAGCCGGTTGCTTCTTCTTCTGATTAGGACTCGAGGTTGATTGATTCAGAGCAGGATCGTGCTGATAACGTGTTGTGAATCTCGTGTCCTAGACAGAGGTTAACTCGCAGAAACTATGCTAGAAGAGAGAGAGAGATCGATAGGATAGAAGAGAGACTTTGTATTGCTTATGCTTTATGTTAATGTGTTATTGATCTTAGGCATAAAGGGGTACATATATATACTAGAGGTTGGCCGACATTCCCCATCATATTAGGCGATGTGGGACTTGTCTAACAAGGCCTTATTGTCGTGTGGATAAGCACCAAGTGGACCGGCCCATCTAGACATTATATGGGCTGAATGGATAAATGGATAAACCCACTTATGTGCATTCCTGAAACCATGCGTTTCACAACATAAGAAAAATTTTAAATATATTTTTTAAAATTGTTTCAAACCATTTTCAAATTAAAAAAAATAATAAAAAAAATAAATATAAATTGAAAAAGGAATTCTGAAAAAATATTTAAACAGTTTGAATTTAAAAACATATAATTCGAATTATAAAAAATTATAGTTTTTATTTTTATTATATATATATATATATATATATTCTTTTCCCTTTTTAATAAAACTTATATATATATATATATATATATATATATTCTTTTCCCTTTTTAGTAAAACTTATTGTGGTCATTTTTTTGTAAAACTTTTTGTAACAAAAGTTAAAAAAATAGATTACTAAAAAGTCTCAGAAAGACAAAATTCAAACCGATGAGTTTTTATTTACTAAAAATATAGAAGGCCCAATATGCGTGCCCGTGTACCCATTCTGCCGGTAAAACAGAGCATGGAACCGTATACTTCGGTAAGTTGTTGTTTCTAAAAATAGGTTGACAAATGTTCTTACAGGCTGAGACATTGGCCTCATGAATAAAACCAACGGCTAGCCGTTGATGGTCGAACGATATTAAGGCCAAAGTTCTTTCATTTTCCAGAAATTTTTAAACTCAATTCAAAGACTCTTTATCTTTCGTAAATTCATCAGGTAAATGTTATTCACAAAAAATTGAATGTTTCTATCCGTCTTTTTTTTGGTCTTCTTTTTTTTTGGTAATTTGATTCCTTTTCTTGATACCGTGAGATGTTTAATACCTTCATTTTTTATGTATAATTGTTGCGTATCTTATGTTCATGTAATCAGCTAGATACTGAAAATGGCGGACGGTGAAGATATTCAGCCTCTCGTTTGCGACAATGGAACTGGAATGGTCAAGGTAACAGCGGATTTGAATGTTGTACTATATGCCATAGGTTAAATGTGAATCGATTACAACTCTTTTGCGCATAGGCCGGTTTTGCAGGCGATGATGCTCCAAGAGCTGTATTCCCAAGCATCGTTGGACGTCCACGTCACACGGGAGTGATGGTTGGAATGGGACAAAAGGATGCATACGTTGGTGACGAGGCACAATCCAAACGTGGTATCTTGACTCTCAAATACCCAATCGAGCATGGTATCGTCAACAATTGGGACGACATGGAGAAGATATGGCATCACACTTTTTACAACGAGCTGCGTGTCGCACCTGAAGAACACCCGGTTCTGCTGACCGAAGCGCCTCTCAATCCAAAGGCAAATCGTGAGAAGATGACACAGATCATGTTTGAAACATTCAACACTCCTGCTATGTATGTGGCCATTCAAGCTGTTCTCTCTCTCTATGCTAGTGGCCGTACTACTGGTCAGTACTCTTTTTATTTCTTGAGCAAGACGCTTCCTAATTATGTTTCCTTACAAAACATCACAATATTATGCTTTGTGCTTAATGGTGCATGAAGAGATCGGTTGCTAGTTTGGGATAATTACGCCTCGGACATTCTATTTTTTTGAGTTCAGTTTAGTTTATTTGGTTTAAAAAATTGTTATGGTTTGTTTTTTTCATTATATCTCAATCATTTCTATTGATTGGTCCTCTTTTGCATTTTTTCTGTTAGGTATTGTTTTGGACTCTGGAGATGGTGTGAGCCACACGGTTCCAATTTATGAGGGATATGCTCTTCCACACGCAATCCTGCGTCTTGACCTTGCAGGGCGTGATCTGACAGACCACCTCATGAAAATTCTCACCGAGCGTGGTTACTCCTTCACTACAACTGCTGAGCGTGAGATCGTTAGAGACATGAAGGAGAAGCTCTCTTACATTGCCTTGGACTTTGAGCAAGAGCTTGAGACCTCCAATTCCACCTCATCTGTCGAAAAGAGCTTTGAGCTCCCAGATGGTCAAGTAATAACCATCGGTGCAGAGCGTTTCCGGTGCCCAGAAGTCCTTTTCCAGCCATCGATGATCGGAATGGAAAATCCGGGAATTCATGAAACTACTTACAACTCGATCATGAAATGTGATGTCGATATCAGGAAGGATCTTTATGGTAACATTGTGCTGAGTGGTGGAACCACAATGTTTGGTGGGATTGGTGACAGGATGAGTAAAGAGATCACTGCCTTGGCTCCGAGCAGCATGAAGATCAAAGTTGTGGCTCCACCAGAAAGGAAATACAGTGTCTGGATTGGTGGCTCTATCTTGGCTTCCCTCAGCACTTTCCAGCAGGTAAATATTACATACAAATCTTATACCATAGTCTATTAGTGTTTTGGTGTATAAAAAGAGTGATAATTGTTTCGCAAATATGTTTCAAATTTGCAGATGTGGATTGCCAAAGCGGAGTATGACGAAGCTGGACCGTCGATCGTCCACAGGAAGTGCTTCTGATAAAGCTTTGATAATCATTTTTTGACACTAAAGCCAGATGCCATCAATACTTACCTTGCCTCTCTGTATGTTTCTGTTATTCTTCTTCTTCCTCTTTGTTTATTATTATTATAATCTTGCTGTTGATGTAAATCAAGTTTCAAACACATTATTTGTATTGTATACATATTGGTGGTATACACACACTATATTCTTCGCAGAATTCATTTAAATGTACTCAATTTGTGTTCTCGTCATGCAAAGAGACGAGGATACGCTTAATTTCACCATCCGTAAATGGTTGTTTTTCGTCGTCGTCGGTTATTTATTTGTCACGCCCCGAGTCTCACTTAACTGAGACGACATGTATTCACATTGCTTTCACCAAAAAGAATTACTTTAAAAGACCAATGTAAATCTCATTCCAAAGATCGTATCCAAATGTCTTACAAAACCGTACTAAAACGAATAGGAAACATTTAGAACCAAGTATCCAGTCTTAAAATGAAACAACTTAAAAGAAAATCCATCAACTCAAAAACTAGCACCACACCGAGACGAGTACTCCTCCACTTCCTCGAACTCACCTAAAAAGAAAGGAGGGGTGAGCATTTCGACAAATACCCAGTGAGAGAAGCTTTAGAAGCCCAAAATCAATAACCAACAATCATCACACAACATAACATAAGCTAACTTAAACATCCAATAAAAGCAAAAGCAATCAACAAGAAACGAGGATAAAACCCGACAGTGCCAACATGACACCTAAAATGTTTTAGATAATCTTAGGTTTGATGATAGTTTAGAGATTAGAAAGAAGGCTTAACCAAAGAAGAAGTCTAAAATGTAATCATGATTAAGAGTCTCAGAGAGGATTATGAACTGTCTACTTTATTCATTAAGATGAGATTACAAATATATAGAGTAAAGGTTACAAGGATTTTCAGAATCAAAGAATGGAACATGTGGTCTAGGAAAGCAATTCAAGTGGAATCTAGCATCTTTGACCAGATGCTGGTTACTTTCTAGCTATTCCAGCGAGTCAAGGCCTATCATTTCTTCCTTTCCCATGGATGGATAAGGGTAAATACCCAAGGATAGCCGCATTGTAACTCCTTCCTTTACCTAGATGATCCAATTACCATTTTACTGTCCCAACAATTCTTCTCCCATTCTTTAATCCCTTAACCCCAAATATTTAGCTCAACTTAACACTCCCCCTCAAGCTTGACCATTTGGAACAAGTCAAGCTTGGAATGCTATGAGATCTCCCTCATTAAAGATCTCATCAAGGAAAATCCATTGGGATAAAACCTTGGGGGAAAGAGTAAAGACCCCATAGCTAGGGGATTAGCTAAGCTTAGTGAGATCAATGAGTCCCAACCGGATGTGGATGGAATCCATTGTCTTATGTCTTGCAGCTTTAGTAAACACATCAGCTAGTTGATCCTCACTTCTAGTGTAGCACGGCAGCGTGACTCCTTGTACAATCATCTGCCTTACCTTATGGCAGTCAACCTCAATATGTTTAGTCCTCTCATAGAACACCGAGTTGGAAGCAATGTGTATGGCAGCTTGGTTGTCACAATGCATAACGATAGTGGTGGCTTTATCAATCTCCAAGTGCTTTAGTATTCCCTTGATCCAAGCCAACTCGTTTGTCAACTTCAACATTGCCCTATACTCGGCTTCTACACTAGAACATGAGACCACCTTCTGCTTCTTGCTCTTCCATGTAACCAGGTTTCCACCAATGAGGGTACAATAGTCAGTAGTAGATTTCTTATCAGCTCTATCACCATCACAATCCGCATCACAGTAACAAACAACTTAAGTGTTCTAATTGCACCACATCCAGATCCCTTGATCTGGTGATCCATTTAGATACATCAAGATCTTTTCCACCATGCGCCAATGATGCTCCTTTGGGAGTTGCATATGTTGGCTCACCTGATTCACCGCAAAACATATATCAGGTCGTGTAATAGATAAGTATATTAACTTACCAACAAGCTTCCTATAGAGCTTAGGGTCATGGAATGGCTTGCTATCTTCAATCTCCCCCTCACGTGGGACCTTGTATCCATCTTCTAAGGGCATCTTGGCTGTTTTTCCTCCATCTTTTCCTGCATCTTTCAAAAGATCAAGTGTATACTTTCTTTGAGACATGAACAATTCTTTCTTGGATCTATATATCTCAATCCTAAGAAAGTATTTCATCTCTCCCAAGTCTTTGATTTCAAATATTGACTTTAGAAACTAATTGGTCGAGTTGATACCATTTTGATCACTTCCAGTGATAATAACATCATCAACATACACAAGGAGGACAACAATAACTCAGGGAGTTGTGAGAGTGAAGAGGGTGTGATCGAGTTCAGATTTCCTAAACCCCTTACCATTCAAATTTGTGCTTAATTTATTGTACCAAGCTCTTGGTGTCTATTTAAGGCCATAGATAGCCTTCCTTAGTCTCAAACATTTCCCTTCTTGACCAAGTTCTCCAAACAAGGTGGAGGATACATGTAAACTTCATCTTCAAACTCTCCTTGCAAGAAGTCATTCTTCACATCCATCTGCCAAAGACCCCATTCCAGGTTCACTGCCAAGGACAACAATATTTTGATTGTGTAAAGTTTAAGCACTCGTGCAAAAGTATCAATGTAGTCTTCTCCATACGTTTGGGTGAACCCTCTTGCAACCAGTCTTGTTTTCCTCTTATCCACCTTCCCATTAGCAAGATATTTGATTGTGAAGATCCATCTACTTCACACAACCTTTTTTCCTTTTGGTAATTCACTCTCATACCACGTGTCATTCTTGATCACATCATTGGCTTCATCCCCTACTGATTCTCTCCATGCCTTATCAATCATAGCTTTTTCATATGATCTAGGAATGGTATTTTCATCTAGACTGGTAATGAAGGCACAATTCTCTTCAGGGTACTTAGCAAATGAACACACAACTTGAGAGGGATGTTCCGTAGTTCACCAGTGACTAGCACAAAGCAAAGACAGCCAAACACCCGGAGATAATCTAATGGAGGTTTGTATTTCTTCAAGACCTAAAATGGGGACTGGTCTTGAATAACCTTGGTGGGGATGCGGTTGATCAAGTAGCATGCAGATGCCACTGCATCACTCTAAAAACCTTTAGGGACATTGGAGTGAAACATCATTGACTGGGCCACCTCCATAAGGTTCCTATTTCTTCCTCTCGGCCACACTATTTTGTTGAGGAGTGTAAGGGAAGCTTGTTTGATGTAAGATTCCATGTTGAGCAAGGTGTTGTTTGAAATCATGGCTTGTATACTCCCCGCCATTATCTGATCTATAAATTTTAAGCTTAGCATTGTAATGGTTAGTCACATAAGTTTGAAAACTCTTAAATGCGTCAAGAACCCTATCCTTAGATGGCATCAAAGTTATCCAGGTGTATTTAGATTTTTCATCAATGAATATCACAAAGTACTTATAATTATCCATAGACAAGCAAGTTGCAGTCCACACATTCGAATGAACTAAATGGAAGCATTTATCATAAGTAGTACTAGATGTTGGAAAAATAGTCTTACAATGCTTGCCTAAAATGTAAGCTTCACACTCATTATTTTAAACACAACACCTGGAAACATCAAGTTCAAAGCTCTAACATGAAGATGACCTAGACTAGCATGCCACAAGGCATCATTATTCAACATAGAAGCATAAGTAAATGAGTAGACACAATCAGGAACATGATTAAGATCTTCTAGCATATATAAGTCTCCTTGGTTACTCCCTTTCCAATTAGTCTCTTTCTCTCAATATCCTGAAACTTCACATCATTAGAGCTAAAGATCAAATGGCATTGTAAATCAGAAGTAGACTTCTTTCACAGATAACAAGGTTGAAGTGAAGTTAGGCATGTAGAACGCCCTAGATTCTTTATCAAACAATTTTAGATTGCCTATTCCCTTAATTGGGACCTTCTCACCACTAGCAATCATTACATCACCATGAGCTGGTTCAATATCGTTAATAAGTCTAGTATCACTAATCATGTGATGGATGCCAGAGTCAATTATCAAAGGTTTAGACATATTGCAAGCATTATATGAATGACAACTTCTAGCTGGTTTATATGCAATCCTAGACTGACCTAGATGATTATTTGGTTCATACTCAGTCCTAGAGTGATCAATACTACCACTTCCAACCAAGGATGCATCAAATGAATATCCAAGGGTGTTACCTTTGTCCTTGAAGATCTTGATTAGAGCATCAATGTTTAATCTTCTAATAAAATAGTTTTCATTGAACCTCTGGTTACTTGGTTGAATGATTTGAGTTGACATGGCCCCCATCTCTCGTCCATCTCCTTCATTGCTCCCCCTTTGAGGTACCCGCAGCACTTGTCCCAGCAGCACTTGCCCCATGTTGCTCACTTGTTCCATAGGAGAGGTGAGCTCTTGCATCCTTGTCCTTCATGAACTTAGCCGGTTTCAAGTGTGGGTGTAATATCCATCACTGGCTCTTCTTGTGTCCATGCCTCTTACAATGATCACATGTCCCATTGAACTTCTTTTCTTCAAACTGGTTGTGCATTACTCTGTTTGCTTGAGGAACTTCAAATTGATTGGCTAGAGAGAGATCTCCTTTACCTCCAAAGAGTTTAAGAGATCCTTGCTCCTTCTGAATTTGGGCGCATACATCCTCTAGATCAGGAAGTTTCCCGGCCCTAAGTATATGCTTGATCAGATCATTGGAAGTAGAATTTCAAGTGTGGGTGTAATATCCATCACTGGCTCTTCTTGTGTCCATGCCTCTTACAATGATCACATGTCCCATTGAACTTCTTTTCTTCAAACTGGTTGTGCATTACTCTGTTTGCTTGAGGAACTTCAAATTGATTGGCTAGAGAGAGATCTCCTTTACCTCCAAAGAGTTTAAGAGATCCTTGCTCCTTCTGAATTTGGGCGCATACATCCTCTAGATCAGGAAGTTTCCCGGCCCTAAGTATATGCTTGATCAGATCATTGGAAGTAGAATTTAAGGTAAGTAAGAGGCCAAAGACCTTGTCTTGATCGCTTCTTCATTCATCTCATCTTGGTCAGTAGTGTTTGACCTCAACATCTCCAGCTCCGACAATAGAGCCCTAAACTTTCCCGAGTGTCTTGTAAACTCCATGTCCTCCTGAACAAGATTGTTGATTTCTCTCTTCACCTCAAACACCTTACTCAGGTTTGAGATGTTCCCATAAACCTTCTTGACTGTATCCCAAAGATCTTTTGCCTTCTCACAGTAACTATATGACTCCAAGATTGAGGGATCCAACGAGCTTTGGAGAATAGACATAACCAGCATGTCTTCTTGCAACCACTTGTCCTCCTCGCTTATGAGATCCTCCTCATCATTTTCATCCTCAGTAATAAGTATTAGAGCTTCACCAGACGAGATATGTCCCCACAAACCCTTACTCCCCACAACAGTCTTCACCAACTAAGACCATAGGCGGTAGTTTCCTCCCTTGAGTGTAACCGGCACCACAACCTTGTTGTTTTCCATCTTTATTGTCTTGAACAAAGGATGAGATCCAAAATTCTTGAGTCTTTGTGTGAATCAAACCCAGATTATGAGGAACCTGGCTCTGATACCATAAAATGTTTGAGAAATCTTAGGTTTGATGATAGTTTAGAGATTAGAAAGAAAGTTTAACAAAAGAACAAGTCTAAAATGTAATCATGATTAAGAGTCTAAGAGAGGATTATGAACTGTCTACTTTATTCATTAAGATGAGATTACAAATATATAGAGTAGAGGTTACAAGAGTATTTAGAATCAAAGAATGAAACATGTGGTCTAGGAGAGGTGGGGGAGCGCCTAATTTGAATTGTGGGCAATGAGAACCATTCAAGTGGCATCTAGCATATTTGACTAGATGTTGGTTACTTTCCTGATGTTCCAGCCTGTCAAGGCCTATCCATTCTTCCTTTCCCATGGATGGATAAGGGTAAATACCCAAGGATAGCTGCATGGTAACTCCTTGTTTTACCCGGATAATCCTTTTACCATTTTACTGTCCCAACCATTCTTCTCTCATTCTTTAATCCCTTAGCCCCAAATATGTACCTCAACTTAACAAGACCACGCCACCTCGTTCGGTCCATGCGTTTCTTATGTTGTCACGGGAGAGATCACCACATACATTGTCTCCACAATATCATGCTGACGTTATGAGTTCCACGCTTTCACACAATCACTTTATCGTCTTTGGTTCTCACGTGCTCCGCCACCATGTTCATACTTTTCACGTTGTTTCCATGACATCATGCTACTATGTTATTACTTCACACACAAGCACACCGCATGCTCCGCTCCGGCGATGAATTATGCCAACTCAAGCGATTGCCATTTGATCCAACAAGAAACGGTGCAACGCCTGATACATACGTACTTCTACCACGTTGTACAGGAACACATAGGCCTTATGCCTTTCTATAACTCATATACACCATCCACGTATACATAACACACATATACCATAACCTTAATCAATACAATCATCATATACAATCTTAAAACATCATTCAACCATGTTTTAACAACCTAGTAATAGATCTATGTCTTTGACACATCAAGCATCAAGATATATATATATCATATCATATTTATATTATAGGGCCTGACATTATATGTGTTTAGAGTATTTTCAGGTTCAGGTACGTTCTGGAGAACTTTGGTGATTCTGGAGTTTTAGAGATGCAGAACTGCGAAGATGCATCAGATGTTTAGCTATGGATGGAGACCTTCCCAAAGTGAGAATGAGCTGATATTTTTACATAAGCTAGAGCTTTGAGTTAGTTTTCTAATTCCACCAGTTTGAGGTCCATCGGATGGTTAGATCTAAAGTTATGCCTGATTTACTGAAGAGTGGCCTGTCTGCCTCGCGAGAGGAAGCTGTCGAGAAGATGAATGAGTATCGATCGACGGCAAACCCTTGGTGTCGATCGACGGTGATCACAGAAGAAAGTACTGAATTTTTTAATGGCCGAGTAAAGCCCAGATGTCATGGAAAGTTACCAGAATTCCCCTGCACGAGTTTAGACCTAATTTATATAGTTTTCTAAGCCATTGTTGACGACTAAGATTTATTTTATTCATTGTCTTCAGTTTTGGAGAGAAGATCAATTCTTCTTCAGAGATTTATTGGAACTCCTTTGTTTTTATATTGATTACTATATCTATTATTTATTTAGACTATGATTTGTGTTATTGCTTCCATGTCTGAGTAATCATCTTGTTAGGTTTAGGGATTTCATGTTCTTAATGTCAAAAGGATAGTCATAGGATTACTAGGTTATCAATAGATCTCTACTCCAGGGTGTCTTGTAATACTAGGATCTAGAGTAGTGGAATATCACGAGAGTGTGATTGGTTACTTGAACCTAAAATGACAGGACAATTGAGAGGCACGAGAGTGCAATTAATTAAAGGAACGCGAGTCCTGTGTGGATTAGATATCTAGGCGCATACGAGAGTTAGTCTAGGATCTATTTGAAAATTATCGATATGTGTGTTAATGATTGTCTGAGGTAGTATCGATCGATACCCAAGCATTGGTATCGATCGACACTCGATCCTTGTTTGCATGCGAGAGCTGGAACATAGAACTTAGGCATCGGATTAGTAATTGCATGCGAGAGCTGGATTACTTTCTTATTGAATTAGAGTTCTAGAATTTGATCTATAAAACCCTTAGCATCCTTGATTTGTGTTTTGAATCTATTGATTGATAAATCCTTAGACCTTGCTATTTTATCTTATTGTTATCAAACCAATCACCTGCTTACTTGTATACTATTACTTCTTTAATAAACTATTTGCATAGCTTAATCTAAACATCTATAGTCTATTGTGTGCCCACGCTCCCTGTGGATTCGATCCCTAAGTACTACAATTTAACCTCTTATTTGAAAGAGTAAAAAGTAGCTTAAAGGGTTAATTTGAGAGTGCATAATAAAAGCTACATCAAATTTGGTGCCGTTGTCGGGGTGCGAGGATCACCATTAGACTTGATTAAAAGGTTTAGTCTATGTTTTTATTTTCTGTTTCAGTTACTTACATAAATTTTCCTTGTCTTTCAGGTACATACAGAGAAGTACCAGGAGCAACAATGAAAAATACTTACTTTTCTCAAACCCAACAACTATTAAACGCACCATCTGCAGAGAGAAACTTATAGCATCGATCGACAACAACACTTCGACATCGATTGACACTACTCTTGGACGAACATCGATCAACACTTCTACTTTATCATCGATCGATAGTAACCGGCGAATAGAGATGGTTACAGCACTTATTCTGACTAGGGATGGGAATGGAGACCTGCATGACCCTGAGGGTTATCTGTGTAATGCAGCAGGTCAGAAATTAGATTAGGAGGGGGATGTAATCCCTGAGCATTGATCGATATCAGAGTTGATTAGGCCTACTCGATTCTATATTAACAGGTCTGCGATTCAACCTCGACAAATCTAGGGGGTCAACGGCTAGATAAGACCTGCATACTTTACTCATGTGAGCAAGCACTCCTTTCATGGCCTTCCCCATGAAGATCCCATGGACCACATTGAAACAATAGAGGATTTTGTTTCTAGCATTTCGGAGCATGAGAAATTAAAGACTATCTTCTATGCAAGTTATTCAAGTATTCTCTCTATGGGAATGCACTTGTTTGGCTGAAACTTCTACCACCAGGATCTCTCACTACTTGGGATGATGTCAAGACTGCGTTTCTGAATAATTTTTTTTTTATGATGTAAAGACCGCAGAGTTAAGGGATAAGATTTTGACATTCTCTCAGGGACCCACTGAAGGGTTTAGAAGCTCTTGGGACAGATTTAGGGGAAACCAAAAAGACTGTCCACATCATGGTTTCACGAAGGTTCAACTGCTGGGATTCTTCTCCAATGGTATTGATGCACAATATCATATAATGTTGGATCAGCCAAGCGAAGGGAACTTTGGGACTAGGAATATAGAGGAAGATAAGAGACTGATTCAGAACTTTGTGTCTAGCAATAGTATTAGGATTATGGATACTCACATAATGCAATCAGGTGTTACGAATAATGACAAGATCATTGAGGTCGAGGACAAAATTGATTTTGTACATGAAATCTCGTTGGTGGAACATGATGCAGAAGAGGATGAGAATCATATAAATGAAATCTGTTTTCAGGACCATATTCAGAGGATGGAATCTATGATGGAACGAGCCATAGAAATTCAGCAGAAGATGAGTGTATACTTAAATCTGAGGTTGGATTCTATCCACAAAGAGCTGAATGGAAAATTAGAAGCCATGAACACCCATGTCAGGATGCTAAACACCCATAATTCTCAGACAACATAAGTTGTGAAGAGGCAAGAAGCTCTAGTTAAAGGGAAATATGGGGGGAGAAAGAGGCACCAGGTTGATGTCATCTTAGATAATGACTTTGGAGAAGTAATCGAGCAAGAGAAGCTGGAAGAAGGTGTTTTTCTAGTCGGAAGTTCTATGACTATTGACAGCTCGCACTGGTGTCAATCGACAACATCAGATGAGCATTGATCGACACCCATAGAAAAGTATGTAGGAAAGGTGAAAATTCAAAGCCACTGAGACTTCACCACACGACACCCGCTTCCTCTCAACCTGTACTGTGTTAAAACGGACACCGTCGATCGACACCAACAGGACGACATCGGTCAACCTCAACGGGCGAGCAACGATCAATAACAGTAGCCGAACATCGATCGGCAACTGCCCATGTCAAGCCCTAATGCACACCGCTCATCAGAAAGGCCAACAGTGAACACCAATCAGCAGGATGTCGATGCACCAGAACAAGGACAATTGATTCTAGCTGAAACCTCTTTCGTTCACAGTATTGATCGACGGTACACACCATATATCGATCGACACCAGCTGGATGAACATGAATCTGTCATTGTAATGACCCTCACGAGTGGATATAATTTTGGTCGAGAAACTTTTGAAAAGTCAGATTTGAGTTTAATCGATGATAATTAAAAATAAAGATCGAACCGATGAATTAATGGCTCGACGGGATTTTCTTGTGGTCGAAAGGACTTCCCTTGTTAATTCTGGTCAAGTAATAATTATGTTGGTCAAATTTAATTTTAGTTAGATGAGTTTTTTTGAAGCAAGAAAAGAATCAAAGGTCGAGAAAATTTTAGTCAAAAACTGTCCAAAAATTACCGACAAGCTTCTTACAATTCCTTATAAATCAACCATGGTCTTTCAGCACTTTGTCTTCCTGCTTTCTCAGCAGAAGTCACATGACAAGCACAAGCTTCCTGCTAGCTTCCTTGCTGGACAGATCATGTGAGAAGCACATGATTTATAAACCTTTCTTAAGAAGAAGGAAATGGAAGCCGCTGGTGGCTGGGTGTGTGAAGCAGGACTCCAGCTGTCCTTGCTCACTTCTGCTTTGTGTTAAGCTGAGAAACTCAGCTAGGAACACTCCTCAGCTATATAACCCCTTCAGGGATCTACTTACACGTTTTTGTTGCTGAGAGAAAGAGAGAATTTTAGTGAGAAAAATCAGAGAGAAAGAAGTAAAAATCAAGAGAAAGATCAAGAAGGAACCTGAACGAAATTCATCCACCAGTTGCCTCAGTTTGTTTTCTTGAGAAGGATCAGAAGGTAAGGGAGTTTTAGTAAACCCTAAACCTAGTTCAGCTTCTGTTATGAACCAAACCCTCATCTCTCTTTGTGATCCAATACAACTGTGTGTAAAGCTTGGAGAGGAGATCCGTTTAAGGCCATCTAACCGTGGTGATCTAGGGTAAGCCTTATCTACCTGCCTTTTCCATGTTCTGAGAAATTCCATGTAATGTTAATCTAAGGTCATGGTCGGGTCACTTTTTTAAGATGGTGTACTGATCAGTTTAGTTTAGTTTCGGTTGGAATCAATCTTGGAAAACTGCTAGCTAAGCTGTTTATGGTCTGAATGAAGTTAAAACGATGAACTGCCCTTGTCCTGAACCAACCTTGTCTGAACCAAACTGATATTATATAGGAGGAGTAGAACAGAGCTTGAACTGAACTGATTTAAGTAGTTAGAGTGAACCAAACTGCCGGAATATTATCGTTCTAAAACGAACAGATTTGATCTTGTCTAGTACTGGTCTGAGCCAAGCTGTTTATGGTCTGAACCTATCACGTAATGACCTAGTCTGAGTTAGTATAAACTGCTAAGTTATGTCCTGAACCAAGCTGATTAGATCTAAGTCAAACTCCTTCTTCATAACCGAATTGTTTGGATGGATGATCATGTTTCCGATTCTTATTTCAGGTCCGTCCAGCCTTGTAGAAGAATGTTTCAAGACTTGTCCAAATCAGTTTCAAGACAAGTTTCTAGGTGAGTCTAGGGTGATGTGGTGTTAGATCACATATGTGTGTGTGATTGAATGGAATAGAACTATATGGGTTAAGTAGTAAAGTCTCTTAATCCTTTGAAAATGTGTGGTGTTTACTTAATGTACACATTGAGGTTAACCCACATCTTAGTACTTGTTCTCAAGTACTAATGATAAGTATAAAAAATGTATGGATTAATTATGAAATAATTAAGGAATTAAATATTAAGTGAAAACTTCATTATTAAATCACTATCCTTAAATTCCCGCATTACCGTGACTTGGTCCTGCGAATGGAACAAGATCATGAAGACACGATGATGGGGTAGCACCCCGGAGACTGTGTACTGCATGACAATGCAGTCCTGAATGTTCATTAAGACGTTCGAGGATGATGGTAATGCTAACTCACTACTCTCGGTTAGCCTTTGTGGTTTGTCGAGTTTAGTATATATATTGTAATTATAGTTGAAGTGATGAAAGGCGGGTAACAAGGAAGTGATAAATAAAATGAGATTCACATTGATGAATAATATATTAAAGTATAAATCAAGTACTTGTATGTTCATGTTCATTCTTTGATGAGTGTTCGATTGTACTATTGATTGTGTAGTGATCTAGATTCACTCGGTAAACTAGTTACTCACGACTCATTTTTGTGTGTGCAGGTAACCACTAGTTGGGAGACCTCTTCTTTTTGGACGGAAAGAACGGCCAACCAGCGGTAGTATTTTTTTTCTTTGCAACGTATCTTTTGTTGTATAGTTACTTAAAACGTTGTTGGGCGTTAGAACCTAGGGTGAAACTATAACACTTTGTAAGATGTTTAAAAGTAAATAAATAATGTATAAAAGATGTTATAAATCACGAGTACTCATATGATATTAGTCCTTGTCCGGGATGAACTAACTATCGGATACTCAGTTGGGTTGAAAAGCCTTGGTCGATATCCGGTAGGAGCATTGGTGTTCTCAAATTGCTAGTCCAAGGTGATCGAATTTTTTTTGTGAAACTCGGGTCGGCTTTCAGGGAACATCGACCGTGTCATTTCCGGTCATCTACGATCGGGGGTGTCACAGTCATGGACAAGCAGAAAGCAAAAGAAAGAAGTCCAAAGAACATAGTGAGATCTAGAGAACCCTATGTTCCTAAACACCTCAGGAGAGAAGCTAACAAGGCAGAAGTTGATGGATTTCAAAAGAGAGTGAAGAGGGTCCCTAAGAATATGTCTTTCGAGGATGCATATCACCAGTAAAGACTTGGTAACTTCTTCCGAGAGAGGAAGGAGACGGATAAGGACATTGAGTTGCTGTTTAATATGGTCAGCCGTAAATCCAAGAATACACTGAAGAAGGAACAAGATCCTGGGAAGTTTCTGACTCCTTGCTGTATACATGACACCAATTTCCCATACGCCATCTGTGATATTGGATCTGCTGTCAACATCATGGCCAAGGACACTGCCGAACTGTTAGGGTTAAAGGTTGAACCTTCTCAAGATAGCTTCACCTTCGCGGATAACTCCAAGGTAAACTCAGCAGGCACGATCAAGAATAGTAAAGTAGAGATAGGCGAATGCACTGTTCCTATGGACTTTCATGTTTTGGGAAGCAAATAAGGTCGAGAATCTTCTCTTATCTTTGGAAGAGCCTTTATGGCTACAATATGGGCAGTTTGTGATCTCAAGAAGAATAGGATGTGCCTTATTAATGTTAATGAAAATTTCTTCTACGATCCTGTGGGAAAGACCAAAAGTGCGGGGTTTATTTCATGGATAGAGACATCTAAAGAACCAGAACATGCACCTGATTCAAACCGCGAAACCACAGATCCAGCATCACCGTCAATCGACACTCGCCTAATAACGTCGATCGACACTCTCCATATTTTAGAGGAATCTGTGATTGAAAAGCCTAAGTCTCGGGGAAGGGCCAGGAAGAAGAAAAAGAAAAAGAAGGTAGATACAGATTTCTTGTCACCGGTTCATTCGCGATGTTATGAGTGAAGACTTGAGTATAGGATGTGCTGCAAAGGAAGTATGCAACCTTTTACCAAGTTCAGGGTGCTATGTGATCCAGAAATGAAAGAAAAAAGGAAAGTTTCTGCAAGAGCTTTTATCAACAGCATCAACAAAATGAGGAAGAGGGAAAGTGAAAGCTGTTCTGGAGCAAATTCTCCTTCTCATCTGGACTGAATCACAATTCCAAAACGTCGAGCTTATGACTATAACCAACTTCTGAGTGAGGCAACCCACTGTTTAGTAACTTTTTATTTAGGTTTAACTTATACTACTATTTATTTCGAGTTTTATTTTATTTTTAGAGACTATTTGAGTCCACCATCGATCGACATCATAGAGGCACCATCGGTCGACATTGGATCACGACCATCGATCGAAAACACATGCCTACCATCGATCGACACACTCTTACAGAGAGAGGTATCGAGTTTTCTATTTAAGCTATTTACTTATGATTTAATTTTTCCTAACCAATCCGGGACGAATTACGTTGGGGACACTGTAATTTAAGTATGAGGGAGGTTCGCTAAAGTTATTTAATTGTTTTTGAGTTTTATTTATATATATAAGTTATTCAAAAAGTTTTATTGAGTCAAGAAGGAAACTATGATCAAGATTTATTATTGACTAACTACACTATAGCACCATTCTTAGAAAGTTGTTTGCAGAGATTACTAGAGATACCAAAGTGGATCATCCTGCCACTATATCACACTTGCCTAGAAAGTTGGAAGGAACGTAAGCTGATTTCCAACACTAATCATGACATTATTTTCTTGCCTTGGGATTTGGTATACATTGGACTGGATTTGTTCTGCAAGTCTGGAAGGTAAAAGTCTATGTGCTTTTGATTCCCCTCTCTCTCCCCTTCAGATTAAAAAAAGAGTCAAACATGATTTGGTGGCTACAACCATTAAAGCTTGATTCATATGATCCTAGAAAGAGATAAATGTCAAAAAGAAGTGAACAGGATCTGGTGGCAAAAACCATTAAGGCTTAATATATGGAAGCCTATCTAAATATCTCAGTCAATTAAAAAAATAAAATGATACCCTCAAAACAAGGGAGACATTGACTGATAAGAAGTAAGAAGAGAGAGAGGAAAAGAATCAGAGAAGGCTACCTTTGTGTTCAGATACTGCAGAGGTAAGAGAACATATATCGTTTGATCAATATTCCCAAGGTAAAGCCTTCACTTTTCTTTTATGCACAGAAATGAAATCAGTAGAGGGGTGAGTCAGACTAGTATTTGCTAAGTTGTTGGTAGAATGAATTTGGTTGCTATACTAGGATAAGGTATATAAAGTTTCTCGGTGATTGACTTGATAGGAAGTGGTTGCATCAAAGTATGGTGATAGTTATACTTAGACATTATGTGAGTCTCCACTTTTCAAAACCTCTTTCACAGGCTTGTTTGCTTGAGGACAAGCAAAATGTTAAGTTTGGGGTAGTTGATAGGGCATGATATTTACCACTATTGTGCCATGATATCAGCCCTATTTGGAGTCTATTATATGTGGTTGGAGTATGTTTTAGAGTATTTTCAGGTTCAAGTACGTTCTGCAGAACTTAGGTGATTCTGGAGCTTTTAGAGATGCAGAACTGTGCAGATGAGTCATATGTTTAGCTATGGATGGAGACCTTCCCAAGGTGAGATTGATCTGATATTTTAACATAAGATAGATCTTTGAGACCTTCCCAAGGCTTTTACTTATCTTTTTTTTCTATCACATTTTCTAATGAGACCTGATGTCTAGCTTTGTCTTAAAACTCTGTTTACAATTTGTTAATTCTACCATTGTAAATGGCTAGTTTTATTTTTTTCTGATTTGAAGTCGTTGTTGTACTATATAAATCACTTTATAACCCAATATTTTTGTTGGCACCTTTGTTTTACGATATAAGCAACACTTTTTAAACCATATTATAAACCATTGAACTATAAATTCTATTTTTGTCTACGATTTGCTCATTCTACAGTTTGCCTACACGTCGAGGATAATTCTTAAAAACAGTGGCCGATAATACTCAGTATTTGCTTGCTAACTTTATTAACTTGCTTCCTGATTTGGTGGACTCAAGCACATGACTAACATTGAGGGCTTTTCAAAAATATTGTATGACCCAAATGAGGTTTCAAAAATCTAGGCCTTTAAAATGTAGTAATACCATTTGTCTATGATTTATGAAACTAACAGTATATGTTTAGTTAATGAATCGTTTTCTTTATTTTTGTTTATATGATTCCAAGCTAAGTATATTAAAGACAAGAATCCTATATGGTTAGTTCTCATATTAGTTGTTTGAGGTGTTTACTTGTCTTTTTTTTCCCATTTTCTAAAGAGACATAATGTTTAGCTTTGTCTTAAAACTTTGTTTACGATTTGCTCATTCTACCGTTGTAAATGGCTAGTTTTGATTTTCTTTCTGATTTGAAGTCGTTGTTCTACTATATAAACATCACTTTATAACCAAGTATTTTTGTAGGCACCTTTGTTTTACTATATAAACAACACTTTGTTACCCATCTATAAACCATTGAACTATAAATTCTGTTTTTGTCTACGATTTGCTCATTTTTCAGTTTGCCTACACATCGAGGATAATTCTTAAAAACAGTGGATAATACTCAGTATTTTCTTGCTAACTTTATTAACTTGCTTCGTGATTTGGTGGACTCAAGCACATGACTAACATTGAGGGCTTTTCAAAAATATTGTATGACCCCAATGAGGTTTCAAAAATCTAGGCCTTTAAAATGTAGTAATACCATTCGTCTATGATTTATGAAACTAACAGTATATGTTTAGTTACTGAATCCTTTTCTTTATTTTTGTTTATAGGATTCCAAGCTAAGTATATTGAAGACAAGAATCCTATATGGTTAGTTCTCATATTAGTTGTTTGAGGAGTTTACTTATCTTTTTTTTTCTATCACATCTTCTAGAGAGACCTGATGTTTAGCTTTGTCTTAAAACTCTATTTACGATTTGTTCATTCTGCAATTGTAAATGGCTAGTTTTGATTTTCTTTCTGATTCGAAGTCGTTGTTCTACTATAAACATCACTTTATAACCCAATATTTTTGTAGGCACCTTTGTTTTACTATATAAACAACACTTTGTTACCCATCTTATAAACCATTGAACTATAAAGTCTATTTTTGTCTACGATTTGCTCATTCTACAGTTTGCCTACACATCGAGGATAATTCTTAAAAACAGTGGCCGATAATACTCAGTATTTGCTTGCTAACTTTATTAACTTGCTTCATGATTCGGTGGACTCAAGCACATGACTAACATTGAGGGTTTTTCAAAAATATTGTATGACCCCAATGAGGTTTAAAAAATCTAGGCCATTAAAATGTAGTAATACCATTCGTCTACGATTTATGAAACTAACAGTATATGTTTAGTTACTGAATCCTTTTCTTTTTTTTTGTTTATAGGATTCCAAGCTAAGTATATTGAAGACAAGAATCCTATATGGTTAGTTCTCATATTAGTTGTTTGAGGCGTTTACTTATCTTTTTTTTTCTTTCACATTTTCTAAAGAGACATGATGTTTAGCTTTGTCTTAAAACTCTGTTTACGATTTGCTCATTCTACCGTTGTAAATGGCTAGTTTTGATTTTCTTTCTGATATGAAGTCGTTGTTCTACTATATAAACATCACTTTATAACCCAGTATTTTTGTAGGCACCTTTATTTTGCTATATAAACAACACTTTGTTACCCATCTTATAAACCATTGAACTATAAAGTCTATTTTTGTCTACGATTTGCTTATTCTACAGTTTGCCTACACATCGAGGATAATTCTTAAAAACAGTGGCCGATAATACTCAGTATTTTCTTGCTAACCTTATTAACTTGCTTCGTGATTCGTTGGACTCAAGCACATGACTAACATTGAGGGCTTTTCAAAAATATTGTATGACCCCAATGAGGTTTCAAAAATCTAGGCCTTTAAAATGTAGTAATACCATTCGTCTATGATTTATGAAACTAACAGTATATGTTTAGTTACTGAATCCTTTTCTTTATTTTTGTTTATATGATTCCAAGATAAGTATATTAAAGACAAGAATCCTATATGGTTAGTTCTCATATTAGTTGTTTGAGGCGTTTACTTATCTTTTTTTTCTTTCACATTTTCTAAAGAGACATGATGTTTAGCTTTGTCTTAAAACTCTGTTTACGATTTGCTAATTCTACCGTTGTAAATGGCTAGTTTTGATTTTCTTTCTGATTTGAAGTCGTTGTTCTACTATATAAACATCACTTTATAACCCAATATTTTTGTAGGCACCTTTGTTTTACTATATAAACAACACTTTGTTACCCATCTTATAAACCATTGAACTATAAAGTCTATTTTTGTCTACGATTTGCTCATTCTACAGTTTGCCTACACATCGAGGATAATTCTTAAAAACAGTGGCCGATAATACTCAGTATTTTCTTGCTAACTTTATTAACTTGCTTCGTGATTTGGTGGACTCAAGAACAAGACTAACATTGAGGGTTTTTCAAAAATATTTTATGACCCCAATGAGGTTTAAAAAATCTAGGCCTTTAAAATGTAGTAAAACCATTCGTCTACGATTTATGAAACTAACAGTATATGTTTAGTTACTGAATCCTTTTCTTTATTTTTGTTTATAGGATTCCAAGCTAAGTATATTGAAGACAAGAATCCTATATGGTTAGTTCTCATATTAGTTGTTTGAGGCGTTTACTTATCTTTTTTTTCTTTCACATTTTCTAAAGAGACATGGTGTTTAGCTTTGTCTTAAAACTCTGTTTACGATTTGCTCATTCTACCATTGTAAATGGCTAGTTTTATTTTCTTTCTGATATGAAGTCGTTGTTCAACTAAATAAACATCACTTTATAACCCAGTATTTTTGTAGGCACCTTTGTTTTACTATATAAACAACACTTTGTTAACCATCTTATAAACCATTGAACTATAAAGTCTATTTTTGTCTACGATTTGCTCATTCTACAGTTTGCCTACACATCGAGGATAATTCTTAAAAACAGTGGCCGATAATACTCAGTATTTGCTTGCTAACTTTATTAACCTGCTTCGTGATTCGGTGGACTCAAGCACATGACTAACATTTAGGGCTTTTCAAAGATATTGTATGACCCCAATGAGGTTTCAAAAATCTAGGCCTTTAAAATGTAGTAATACCATTCGTCTATGATTTAGGAAACTAACAGTATATGTTTAGTTAATGAATCGTTTTCTTTATTTTTGTTTATATGATTCCAAGCTAAGTATATTTAAGAGAAGAATCCTATATGGTTAGTTCTCATATTAGTTGTTTGAGGCGCTTACTTATCTTTTTTTTTCTTTCACATTTTCTAAAGAGACATGATGTTTAGCTTTGTCTGAAAACTCTGTTTACGATTTGTTCATTTTACCGTTGTAAATGGCTAGTTTTGATTTTCTTTCTGATTTGAAGTCGTTGTTCTACTATATAAACATCACTTTATAATCAAGTATTTTTGTAGGCACCTTTGTTTTACTATATAAACAACACTTTGTTGCCCATCTTATAAACCATTGAACTATAAATTCTATTTTTGTCTACGATTTGCTCATTCTACAGTTTGCCTACACATCGAGGATAATTCTTAAAAACAGTGGCCGATAATACTCAGTATTTTCTTGCTAACTTTATTAACTTGCTTCGTGATTCGGTGGACTCAAGCACATGACTAACATTGAGGGCTTTTCAAAAATATTGTATGACCCCAATGAGGTTTCAAAAATCTAGGCCTTTAAAATGTAGTAATACCATTCGTCTATGATTTATGAAACTAACAGTATATGTTTAGTTACTGAATCCTTTTCTTTATTTTTGTTTATATGATTCCAAGCTAAGTATATTAAAGAGAAGAATCCTATATGGTTAGTTCTCATATTAGTTGTTTGAGGCGTTTACTTATCTTTTTTTTTTCTTTCACATTTTCTAAAGAGACATGATGTTTAGCTTTGTCTTACAACACTGTTTACGATTTGCTAATTCTACCCTTGTAAATGGCTAGTTTTGATTTTCTTTCTGATTTGAAGTCGTTGTTCTACTATATAAACATCACTTTATAACCAAGTATTTTTGTAGGCACCTTTGTTTTACTATATAAACAACACTTTGTTACCCATCTTATAAACCATTGAACTTTAAATTCTATTTTTGTCTACGATTTGCTCATTTTTCAGTTTGCCTACACATTGAGGATAATTCTTAAAAACAGTGGATAATACTCAGTATTTTCTTGCTAACTTTATTAACTTGCTTCGTGATTTGGTGGACTCAAGCACATGACTAACATTGAGGGCTTTTCAAAAATATTGGATGACCCCAATGAGGTTTCAAAAATCTAGGCCTTTAAAATGTAGTAATACCATTAGTCAATGATTTTGGAAACTAACAGTATATGTTTAGTTACTGAATTCTTTTCTTTATTTTTGTTTATAGGATTCCAAGCTAATTATATTGAAGACAAGAATCCGAATATGGTTAGTTCTCATATTAGTTGTTTGAGGAGTTTACTTATCTTTTTTTTTCTATCACATCTTCTAAAGAGACCTGATGTTTAGCTTTGTCTTAAAACTCTGTTTACGATTTGTTCATTCTGCCGTTGTAAATGACTAGTTTTGATTTTCTTTCTGATTTGAAGTCGTTGTTCTACTATATAAACATCACTTTATAACACAATATTTTTGTAGGCACCTTTTTTTTACTATATAAACAACACTTTGTTACCCATCTTATAAACCATTGAACTATAAAGTCTATTTTTGTCTAAGATTTGCTCATTCTACAGTTTGCATACACATCGAGGATAATTCTTAAAAACAGTGGCCGATAATACTCAGTTTTTGCTTGCTAACTTTATTAACTTGCTTCGTGATTCGGTGGGTTTAAGCACATGACTAACATTGAGGGCTTTTCAAAACTATTGTCTGACCCCAATGAGGTTTCAAAAATCTAGGCCTTTAAAATGTAGTAATACCATTTGTCTATGATTTATGAAACTAACAGATTAGTTACGGAATCCTTTTCTTTATTTTTTTATATTATTCCATAAGTATATTAAAGACAAGAATCCTATATGGTTAGTTCTCATATTAGTTGTTTGAGGCGTTTATTTATCTTTTTTTTCTTTCACATTTTCTAAAGAGACATGATGTTTAGCTTTGTCTTAAAACTCTGTTTACGATTTGCTAATTCTACCGTTGTAAATGGCTAGTTTTGATTTTCTTTTTGATTTGAAGTCGTTGTTCTACTATATAAACATCACTTTATAACCAAGTATTTTTGTAGGCACCTTTGTTTTACTATATAAACAACACTTTGTTACCCATCTTATGAACCATTGAACTATAAATTCTATTTTTGTCTACGATTTGCTCATTCTACAGTTTGCCTACACATCGAGGATAATTCTTAAAAACAGTGGCCGATAATACTCAGTATTTGCTTGCTAACTTTATTAACTTGCTTCGTGATTCGGTGGACTCAAGCACATGACTAACATTGAGGGCTTTTCAAAAATATTGTATGACCCCAATGAGGTTTCAAAAATCTAGGCCTTTAAAATGTAGTAATACCATTCGTCTATGATTTATGAAACTAACAGTATATGTTTAGTTACTGAATCCTTTTCTTTATTTTTGTTTATAGGATTCCAAGCTAAGTATATTGAAGACAAGAATCCTATATGGTTAGTTCTCATATTAGTTGTTTGAGGCGTTTACTTATCTTTTTTTCTTTCACATTTTCTAAAGAGACATGATGTTTAGCTTTGTCTTAAAACTCTGTTTACGATTTGCTCATTCTACCGTTGTAAATGGCTAGTTTTGATTTTCTTTCTGATTTGAAGTCGTTGTTCTACTATATAAACATCACTTTATAACCCAATATTTTTGTAGGCACCTTTGTTTTACTATATAAACAACACTTTGTTACCCATCTTATAAACCATTGAACTATAAAGTCTATTTTTGTCTACGATTTGCTCATTCTACAGTTTGCCTACATATCGAGGATTATCTCAGTTCATTGTTACGTTTATAATAAGCTTAAAATAGATCAGTACATACAAGTACACAAGTCATTGATTAAGTCGGTGCTAACTTGTGATAAACGTCGAAATTACTTTTTTACTATTTATTGTTTGTTGAGTGTATGTGTGGTTGTGCCACCAATACTGTTCTTTTATAGAGTTATCTCCAAGCATATATCAGTTAGGTATATCTATCCGTCGGTCAGAATGTCAACAAACCTGCAAGAATAGCCATAATAAGATGTTATTAACCCGAGTCTCCCTTCGAATCAACACAAACAGTAAGATGCGTTAACAGTATTTTCAGTATACATTCAAAGAGTGTTGATATTCTCTCTATTCGTTCTGATAATTGTTATGGCATCATGATCCAGAAAATTATTTGTCAATTGCAGTAAAATTTTTGGATTGAAGACAGTCGAAAGAAACAACAATATCAAACGGAAATCATCACAGCTCATGAAGAATCCGATGATCGAAGATTAAAAAGAATGGAAGGAGAAAACTGACATGGGGTTCGTAAGTTATAGCTTCATCGATTGTAAGACGTCAGGAATATCGACCTTAGCATCTTTCTTATAAAAAAATGATCTTTCTCTACTTGAGAAGGCTCTTACCAGGCATACTACTCATCGAGTACTTTGCCCTTTGAGATCGAAGCAACCTATTAAAGGCTGTCGCCTGAAAATATTCGCGTTGAAGCCTAATCCCCATTTGTAATTTTTTCTTCGTTTATCTCTATGTATGTTTGTTTTTTTTTCTAAAGTTTTCTATGTATACGAGAATGGTTTTGTTTAAATTTTAGGCTAAACAAGTTACAATGGACCTTTTAATATCTCTACAATTTTTCTGAGTCTAATAATGTAAAAGGGCGGATTCCAATGCTTCTAGATAGAAAACTTTATTTAGAGTATGGGATGTTAAACTATAACTCATAAACCCAATTAATAAACGTTGAATCATGTAGTATAGATAAATTTACCAAGCTTATAATGGTTTTATACAATCTATGTGAATGAACACATATTCAACAACAAAGATAATACTTTAGTTTTGCTAAATATTAATATTAATCTCACTCCTTCCAATGTGCGGATCTTAACATACTAATTTAGATAAAGAGGAATAAATTAAAAAGAGTAAGAAGGTCAATTATCATCTTTTTATATCAACTAAAAAATTCAGTATAATATGATAAAATAATCAACAAATTTAGTCATAGTGACATATTTATATAAAATTTTAAAAGAGATAGTTTGACGAGTAACTATAACGTAAACTAAATTTATAGTTAAATACTATTTTATTTTTATATAAATATTTTTTGTAAAAAATTACAGTTTAATTAATAAATTAAAATATTTAATAGTAAAATAGAATTAATCATTAATATATATATATATATATATATATATATATATATATATATATCAAAATAAGTCATATATAATAAATTCAATGAAAATATATTATACATACTAGAGGATGCATAATTTGCATGCATACTATGATATGCATGGAAAAATCGTAATGATAAGGTTTTCAATGGAATTGACAGATCCACGTGATATATTGAGTTCAACGGAAACTGAAATTTTTTTGTAGAATGAATCTCAAATTCAACCACAACATAATGGAGCCCAGGGACAATCTACTAACGCTAGAACAGAAGAAAAGCCAAACAAGTCACCACGTATAAAAGATGTTATTTTGCATATTGATCGTGGAAGGATAAAGACTTATTTTTGGGTAATAATCGGTATAGTACTTTAGAGAGGTTTGATGGATTGATGGGAGCCCATAACACTCTTTGTTTTCACTCTCTCCTTCATGTGGAAGTTGAAGCCCTCATATAGGCAATGGAAAATATGAAGAATCTGCGACATGTAACGTTTACAATGGATTGTTCTCAATTGGTGAAGATGGTTTCGAACCAAGAAGAATTACCAGCATTTGCAACATATCTTCAAGGAATAAAATGGTTACATGAGAACTTCACTAAAGCCAAGCTTATCTACGTTCCCCAGACTAAAAACAAAATGGCAGATAGTCTTTCACGAAGTGCTCACAGTCAATCATCCTATTTCGTTTTCATTGATGCAGAATCTCATGTTCGATTAGCAAAGTCTAAATAGAGCTTGTTTAGGCTGATGTAAAAAAAAACTTTTAAAAAGTAATCAATATTATTCATATTAAAATATATTTAGTGATTAGATAACATGTTCTCCTTTGCATTCAAATATAATAACATATAAAAGACTCAAACAAACATACATATTCTAAGTCGTAATCATTTGAATTAAACTTTTCATGATGTTTGCTTACTAATTTTTTCGTCGTTTAAAATAATACTTAAGAGAACATGTAATATAAATGAAAATGAATTCAAACAAAACATATAAAGCAAGAAATAATTCATGTTTCTATATTCAGCTAAATTTACTACATTTTCTAAAAGCTCATTTTACTTACTATCTAAACAAAAATAAAACAAATATTAAACAAAGTAAAAAAATTTAGATTATTTTATGAATTTTAATGGTAAAATAAATACATGATTTAAAAAAAAAGTGTGTTGACCTGTTATTACAAACAAATTAAAAAAAAAAATATTTTCGTAATAGAATTTGTTTTAAAAATTATTAAATCCAATGAATGTGAAAAAATAAACAACAATAATTTTACTAATTTTTTTTTAAAAAATCAAAAGTAGTTTACCACTAGTAAAAAAACGAAATAGCAACGATTTAATTTCGTGGCTATGGGAGTATTTTCGCAGCAATATGAACATATTGCTACGATTAAGCCACGTTTTTTGAATCGTAGTTATACGATCGTAGCACATTTTTTTCGTAGCAAAATTCTATCAACTTGCTAGGATGTTGATACGAACTATTACGTAGCAAGCTGCTACGATGTTGCTACGAAATCCTTCGTAGTAAGTTGCTACGAATTCTCCCGTAGCAACTTGCTATGATGTTGCTACTTTCTTGTTCGTAGCAACTTGCTACGATTTTGGTACATTTATTTTCGTAGTAATTTGCTATGATGTTGCTAAGATATCTTTCGTGGCAAGTTGCCAAAGTTTTGTCTAGCTACGAAAATCTGAATTTGTTTTCGTGTGTAAGTATTTCGAAGATTCAAAAAAAATTGAATTTCAATTTTTTTTTTGAAACAGAAACCAAATTATATTACATATTGAGCTTTATAAAAGCTCAAAAGGTTCATTACAACAGATATCCAAAATTCAAAAGGTTCAAAAGGAAACATTCAAAACATTTAAACATCCAAACATCCAAAGTTGAAACATTAAAACAACAACACAAACCAACCCCATCTAGAACCTACAAACCTAGTTCTGCAGTGCACCACCTATCTAGTTCAGAATGGTTACCGGTGATGAGATGGTTAGGTTGTGATTCACCTTGAGCTGGAGACTGATCTGGAGCTGTTGTTGGAGCTTGAGGTTGAGGTTGAGACGGAGACTGATGTTGAGGCTGAGTCGGTTGTGCAGTAGAGGCAGAAGCATTGGGAACTAGAGGCTGTAGAACTTGCAGAATCGTGTCGAGAGATGATTGGGTTTTAGTCTTCCCTTCTTTGAAGTCAGTCTTGAAAGCATTGAGATCAGACTTCACTTCATCAGAAAGGGTCTCCAAGCCGCAAACACGCATCTCTAAGTCCAGGCTTCGCTTGATTGTAGCAGGGACAAACTCAGAAGAATGGCATTTCTTGTATTGCACACTGCCAAGTCCGTAGATGGTGCCCCTGCGAGTCTGTGCACGCTGAAAAAGACACAAACCCAATTAACATTACCACAGAGAACATTCAGTCATAAAATAGCAGTCTGATCTTGTTACAAGTGAAATACAAGAGTAATAAGAAACAAAGAATATGAGCATGAAAGGCTATTACCTTTATGTACTCTTGGTTTAGGAGAAGACGCTTTGAGTTTGTTGTGGCAGCAGTTGAGCAAGTTTGGCTTTCTCCAACTGGAGATCCATTTTGTAGCATCTCTTCAACGGCTTGCTCAATCTCCAGAACCAGTGCCTCTGCTCGTTTGTCCATGAAGCTCCCCTCTTTGTTGGTGTGAGTCTTCCTCACAAGGTCTGGATATGAAAGTGGTTCCTCCAAACCTTGATCAATTACCTACAAGAAAGGGAACAACATCAAGTTAGACATTCACCAGTTAAATAAAGGGAAAATGGAAGAAGGTAGAGATGGAAATCTTACCGCATGATAGGCAATATTTGCAAAGGTGTGTGATCCTTCACCATGGACGTGCATCTTCAACCCAGGAGGAGCAGAAGTGCGAGAATCAGCTGCTGACTGGTTCTTGGCTTTTGCTGCATCTGTTGACCAGTTCGCAAGGATTGTTGCCCAGTCCGTGGCATTGATGTATTTCGGTTGCTTGTTGTCTCTCCTTTTTTGGCTTATGCGTCCGCAGATAGTCACTTGAGTCTGAAGTTTCCATTTGTAGTAGATTTCATCATGAAACTTGTCTTCCCAGTATTATTGTTGCTACAAAAGAAGAGAATTGATTAGTAGTAAAATATATATTTAACAATAGGAATGGAAATGGTTAATCATCACTTACAATGAATGAGTGCCACCAAGCATTTCTCTTCTCTTATGGAACCTTTATCCAGTTTTGCCATGGCCCCTAGTAGTTTCCCTGCCATGTTGCACGGATAAAAGTATGAACTTCTGGATCAATTCCAAACCTGCAAAGACAATGTAAACCAACACACTTAATACTTAGCTAGACAGATACCACAATACTTAACTAGATACCACAATGATTAACTAGACAGTTACCACAATACTTAACTAGACAGAAACCACAATGCTCCATGAGACTTAATACTTAAATATGACTTACAAAAATGCTCCATTGAGCTTATCAGGATGGAGGTGTGGCTGGTTAATTCTGGATGGAGCACGTAGCAGAGCGTCTTCTGTTCTCCCCACGTAGGTTGGAGGAGGAGCTTCAGCAACTGAACTTGAAGAGGCGACATTTCCAGGAGGAGGTCTCGTTGGTTGAGCAGAAGTTGGAGTCGTTGCAGCAGGCACTGACGAGGCTCATTTGGGGTATCACGTGTCTCACATCGGTAGAATGAGAAACATAAGAAGCTTTGAGATTGAAACCAAATAAAAACCAAAAATCACAACCTAAATCAAACCTGGATCAAAAATCGAATTGAACCGTAATACCAAATCAAAACCAAACTCAAACCCAAATCGAAACCATAATCCCAAATCGAAACCCTAACCCTAATCCCAAATCGGAAACGAAAGAATACCCTAATCCCAATAAAATCAAAACCCTAACTCTAATCCCAAATCAGAACCGAAAGAATACCCTAATCCCAAATCAAATCGAAACCCTAAGCCCAAATCAAATCAAAACCCAAACTCTAATCCCAAATTGGAACCGAAAGAATATCATAATCCCAAATCGAATCGAAACCCTAATCCCAAATCAAATCATAACTCTAACCCTAATCCTAAGTTAAATTGAAACCCTAATCCCAAATCAAATCAAAATCCTAATCCAAATCGAAACCCTATTCCCAAATCAGATCCGAAAGAATACCCTAATCCCAAATCAAATTAAAACCCTAACCTTAATCCCAGATTTGAACTCAAACCATAACCCGAACCAAAACCCTAGAAAATGCAAACCCTAAAATCGAGAGTAATAGAAACCTAACCTAGAAGATTTAAACCGGGAGAGCGAGGACGAACTTGAAGGTTGTTGCTTGTGTTTACGAGAAGAGGAGAGCGAGGACGAACAAGACGATTGTTGTTGTTTTTCGCCATGGAAGAGCGAGCTAGAAGAGACAAGGAGATATTAGAGATCGAGAGAGATAAGAGATCGAGAGAGATTAGAGTGGAGGGAGTGGAGAGAAATCGAGAGACAGAGAGAAGAAGGGTTTGGTACACTTAATTTGTCTAAGTGTCAAATTTTGGCTCCAAATAATTTGACGCAAAGCCAATTGGGCCAAAAAAATGGAGCCAAAACCCAAATCGACAGGGTTTAGCGGCAATCAAGGTTTATTTAGGGCATAGGTAGGGTTTAGAGATAGTATAATTATAATTATTCATATATTTAAAAAAAATATGCACTCATATATTATAGATTCATATATTCAAAAAAAATTATATACTCATCAATTATACATTCATATATCATACAAATACTAAAAACATTAATTATACATATCATACTTTAATTATACATTCATATATTAAAAAAAACATTAATTGTACATTTCTATATCTCACCAATACTAAGAACTTGAATCAGATTCAGAATCAGAATCGGTACATGATTGTTGTAACTCATCTTCAGAAATGTATTCGTCATTGGGAAGAATAACTGGTGTTGCATCATAATCTGAATCATCTTCGACAACATGAGATTCAATTCGTAACATTCCACTTTCAGCAGTAACTTGGTTGTGTGTATCATCTTGTACTGCAGTAAGAGCGTTTTCAAAAGTTTCTCGAACCCCTCTAGGCACAACGTTCGTACATGCCCACCAATCGTTTGCTGATGTGCGACGAATCCGCGGATAAGGAATGAAGCAAACCTGATCAAAATTATCAGACATTATAAATGGATCAGATTTCTCGTACTGCCAGCGTGGAGATACATCGACGATTCCTGATTTATGTTTTCGAATCCCCCGACCTATAACTTTGTCAAACCACTTACACTTAAAACCATGGCCTTAAGCCAAACAGATCCAAAATACTCAACCATCATTATCTCCTCGATCAACCTGAAATAGTCAGTGTCCATTGTACCCCAAACTTGGAACCATAATGTTGGGTTCTCTTGTCTTTGACATGGCTATGTGTGTGGTAACAGTATCCCCATGAGAAGTAAGTCGGCCAAGCCTTATACTTGCATTGTGGACATTGTACAAAATCCAACATCCACATCGGAAAAGTATATTGGGCGCTCGCATCATTAACCGGTTATGTGTATTAATGATAAATTCACATTGAGAGTGAAATAATATCAAAAATTTACGAAGTTTTTGACCCATTCCGAAAAGTGGTTCTCTTTCGCTATCTGTAGATCATCACCACCAACATTTGTGTTTCTGTCCATCATAAACTCTTCAAACATCATGTTTGTATTTGCTATAAGATTCTGACTTCCAACTGACATTGTTGGAATGTAACATATAAAAATTAGTTGAAAATACTTTTCGTAGGGCTCAAATGTAGGACAACTGAGCATCAAAAAGGTCTGCAGCACAGTGTAGTCATCATCGGTTAGATACCTCTCGTTTACTTTTCCACTAACTCGACCTTCATGGTAAAACATATTTGGCACATCTTGGTCATTATATGTAAATCTAATATCTCTAGACTGCAAAACTTGAGCCGGCATTTCTCGATTCCCAAAGTAGTATGCAGAAGCTGTAGAAATCTCCTCATTAAGACATTGAGCAATAATGGAACCTGCGATATGTGCCTTATTTTTAACTTTTTTCTTCAGATGGTCATGTATCGCTCGAAAGGATACATCCATCTGTATTGCACTAGGCCACCTAGAGCAGCTTCGTCTGGCAAATACACTGCGAGATTCTCCATGACATCAAAAAACGAAGGTGGGAAAATCTTTTCCAAATTACAAAGCTTCACAACAATGTTTTCTTTTAAAATGGCAACATCTTCGTTCCTTAGTACTTTTGCAGAGATATCCCGAAAGAAGAGTGCTATCTCTACACAAAATATTTTTCAGTTAGTGGTTAATAACACTTAAGAAAATATTTTTTTTAAAATAATTTGCCTTAAATTGCGATATGAACATTTTTGAGAAGCAGTTCCTTAAACGCAAAAGGGAGAAGTCGTTGCATGATGACGTGGCAATCATGACTTTTCAGGCCTGTAAGCTTCAAATTTGTCTTGTCTATACATCTACTAAACTTTGAAGCGTACTCATGTGGAAATTTTATATCATCCTTCAATCATCGCAAGAATTCCTTTTTTCTTCCTTGGACAACCGAAATATCGGGACTGGCATCGTTCCATCATCTTTGATATGTAAATCTTGTCTTCTGCACAAATCAGGTAGATCCATCCTAGACTTTTTATTATCTTTTGTCTTCTCGGGAACATTTAGCATTGTGTTGATAAGATTATCAAAGAAATTTTTATCAACGTGCATGAAGTCCATGTTGTGGCGAAGAAGGTTTTCCCAATACGGCAACTCCCAAAATATACTCTTCTTCACCCAGTTGTGATATTTGCCATAGCCTTCTATGTTGCTCACAGGTTTCTCTTGTCCATTTCCTCCACAGTCAACAGTTTTCTTTAGTCCGTTGATGTTGTTAATTCTTTCCCGGAGAATTTCTTCTCCCGTCAACCATGGTGGAGGATCATCAGTTGCTGTCTTCCCCTTTCGAAACACTTGGACATTTCTCCTGTAAGGATTCTCTTTGGGCAAAAACATTCGATGACAGTCAAACCAACTATGCTTCCTTCCATGTTGCAACCAAAATGACTTTGTATCATCTAAACAATATGGACAAGCTAAACGACCATTAGTCATACAACCTGACATCATGCCATAAGCGGGAAAGTCATTAATTGTCCACATTAATGCGGCTCGCATCGTAAATCTTTCCTTCCTCGAGATATCATATGTTTCTTCTCCATGACTCCACAAACTTTGCCATTCTTCAATTAACGGCTGCATATATATATATATATATATCAATGCTCTTCTTTGGATGTCTTGGTCCGGGAACTAGTACTGATAAAAATAAATATTCTCTTTTCATACACATACCGGGAGGTAAGTTATATGGTGTCACAATTACGGGCCAGACCGAGTGGGCTTCACCACTCATACCAACTGGATTAAATCCATCTGTTGCTAACCCTAGATATATATTCCGACTTTTTGCAGCAAAATTAGCATATACCTCGTTAAAATGCTTCCAAGCCGCTCCATCTGAAGGGTGATGCATTTCTCCTTCTGGCGACTCATGTTCCGCGTGCCATCACACTTGTGATGTTCTCGCCTCAGGTTGGTACAACCGCTTCAACCTCTTCGTAATAGGCATGTAAAGCATTCTTTGTTTTGGCCACCTTTTCCCCCTTCCATGGTTCTTGTGATATCTATCTTTCCCACAAAACCGACACACCAAAAACTCTTTATCTTCCTTCCAAAATAACATGCAGTTATCCTCACAGATATCAGTCTTCACAACGGAGAGACCAAGCGCCCTTGTCAACTTCTTCGCCTCATAATATGATGCAGGAGCTTTATTTGGTTGTGGCAAAACATCTCTATAAGTTTGTGAAATCTCATCCAGACATGACTCAAGTAAATTATGATCGGTTTTTACTTTCATTAGACGTGATGCCAAGTATAATTTTGAAATACCTTCAACACATCGTTCGTATAATGGTTGATTAATGGCTTCAAATGCTTGAAACACACTATCTTCATATTGCTCTTCATTGGGCGCTTCCATCACATTCTCAAAAGATGAGTTGATACAATGTCTCCTCCTATAACATCATGGAAATTCTCTTGATACATCTCTTCCTCCGTAAATGGTGTCTCTTCTCCCATAAATTGAGCTCACGTCGATGATTCACCAACATCATAGTGATTTTCTCCAGGCTTGTCCATAAATAATAATTACTCTTGAACCCGACCCGGTAAAGATGGCGATAAACCATTCTCGAGTTACGTTGCTTTCCGTTTTGACATCTTACACATGGACATAACATGGTTTTCCCCTCAATAAAAGAATTTTGATTGGAAGAAAATGCAATAAAAACATTAACACCTTTTTTAAACTCAGGAGAAACAAAATTAGTGATTGGATCAATGTGTTGATCCATCCACTCTCTTGAATAAAAATAATTATACATTGAATCTCTTATTTTTTCCCAAATATATTTAACTCTCTTGAATAACGCCTCACTCAAAATTTGATATAAAATTCTTTATAACAAGAGTGAAGTGTGCTCGGTTGTTTATACAGAAAAAAACTTGCTACGAATTTGCCACGTTTTTGCTACGATAAGTGCTACGTTTTTGCTACGTTTTGCTATGAATATTTCTACGGTTTTTCCCACGATTATAAACATAGCAAGCCTCCAAAATATCTTGCATTATTTTGCATGCGCATTGTCGGACAGACGGGACGTGACTTTCAGAGCTTGCCACAATTTTTGCTACGAAATTGTTTCGTGGCAAGTTCTTTTGTTATTATCTCTGCCACATGTGCACGAAAGGACTGGTGGGACGTTTCTTTCAGTGGGCTGCTACGACGCTTGCCACGTTATTGATCGTAGCAAGTTGCCACTTATATTTCAGTGTCATTTTTGTAGCAAGATTTTGCTACGTTTGGAAAAAACGTATCAGTTTCGTAGCAAATTTTTGCTACGTTACTTTTTCGTAGCAAAAACGTAGCAATGTTTGCTACGAATTGATATGATTTGCCACGTTTTCCGTTTTTGTAACAAAAGCATGGAAATTTCGTAGCTTTTTTCTTTTTGCTACGAAAATAACGGAGCAAATTCGTGGCTATGTTCCGTTTTTTTACTAGTGTACTACTTATATAGAAGTAAAAAGTATATACCACCACATTTTGAACGAGATAAAATATAAAATAAGACAAAATACATAAAAGCATAAGTAAAATTAGATAATTTTATATAACACAAACACATTAAGAGCTTTATAACACAAAAACTAAATATATAGCAAAGCCCCAGTTAAACTATCTCAACATTTGTATTATAAAATTTAGTCAAATATAACAAAAATAAAATTAAATCTCCGCACAACTAACAATTTCTATAGTAAAAAGTAAAAAAAAAACATATGAAAATAAACTCTCCGCGCCAAATTCGGATAGCCAATAATCCCTCGTAAAATATTACACAGTCAATGCCCTAATTAGTCTTAATTTTTAACATGTAAAATCAATTTTTCAAGTAATATATAGATGATAATGTTGATTATGCGCATTTAGTCTGGACAAATGCCACCCCATAGATGCATCTATGTAGATGTCATTCCGTGGATGCATCTGTGTGGATGCCTTATGCATATATGTGCATTTTTGGGCGGAAGAGAAAATCTGTTATTGAGCCTTAGTATGGATGAAACCCATTTGTGTAAGGGTTTTAGGGAGTCACTATATAATTTCTTAACCTAATTTCTTGCCTACTAACACTCATTTCACAAGAAACTGAGAATAAAGAGAAAGAGAGAGGCAAGAGCACAGAGAGATTAAAGAAGTATCCACGGAAGGTTGAGGAGAAGAAAAGAGAGATTCGGTCAAGAGTGTAAGGCTATATTTTTCTCTTTTTGGAGTGGGTTTAATCTCGTACACGCACAGGTCTAGTAAGCTTAAGTCTTTAGCTTGTTGTTGTGTTGCCTCTAAGTGGATAGAGAAACACATAGGTTGTTGTGTAAGAAAGCTCTTGTATACACTTGATACTAGTGAATCGTTGAGAGTGCCGTCCTCTCCCCAGATGTACCGCAAGGGAACTGGGTTAATTAGTCAAGTGAGATAAACTGGTTAATTGGTTAAAGAATTCTCAATAAGTGGTATCAGAGCATTAGGTTCAGTAGGGAAAGATAACAATTTATTTTTCTAATCTCCTATTGGTGTCTGGCACACAATGGGGTTTAAGGTTCTGTTCAGCAATTGGAGTTGTTTAAGAATGTTGAAGGTTATTGGGTTTGGGTGTTTGGTTTTGACAGAGAACAACATTAAGTCTGAGTCATGAAGTAGCTCAAGATAAATTTAAGGTAGAGAAATTTGACGGTGAAGGCGACATTGGATTGTGAAGTTTAAAATGCTTATGCAGCTTGAGCTTCAAGGTGTGGATTTTTTTCTTGAAGAAGAAGAATCCAGCAGTTATATTAAAGGAATAGAAAAAGACAGTGAGATCCCAGAAACTAGGGGTTCTCCGATTGATCCGATGAAAAAGGAGAAGGAAAAGAGAGAAGTAAAAATCTGATATGCTCTTCTCTTAGCAACATGATCTAACGAAAGGTTATGAAGGAAACAACGGCTCTGTGAGTTTGGAAGGCTCTAGAAAGGGATTATCAGACAAAGTCCTAACCTAACCGAATTTATTTGAAGCATAGGTTTGCTAACTTTCAAATGGAAGAGCACAAAAGCATAGAGGAGAATCTTGATGTGTTTCTGAAATTGGTAAACGATTTGGCAAGTTTGAACATTAATGTGAGTGATGAGGATCAAGTCATCAAGGTCTTGTATAGTCTCCCAAGGCAGTTTGACTCACTAGTTCACACACTTAAATACGGTAATGGGAAGGAAACATCGACTATGAATGAAATAACCAGTTCTGCATATGCCAGGGAAGTTGAGCTATAGGAAAAATGGCTCATTATAAAGGCTAAGTTGAATGCTGAAGGTGTTGTTGTGGCCAGGGGTGGACCTGAGAAGAAGAGTTCTGGTCATTAGAGTGGAAGATCCAAGAGCAAGGATTCACGGTCAAAGTCTAGACCAAAGAATCAACCTAAATCAAGAGAATGTTGGATATGTGGGAAAGAAGGACACTTCAAGAACGATTGTCCTGAAAGGAAAATAGGAGAGCAACTAATTCTGCAAATGTTGCTCAAGAACAAGAGTTACCTATGATCTTGACAGCAAGTGAACAAGATTCCATGAGAGAATTGGTGATGGATTCTAGTTGTACATTCCACATTACACCAGATAGAGATGTCTTATTTGATTTCAAGGAGTTTGAAGGTGGAAAGGTATTGATGGGAAACAATACTTTCAGTGAAGTAAAAGATATGGGCAAACTGAAGATCATAAACTTAGAAGGAGCTACGGTGATCTTAACTGATGTGAGATACATGCCAACCATGAGCATGGATCTCATCTCTTATGGCCAGTTGGAAAAGAACCGTTGTAAGTATGAAGGAGAAGACTTCACAATTACATTCTACAAGAATGGTCAGAAGGTGGTTTCTGGGAAATATTAAGATGGCATGTATTATTTTCAGGGATCAGTGGTGAAGGGAGAAGCATTTGTAGCCAAGGCTGAAGTAAACTTGACAAACAGACGCACTCAAGGTTAGGACACATCAGTCTTAAGAATATGAATCTCCAGGTCAAAGGAGGTTATCTAGACTCAAAGGAGGTCCACATATTAGAGTTCTGTGAAGAGTGTGTGTTTGGAATGTCCCACAAGCAAAGCTTTCCGAAAGACAAACACACTACCAAAGGTATTCTCAAATACATTCACAATGATTTATTGGGCTCATTTTCGAATGAGCCAACTCTGTCGGGATGTAGATACTTTCTTACATTCATCTATAATTATTCAAGGAAGGTCTGGATCAGGTTCTAAAAGAGTAAGGATGAAGTGTTTGAGAATTTTTCAGAGTTGTAGATACTTGTGAAAAATCAACCAAAGAAAAAGATAAAGTGTATAAGAACAAATAATAGATTGGAGTTCTGCAATAATCTGATGGATAAGCTTTGTCAAGACTCAGGGATTAAGCAACATAGAACTTGTGTTTATACTCCATATCAAAATGGAGTTTCTGAGAGGATAAACATGACAATAGCAGATAAGATCAGGTGTATGTTGGCGGAAACAAGGTTAGAGAAGAAGTTCTGGCTGAGGCAGCATCTACTGCGGTTTATCTGATAAATAGGTCTCCTAATGCATCTTTGAAATTTCATATTCCAGAAGAAGTGTGGCCAGGGTCAATGGTTGATTACAGTCATCTCAGACAGCTTGGTTGTGTTGCTTATGTACACAGAACAGACGATAAAATATGTCCAAGAGCTGTTAAGGGATTCTTCATGGGTTACCCACAGGGTACTAAAGGTTACAGAGAATTTACTATTAGCACGAATGTAGTGTTTGATGAGGAGAAGTTGTATAAGAAAAAGAAGAAGAAGGTTGAGGAGAACCAAAGAGAGATTCGGTCAAGAGTCTAAAGCTATATCTTCCTCTTTTGAGAGTGTGTTTCATCTCCTAGAACAGGTCCAGTAAGCTTAAGTCTTCAGCTTTTTGTTGTGTTGCCTCGAGGTGGATAGAGAGAAACACAGAGGTTGTTGTGTAAGAAAACTCTTGTATACACTTGATACTAGTGAATCGTTGAGAGTGTCGCCTTCTCTCCAGATGTACCGCAAGGGAACTGGGTTAAAAATATTTTGTCTTTAACAAATCAAAACAACAACGAGAAGTGTAATAAGGTTAATTAATAAAATGAGATAAACCGGTAAATTGGTCAAAATTTTTAATAGATAATTAAGCGTTGACCAAAATGTTTCAATAATTCAAATATATACAAACATATTATACAAAGAAAATATATTTGTTAAGCAAGTTATCACAAAAAGAAATATATTTGTTTTTCGTCAACGGAAAATCCAAATTTTATTGGAAATTAAATATTTGGACGATTACATCTGTTGACCGAAAATCTCAAAATATTACATATATAAATATATGCACTTAAGTGTTCTGGATTATTCAATTATATTTCATTCCAAAGTTCTTACAAACAACTGATTAAAAGATGGTTTCAAGCAAATGTTTCGTTTTTGTGTTCTTGTGCCTAAGTGTTCTCTTCATTTCAAGTATGCAACAAAAAAAATCACAATTATAGTTTTTTTTCTCTGAAAAGAAAAAACGATTACGTCATTAGTTTTTTTTCTCACAATTATATATCATGGCCAGCCTAAACCGTGAAAGCAGCAACGCCTGTTAACCTGGACGAGAAGCCATAAAAGCTTCTAAAACGTCTTTGTTTATGACGTTATACCCTATAATATATTCATATTTTGTTCTTTACTTCTTTTTTTTCTAACAATTGATTAAACTTTTGTAAATATCTCAGGTGCCGCGGAAGCTTGCGATTCACCCAGACATGGACTTTTTGTGATAGGTCCTTGCTCAAAAATTCTAAACTGCAATAAGAAATGCGTAGAGTTACACTTTTCTGGCGGACAATGTTTTAAACAGTCCAGCAGCGCCACCGAACTATCATGTGGCTGTTGTGTATAATTAATAACGTTAAGGAGATATTTATTGAATTGTTGAAGTGTAGTGCTTAAATTAATAAAAATGTATCCTGTACTATTTTTATTTTGGTTTAATCTTTAATTTCTTTTAATTTGAAGTTTAAGAACACTTTTAATAGGAGTTTCTAGATTCAGGATTCTCAAAATACATATATGTATATGTATATATCTATTTATATTTATATTAATATTTAATTGTGAGATTCTTAAATTTACAGAGAACCCAACCAAAAAGTTATGTGCAAAAATATTTTAAGTTGAGTTTTCCATAAAATTAATAACTCCGCAATTAAAGACTAATATAAATATATATATATATATATATTGTTATGAACCAGATGATTATGGATGCAATAATCAATAGATTGAGCTTAACCAGATCCGACCAAGTATTGGGCCGGGCCAGACCGAAAGGAATCTCACCGACCAGAAAGGAATATACCATCGGCCATGAAGATAAGGATCGACAATGTTTTCCTTTTCCTTTTGGATCTAGTTTTCCTTTTCTATTTCTATCTAGGAATATGTTATATTACCATTTATCTAGTTGTAACTCCCTATATATAAAGGGCACCATCGATTAATATGAATAATACAGACAAGTTCCCCCATTAATTTCTTAACACGTTATCAGCACGATACGTCTCTAAAACCCTAAGCTAAAACTCGATACTCATAAAACCCTAAACAGCCGTCAAGCTTTCTTCATCCTCTTGTTCGATCTCTCTCTCTAAATCCGATACACACACACAGCCGGCACACACACATATCCTTACCGACGACAGGAACTCCATCCGCGATAAACATACTCGCGATACACACCAGCCGAACCCTTACCCGCGTAAGGACTGCGATCCGCGATAAGCCTCCCACGCACCTGCGATACAACCGGAGGTTACCCGCGTACGTACCAGACCTAATCCATGACACACACACCCGCGTAAGACCTGTCCCGTGACAGCCGATAGAGGTTCAGCATCCGATACACAGCCGAACCAGAATCAGCATCCGATAGAGGTCTTCCCAGCAGCCGATACACAACCTCAACGTTCCAGCACTCGAACCAGCACCCGATAGCACTCAGGACACCCGATCAAACCTACAACCCGCGATAGCTCTCTCGGTGGTCCGTTCAACCCGTCTAGACCTAAAGGTAACTCGATCAAACCCTAATTTACAAACTGATCGATAGAACTTTGCTAGGTTGCTGGATAGTTTAGGGAACCTCATCCTGATCATTTAGGGTACACATCCATTGATTGAATTCATTGATTGAGTAGTCTGATTGCAAATCACTTAGAAACCTGGTGATAGGTTGTTAATCAATGAAACCCTAATTTTAAATTGAATTAAGATTGATAGAATTGTTTAGAACCCTAAACCTAAATCGATTTTCTAAAACCTAATATTTTAAAATCGAATTTGCTTGATTGCTTGATTGCTTAATTGCTTGCTTTGTTTGATAACCTAGAAATAAATTGTTAGGATTGTTAAAACTTCACAAACTGTTTTTTAAAATTGAAATCGACCACATGGTCATAAAACATAAAACTGATTGTTAATCATTGATTGAAATCAAACTTAGAAACCCTAATGATAGGTTTATAAAATCTGAAATCTAAAACACATAACTATATGGTTTCAGATGTCGAACATCCATAACTTGGAATATGCGGCCCTTAATCTATCTGGAGATAATTACCTCCAATGGGCGCTTGACACCAAGATCATCTTGAAATCAAAAGGACTCGGTGAAAGCATTGAGGATGAATATGAAGTCGCTGAAAAGGACAAATACCGAGCCATCCATATTATAAGGCATCACTTGGCCGAAAGTCTCAAAGATCAGTACTTGACAGTCGAAGATCCTCTCGAACTCTGGACAGAGCTGAAAAGCAGATATGATCATCAAAGATTGGTGATCTTACCCAGAGCTCGTTATGATTGGACCCAGCTCAGAATCCAAGACTTTAAGTCTGTGGACGAGTACAATTATGCACTGTTCAAGATCGTCTCAAAGTTGAAACTGTGTGGGGAAAAGATTACGGAAAAGGATATGTTAGAGAAAACCTTTTCCAGGTTCCACACAAGCAATGTGTTGCTCCAACAGCAGTATAGAGAAAAGGGCTTAACCACTTATGCTGATCTCATATCTTGTTTACTCCTTGCAGAGCAAAACAATGAACTCCTAATGAGGAACAGTGAAATGAGACCTCCTGGATCCACACCATTACCTGAGGCACACACAACTAATATTGAAAGTGAAGCGAACCACGTCCATTCAAACACACACGGCCGAGGCCGCAGGTGGACAGGACGTGGCCGCGGCCGAGGTAACTACGGCCGTGGTGGTCGAGGCAGTCCGTATGGACAAGACAATGGCCGAGATAGAGTCCAGAACAACTCGTATGGTCGAGGAAATGGACGAGGCCGAGGGAATAATCCCAAACCCTCTCAGCCGACGAAATCAGTATGCCATAGGTGTGGAATGAGTAATCATTGGGCAAAGACTTGCAGGACTCCCAGACACTTATGCGAATTATATCAAGAAAGTTTGAAGAAAAAGAATCCTGAGGCCCACATGATAGTCCAAGATGATGAGAATGATTTTGATCATGAGAAAGATGATTCATTAGATTATGAGACTTCTGATTGTCTCAAAGATGATAAAAATGATAAGGAATGAATTCGACATCTGTAATCCTTAAATGTTTTGTTTTTACTTTTAAATTTTGTTTTGGTGTTTGACATTTCTATGAATCATTTCTATATAGTTATTTCTAAATTCATTTCCATGATTATCATTTCTATGAATGTCTTATAAAGTATCTGAACGAACGTCCTATTAACCTTGTTTTAGAAATGACCAATAACAAGGATGTGCTTATAGTGGACAGTGGGTCGAGCCACACGATCCTTAAGGATAAAAGATACTTCATAAACTTAACTCTTAAAAGAGCAAACATTTCCACAATTGCGGTTATGTCTAGCCTTATTGAAGGCCACGACCAAGCCTACATTCTATTGCCCATGGGTACGCATCTCGAAATACCAGATGCCTTATATTCACCCAATTCTAAAAGAAGCCTGTTAAGCTTCAAAGACATTCGTATGAATGGTTATCACATTGAAAAAAAGGGCGAAGGAAATAAAGAATTCCTTCAGATAATAGAAATCGGCCAAGAACATAAGAAGGTCTTAGAAACCATACCCGCACTATCTACTGGACTATATCACGCTCAAGCCAGTATGATAGAGGCCAATGCTCTATTTAATAAAACAGCCATTGATCACTTTACACTATGGCATGACCGGTTTGGCCATCCGGGTTCTAACATGATGCGTAAGCTGATAGCTAACACCAGAGGCCATTCGTTGAAAGAAAAACGAATCATTCCCAAGCACCTATCATGTGCATCCTGTTCACAAGGGAAGTTGATCGTTAGGCCATCACCAGTTAAGGTGACAAAGGAAACTATAAACTTTCTGGAAAGAATTCAGGGCGATATATGCGGACCAATACACCCACCTTGTGGGATCTTTCGATATTTCATGGTCCTTATAGATGCATCGACCAGATGGTCGCACGTATGTTTGTTATCGACCCGTAACTTGGTATTAGCCAGATTGCTCGCTCAAATTATAAATTACGAGCTCATTTCCCAGATTTTCCTTTGAAGACGATACGTCTTGATAATGCTGGTGAATTTACATCTCAACCGTTCAATGATTACTGTATGTCCATGGGGGTGGCAGTGGAACATTCCGTGGCACATGTACATACACAGAACGGCTTAGCCAAATCATTCATAAAACGCATTTAGCTGATAGCCCGACCATTACTCATGAGGTTGAGGTTGCCGGTTTCGGCATGGGGACATGCGGTCCTCCATGCGGCCGAGCTTATACGCATAAGACCATCTAGTGATCATAAATATTCCCCATCGCAATTACTAACGGGTCAAGAGCCAGACATATCCCATCTTAAAACATTTGGCTGTTCTATTTATGTTCCAATTGCTCCACCACAGAGAACAAAGATGGGACCTCAGAGAAGGATGGGGATATACTTTGGATTTGAATCTCCCACAATTATAAAATACCTCGAGCCAACTACGGGCAATTTATTTAAGGCCAGGTATGCGGATTGTCATTTCAATGAATCCGAACTTCAAACATTAGGAGGGGATCCAAAGCTGGTCAAAGAAATCAAAGAGATTTCATGGAATCAAACATCCTCAACATGGCAAGATCCTCGGACTCAAGTGTGCGATCTTGAGGTCCAGAAAATCATTCATTTGCAAAAGCTAGCTAATCAATTGCCAGATTCCTTTGCTGACCCAAACAGAGTGACTAAGTCACATATACCAGCTATAAATGCACCTATTAAATTAGATGTCCAAATGGGACCTAGTCAAGTTGCTACTGAATCTACAGCACGTCTCAAACGTGGTAGACATGTTGGTTCCAAAGATAAACAACCTCGGAAAAGAAAAGGTGCAGCCGAAGGTGGAACCCGACCAGACATAGCCAACCTTACCCGGGGTTTGGCCGATCCCGACTAACCGTCCTCAGACGTGGTCGATGAACCGACCCGACCGGCTGCGGTCGATGGATCGGATAATACCATGGTCAATTGTCCGTCCGTACCGTCCACTGATGCTCGGGACGCCTTGCATCATGGTACTGATGATCATGAGAACAATGAGATATCTATAAACTATCTAATGTCTGGGAAGAAATGGAATAGAAATGATGTCAACATCACTGATATATTTGCATATCAAGTAGCACTTGAACTAATGGAAAATGAGGATCTAGAACCCACGTCTATATATGAATGCATGCAAAGATCAGATTGGCTAAAGTGGAAAGAGGCCATAAACGTGGAGTTAAATTCTTTAAAGAAAAGAGGTGTATTCGGTCCACTCATACGAACACCATTAGATGTCAAACCAGTTGGGTACAAATGGGTCTTTGTAAGAAAGAGAAATGAAAATGGCGAGGTTGTGAGATACAAAGCACGACTCATAGCACAACGATTCACTCAAAGACCAGGAATCGATTATGAGGAAACTTATTCCCCTGTGGTGGATGCAACTACTTTTAGATTCCTAATTAGTCTGGCCATAAGAGAAAATTTGGATTTACGGTTAATGGATGTTGTAACCGCGTATCTATATGGACCACTGGACAATGACATCTACATGAGGATCCCAAAGGGTATAGAAATGAAAGATAAGAAAGGATCTCGAGATCAACACTGCATCAAACTTAACAAATCACTGTATGGACTTAAGCAGTCCGGCCGGATGTGGTACAATCGCCTCAGCGAGTACTTAGTGAAAGAAGGATACAAAAATGATCCTATCAGTCCATGCATCTTCATAAAGAAGTTTGATTCTAAGGGCTTTGTGATTATAGCAGTGTATGTGGACGATTTAAATATCGTTGGAACCTCTGGTGAGATCGCCCAAACAATCGAATATCTTAAGAAAGAATTCGAAATGAAAGACCTAGGCAAAACTAAATTCTGTTTGGGATTACAACTTGAGTATAAGAATGATGGAATCCTTGTGCATCAAATGACATATACTGAAAAGATACTCAAGAGATTCAATATGGACGAGGCTCACCCATTGACAAGCCCGATGGTCGTGAGGTCACTCGGTCCGGACACGGACCCATTTCGTCCAAAGATGGACGGTGAGGAAGTCCTTGGTCCCGAAGTGCCATATCTCAGTGCCATTGGTGCCTTGATGTATTTGGCAACCCATACAAGGCCGGATATATCCTTTGCTGTAAACCTCTTGTCCAGGTTCAGTTCCAATCCGACCAAAAGGCACTGGGACGGGATTAAACATTTACTGCGATATTTAAAAGGGACTAAAGATTTAGGTTTGTTTTACACTAACCATAACAAAGAATCTTTAGTTGGTTTTGCTGATGCAGGTTATCTATCAGATCCACACAATGCCAGGTCGCAGACAGGCTATGTCTTTACCTACGGTGGAACAGCAATTTCATGGCGATCTATGAAGCAGACCATCTCGGCCACTTCTTCCAACCATGCCGAGATTTTGGCGATCCATGAGGCAAGTAGAGAGTGCGTTTGGTTGAGGTCATTGACTCAACATATACGTGATGACTGTGGGATGACTGAAGACAAAGAACCGACTGTTCTGTATGAAGACAATGCAGCTTGTATTGCTCAACTCAAAGATGGTTATATCAAAGGGGACCGGACAAAGCATATCCTACCCAAGTTTTTCTTCACCCACGAGTTGCAGAAGGCAAAGGAGGTCCAAGTTGTTCAAGTACGTTCAAGCGACAATTCAGCCGACCTATTCACGAAAGCACTGCCAACCTCTACACTAAGGAAGCTCATTCATCAGATTGGGATGAGAAGATTGAAAGATCTATAATGGTGCATTCATCAGGGGGAGTAATACGGTTGTACTCTTTTTCCTGTCCATGGCTTCCCTTTTTACCACATTGGGTTTTGGGTTTACCATAGGGAGGTTTTAACGAGGCAACATACTAAACGTATTGCAAGCTCTATACGGTTATAACATCCAAGGGGGAGTGTTATGAACCAGATGATTGTGGATGCAATAACCAATAGATTGGGCTTAACCAGATCCGACCAAGTATTGGGCCGGACCAGACCGAAAGGAATCTCACCGACCACAAAGGAATATACCGTCAGCCATGAAGATAAGGATCGACCATGTTTTCCTTTTCCTTGTTGGATCTAGTTTTCATTTTCTATGTCTATCTAGGAATATGTTATATTACCATTTATCTAGTTGTAACTCCCTATATATAAAGGGCATCATCGATTGATATGAATAATACAGACAAGTTCCCCCATTAGTTTCTTAACATATATATACATATATGTATTTTGAGAATTCCATAGTTAGAA
>CAJHQQ010000400.1:0-204032 GCA_905132885.1 Moricandia moricandioides
AGGAAAGTTTTTTTTTTTTTGTTGATGTTGGTAAATCTTTGTTCAAAACAAATGGGTGGGTTTGAATTCTTTTAAATTTATAGACCCGCGCTTACTTATGTAAAGAACGTTTACTTTAAACCAAAATTGGCTTTCCTTAAATTTTGAGTTCGTATTAATACCATTTTCCCTGCATGGTGTAAATTTAGGAAATCATATATATAGTATTTAATTATATTAAACCCCCAAGTGTGCAATTAGCCTTATATTTGGCTATTATATATATATTATTGACTATCTTTACATGTATCGTAATTTATACGGATCATTTAATTTGATATGCATTAACTAACGTATCATTAGTATGAGTGATTGACAAGCAAGATATATTCATAATTTAAATGTGGTTTTTCCCATAACACGGCTCTTACCACTATATAAGCAAATTATTAGTGGTCGAGTTTTTCACTCATTAAAAACTAAAACTACTGATTCTCTATGGCTGTGATGAACCTAATCTCTGATTTGAAAACTTTCAAGAATATGTGGAAGGTGCAGGTCAAAATACTTTGTTTATGGAAACAATATTCGGCTGCGGGTGGTGAGAGTTAAAGATGGTTTTTTGTCGATGCTACAGTAAGTTCAATGGGAGAGTATTTTCCTGCTTATTGAATCATTTCTCCATTATCTCAGGGGTTCTTATAATTTTCTATTGTTGATATAGGGAGAGAAGGTATCTAGAACCGTGAAAAGAGAATTGGTGGGGCAATTGATCGTCTGCTGCAGAGGGTGAGACAAAAGTGATAATTATTTCACGGTTACACATTCAGCTGGTTCTTATCGAACCACCAGTCATCCATTCAAGTGTTTTCCTTCCTACAACCCGTGTACGTATCTGTGAGGAGTTGCCAAACAACTTAACGGGTTTGAATCATGTTAAGTTTCGTGATGTTATCAGTGGGTGCCACAATGATGATTACTTGGTTGGTAAGTGTTTTAATAAAAACTTTTTTTTAAGAGTCGTCTGATGTCCTTTATAAGTTGAGGTGATGTTACTTGATCTTATAGATGTAATAGAGCAGATTGTTGAGTGTTACCCAGATGGAAATTGTGTCTGTTATTTTTTATAGATGTAATCGAGCAAATTGTTGAGGTTACCCAGATGGAAATTGTGGTCTGTTAATGGAAAGACACCAAAGATTGATGTCGAACTACGCAATGAGGAGTAATATTTAGTACTCGGATCTTTCTATCGATAAAACAGAAGAAATTGATCATTTGTGCATCTCTTAATACGATTTTTGCAACTTTTTGTAGCGATGATCGTCTCCCATTGGTGTTATGGGGAAAGTTTGCTGAGGGATGTTAGCAATGCAATTCAGTTACGTAGTGAGCAGTCCATTGTTTGTGTTTTGTGATTTGGAAAGATTAAAGTGTGGAAATGTAATGACTAGCTCCTTTATTATATGTTTACAAAAACTAAATCTTTATGTTAGATATTAGAAGAATGATGTGAGACTTTCTGTTTTTAGAGCTTCGTAGCATCTCCAATGCCTACAATGTCTCTAATGTGGAGTTAAATCCACAAATGGATGAAGTCCAAGCATTCATGAGTTTGTGAGTTTATAATTATGCTAATGTTCTTGACATCTATAAGTATTTCTAAAAAAAAGTAAGTGATTAATTAAATGTCTTTTGCAAGGTTACCAAAAGGATGATATGGCATTAGCAATTGTGGACTCCAAGTCTAATGCTATGGTCTCTGGTGTTAAGGAAAGGGAAGACTTCTTTGTTCATACCCCTAGGAAAACTATATGCCAGGTGTTGGAATCCAAACAGGTTACAATACACGTCATGTCTATACTTTTATCAACTATAGTAACTGAATTTGACACATGTGTCTGAATCTATTAATGTTGTCTTAGGTGGAGAAGTGTATTGTAATGGCAACAATTGCGGCCATTGATTCTGACATGGGTTGGTACTACTTAAGTTGTAAGGTGTGTGCAAAGAGGTGTTGACAGTGCCTAATGACATTGAAGATGGAGAAGATGAAATTTTAAGTGGACACAATTACTACTGTGTGAAATGCAAAAATAGCAATCCTCAGCTCTTGCCAAGGTATGTTATTCATTTTTCTAACAAATTCATATGTGTGTTTGAATGCTCTTTGAAAAGTAACTACAATGGGGGTAATGTATATTATTTAACATGATATATTTAGGTACAAGTTGCATTTGGTTGTACTTGACAGTACAAATAACACCAAGTTCTTGCTATTTGATAATATTGCATTGCAACTACTACAAAACCATGCATTGAGCTTACTGGTCCAGTTACTGATGAGGTATGATTTTTCCGGAAGCTACATTAATTTAAAAAAACTAATCTACATCTTTAAATGAAAATTCGCCTGCCTATTTGTTCGACAGATCCAGGATCCTGATGTGTTACCACCTATTCTAAAAGATTTGGTTGGGAAGACATATCTTTTTCAAGATTGGTATTGAAAGATGAGAATTATTTATATAAGCATTCCACTTTCAAAGTTCTCAAGATCATGACAAACATAGGATTGATTAACGAGTTTGATGCCACAGGATCACCAACGGTTAGTGTTTTAATTGTTTTTTTGTTTGCACTGTCATTCGTCTAACATTTTAACGATGTCATCATCATAGAAAAGTGAGAACACATTTGGAGGGACATTTTCAACTGTTTCTGATGCACCTGAGGTTTATAATCGTGGAAATGATCTTCAGTCTTTTTATACAAATACGCATATAGTTAAATAATATTATCTACTTTTCTGTTTTATTTGTTTTTGAATGAAGGGGTCTTAACGTTACATGGCAGATCATCTCAGACTCATGGGTCTAATGATCTGACACCAGCCAAGCGCAGTAGAACCGCAATTATGAACTTGGAGGAGGCTTTTGATCAGAATTTTGTAACAAAATCTGCGTGTACTGTCAAAATCAAGAAGGAGAAGAATGCAAAAAGTGGCTGAGAAGTTTATTGAGAAAGTTCATGGGTAGAGGGTTTTGTTTTATATAATTGGAGTGCACGTTTGTTTTCATTACCTTATTTTTGTTTTACTCTTTTATATTATTTTTCCTACTCTGTTTTATGTTTTAACTTTTGAATTTATGAATGAAATATGAAGCCGTCTACGTTTTTTACTATTTATTGGCAACCAATTGCAATACAATTATTAGAAAAATCTAACATCAGTTTAATCCATATATATCAGTAGAAATATTTACCTGGTAAGACCTGATGTTCCTCTGGAGACAACTAAATCGCAATCATCCATATTCCTGCGTCTTCTGAGATTTTTTAATTACGCCTTTCAGTTACTATATAAAATATAATAGGTCAAATGAGTTATTAGGAGTATTGTAGCACATCAGGATTACAAATAAATAAAAAATAAAGAAATATACGGTACCAAGAGTGGACCTTCGTTGGCATAGACAGATGTTGGGGACTAATTTTTGATTCTCTTAAGATCGCATTAAAGACATAGATAACAATATCTTGCCCTGTCAAAGCAAAAAAAATCAAAGAATTTATTCTTGGTGTATGAGTAAATGACGTAAAATAATATTGTTCTTAAATCAGAGTCGTATATATAGTCAAATAAAACAGTAATATATCGATTCCCCGAAAAATCTCTTTAAATTGATAAGACTTTCCATTTTTACGCTATCATATAAATTGGTTTCCATAATAAGAAAATTCAGAATATTTACATTTCTACATGTTATTGTACCTAAACAATGGGGGAAACACTTTACTACAGGTGAACCGTGGAGCTCTCAACGAAGTTGACTCAAGTTATTCAATATGAACAAAACATCTAAGAAGAAAAAGAGCGAAAATTCAGACTATTTAACGCATGCGAAGAGAAGAAAGCAAGGTATTATGTTAGATTAAATTGTCTGCAGACTGGAGTTATGTGTTTTGATTGATTTTCTATGCAATTCTTTATAGGGATAGTGATAAGGAGTCCTGGACATGACAATCCCTAGCTTCCGTGACATAAACAAATTCGGCTAACAATATAACAAAAGATGCTTAGAACAGAAAGGCATCTCAAATTGCTTCAAATACGTAAATATCGTGATTTTGGGAACCCCAGAGGACAGTCAAACAAACAATATCAATGACCTGTCTGTAGATTCCACATTAGGAGAACCCGGCCATTGAAATTGAATGTTCAGATTATCAAGCATCAGGTAACATGTGTTCGTTATTGCATACAATTAGACATTTCTAATATTACTGAAAGGTTTTATTGAATTAGAGGATGACTTCATCCACTATTTTCTCAAGTAAAATTAATTATCGGTTTACAGTAGCTAAAATAAACAGAATTGGAATATATGCAGATATCCTGACATTGCCCAACTAGAAGCAGTCAAGGGTTCATACCAAACAACCAAACAGCCAGGTAACTCAACTGATTCAGTTAGTGTACTTTGACATTTCATATGACCACAACTGACCGTGTATTTTATTTTATTTTATTTGACTTAATATAAACCAATCTGTTCTCTGCAAAAATAAAAGGCCACGTTTGGAGAAGTCTGAGTTTTGTTATGGAAGACCTTTGAGTGTAAATAAAAAACATGCAATTCCCCAACATCAATGTTGATAATTCTAAAAAGATTTCAGCCAATGAGAAGGACCTTTCTCAGAAGCAACCAACAATGATTCTCAAGTGACACATCAGGACTATCCTCAAAGAAAGTAACACTGGTCCAAAATCTTCCAGAGCTACTAATCTCATAAATTCAGTGTTTCAACCTACACCCATAAGTGTGGACTCTGATTCATCAGGTTACTCTTTATGTAGAATTTAACAGTACAAACAGTGATGTCTTTATTCTTTATTCAGTGCCCGATTTGAGAGTTGGGAACGCTTGAACTAATTGGATTTGTGGTACTATAATTGCTGGTTTCAGATAGTTGTGATGATTTTTGGGATTGTTCAAGTAATGAAGGTGGAGAGCTTCTTTCTTGATTCAGATTCAATTGATGACGACAACTCAGAAGTTATCAAATGTGATGCGCAGAAAAAAATTGAATTTATCACAAAAGCTGAAAAAGCTTTTGCAGAGATGTTAAGTCGTTTAAAGAAGAAAATTTCGCCAAACACATCTATTCCACCTATAGTCTGCAGAAAAAAATTGCAAGAGAAAGGTGCGTTTATTGTCAAGATCTAATGATTTCACATTTTTTGTCAAATCAATCCATTTTCTTTTTAAAAATGGTTTCGTGTAGGGTTTAGTACATTATTGGAGTATATATTTGTGAAGATTTATGAGTGTGTTATAAATTAAATCAAACTCCCACTATTTCATGTTTTAGGAAAAAATCAGAAACATGACTTCTTAACTCTTCACCTATTGTTTTTTTTAGGTCTTCCAAAGAAGAAAAATCTGGAAATCAATCAAAACTCTGCACCTGTTGGTTCAAGTAATAATAAAGGCGAGAAAGGTACATCTAACGAATTATAGTAGGCGATTCATTATAAATGACTAATGAAGAAGAGTACCATTTGAATTTAAGAATTAACTGTACGTGATTTCAAATTGCTTTTTGTTGTTTTCTCATTGTAGGTTATAAAGATGATGGGGATCTCACTTATAAATGTCCAAAATGCGGAGCTCTTTTTTGGTATAATGAATGTGTTAGTAAGAGCAGGAATGCAAGTATTCTGGTATTTACCATGTGTTGTATGCGAGGAAAAGTCAAACTTCCTCTTCTACAAGAACCACCAGAATTTTTGCAGGGTCTGCTAACAAAGGATGACGTTATCAGTAGGCATTACCAAAACAATATTAGACCTCTAAATATGATGTTTTCTTTTAAATCTCTTGGAGGTAAGATTGATAATTCAATCAATATGGGTAAAGGTCCAAAGGTTTTTAAACTTCATGGGGAAAATTTCCACTTGATTGGTAGTATGAAGCCTAAACCCACTGAATCTGCCAAGTTCTCCCAGTTATATATTCATGATACAGAAAATGAAGTTCGAAATCGATTGTCTGCTTTGAGGTACGTTAGACAGTCGATGTTTTATAGTTTTATTTTGGTTTGAATTTCATTGCAATCATGATTTCTTTCCCCATTGTTGTTAATGATCCTTATTGATTTCTAACCAGTGGGAGTTCTGAGAAAAGCAAGATTAGAGAAGATTTGGTTGAGGCGTTAATGAACATGCTAAGGACCTCTAATGTTCATGTGAAGACATTCAGGAATGCTATGGACAGATTTAATGATGAAGCAGAACGTGAAGATTTATCTCTGGTTCTAATTCACAGTAGAGTTAAAGATGGTCGTGTGTACAATCTACCTACTTCTTCTGAAGTTGCTGCATTAGTGGTTGGAGATTTTCATGAAAATATGGACAAACGTGATATTATTTTGGAAAAGAAGTCTGGAAAGCTGAAAAGGATTAGTGAGCTGCATCCGTGCTACCTTCCACTTCAGTATCCACTCATATTTCCGTACGGAGAAGATGGCTTTCGGTTAGGAATCAAAAATGGTTTTACAGGAGTCAACAAAAATAAAAAACCAGATATAAGTATGAGGGAGTTTTTTGCCTATCGGATTATGGTACGTGATGTTGGTTCTCAGGTTCTTTTACTTTCACGCTGTTTACTCCAACAGTTTCTGGTGGATGCTTATACTATGATCGAAAGCCATCGTCTTAGGTACATTAGAAAAAAATCAAGCTAACTTAAGGACATTGAAGTTTAGCAAGTTTATAGCTGCTGCAAATGATGGGAATTCTACTGTGGCTATTGATGGTAACCGTATCATCATTCCTTCGACATTCACCGGTGGTCCAAGATATATGCATAAAATGTATTTAGATGCAATGTCTATATGCAATTTTTTTGGGTTTCTAGATCTGTTTATAACCTTCACATGTAATCCTAAATGGCCCGAGCTGACGAGGTATTTTGAGAAGTACAACCTTAAATCCGAGGACCGACCAGATTTGTGTTGTAGACTTTTTAAAATTAAGCTCGATAGTTTGATGGATGATCTCACAAAGAAACAATTGCTTGGGAAGACAGTATCTGGTACGCAAAAATGAATCTCTTCTGTTTAAAATTTGTTGTCTTTTATATCAGTTTAATATTTGTAGATCGTTTTATATTAAGGGGTCTGATTTGTTTCTGTTTTATGTTTCTTTATGCAGCAATTTATACCATAGAGTTTCAGAAAAGAGGACTCCCACATGCTCATATTTTATTGTTTATGGGTTCCAAGCACAAACTTCCAAATGCTGAAGATATTGATAGGATCATTTCTGCTGAAATTCTTGATAAAGCAGAAGAACCTAGATTATATGAAGTTGTGAAGGACATGATGATTCATGGTCCATGTGGAAAGGTTAATAGAGATTCTCCGTGTATGCAAGATGGAAAGTGTACCAAATTCTTTCCTAGAAAACATGTCGAGAAGACGACTGTGGATGCTCAAGGGTATCCTGTTTATAGGAGACGAGACAATGGGTCCTAAGTTGAGAAGAAAGGCATTCAATGTGATAATCGCTTTGTGGTTCCCTACAACAAAGAGATATTGCTTGGGTATAATGCACATATTAATGTGGAATGGTGTAATCAGTCAAGGTCTATAAAGTACTTATTTAAGTACATTAACAAAGGCCAAGACCGAATCACAGGAACGATTGTTCAAAAGGCTAATGTTGAACATACTTTAGCAGGCACGCCTACTAACATTATGGCTGCAGAAGGAGACAGAACACCTGTAGAAGGTAATATGGCAGCTGCCGAGGGAGTGGAACCAACTGTAGACGAAATTAAAAAGTATTTCGATGCAAGGTATATTTACTATGTTTTATGTTACTTAAATATTGCAGTAAAAACCATCGTGAAAACTTAACTGGTCGTTCATTTTATTTCTAAATAGGTACCTATCAGCTTGCGAATCAACATGGAGGATTCTAGCTTATCCAACGCAATACCGTTCAACACCGGTAGAGTACCTTACATTTCATCTGGAGGGAGAACAACATGTAGTTTTCAAAGAGGGTGATATTGTGCAAAGTGTAATGGAGAGAGCGCATCTTTTGAAGACCATGTTCTTAGCTTGGTTTGATTGTTGCGAAATGTACCCTGAAGCTAGAGATCTAACATATGCGGAACTACCAACCAAATTTGTATATGATCATAAGCAAAAGGTTTGGAATCGAAGGAAGAAAGGTTTTGCAATTGGAAGGTTGGCTCCTGTTTCTCCAACTTCTGGTCGACTATATTTTCTGAGGGTGTTGCTCAACAAAACAAAGGGTCCAAGGTCCTACGATGATATCAAGACAGTTAACGGGATCATTCTTCCAAGTTATGAAGATGCATGTTACGCGCTTGGTTTGTTGGATGATGATAAAGAATATATTGAGGGACTAAAATCCTGTAGTTTTTGGGCTACCAGCGGCTATGTGCGCCACTTATTCGTGAAGATGTTATTATCTGATTGTCTATCTATGCCAAGATTAGTTTGGGATGCTACCAAAGATATATTATCAGAAGACATCCTATTTATTGAGCGGAAGAAGCGTGGATATCCTGGTAAGCTTTTTTAATACACGTTACTGCTTCTTTTTTTCGACCATAGTATATTAATATTGTCTCTTAATATTGTTTTTTTGTATATCAGGTCTTATATTGAGTGAGGAGGAAATTCTGAATGCAACGTTAATATTAATTGAAAATAGTTTACGTTCGAAGAATAGTTCACTGCATAAATGGAATACAATGCCAAAACCAATATATATCGATGACTCTGTTGCAGACAACATGCTTATACAAGAGGAGCTCAACTACCCAAGAGAAGAACTACAAGCTAATCATGACAAATGGATGAGACAGTTGACAGATGAGCAAAGGTCAGTGTATGATGAGATTTTAGGATCTGTCCAGAGTGGTAAAGGTGGAGTATTTTTTGTCTACGGGTTTGGAGGAACAGGGAAAACATTTTTATGGAATATTCTTTCAGCGGCAATCCGATCAAAGGGTGATGTGGTTCTTAATGTTGCATCTAGCGGTATTGCCTCATTATTGCTACCAGGTGGGAGGACCGCTCATTCCAGGTTTGGGATTTCTATTAATCTAGATGAGTTCTCTACCTGTAATATAGAACCTGGTAGCCATCAGGCAGAATTGATAGCAAGGTCTTCTCTTATTATTTGGGACGAAGCACCTATGATGAGCAAACATTGCTTTGAAGCCCTTGATCGTACTTTATGTGACATTATGAAGACTACTGATGAAAGACCATTTGGTGGAAAAGTTGTTGTTTTCGGTGGCGATTTCTGACAAATACTACCAGTTATTCCACAAGGAAACCGGGCTGATATTGTTATGGCCTCTATCAACTCATCATATTTATGGAAGCATTGTAAATTGTTACAGCTTACCAAAAACATGAGGCTTTTTTCAGAACTTGATTGTGGAGAAGCCGAGGAGATTAAAAGATTTTCAGACTGGATTTTGGATTTAGGTGACAGAAAGATAAATGAGCCAAATAGTGGAGAAACAATGATTGCTATTCCCAAAGATCTGGTGGTCGAAAAGTGCAAAGATCCTATTGAGGCCATTGTCTCAGAAGTTTATCTCAACACTTTCAAAGATTCGAAGGATCCATTATTCTTCCAGGAAAGAGCTATATTGTGTCCTACCAACGAAGATGTTGATGTTATTAACAACTATATGCTTGATCGCATGACAGATAATTGTTTATAATATCACTTCTATTTTAATATGTCACAAGTTTATTATTTTTGAGGTAGGTGGATATATACATATATATATATATATATTAACGTGTCATACTTTATTTTATATATTAGGTGAAGAGAGGATTTATTTAAGCTCAGATAGTATTGATCCAACAGACAAGAACTCCAAAGATGACTCTGTATTCTCTCCACAGTTTCTGAATAGTATCAAAGCATCAGGTTTACCTAATCATGCTCTAAGGCTTAGGATTGGTACACCGGTTATGATTTTAAGAAATCTGGATCATACCGAAGGTTTATGTAATGGTACAAGGCTACAGATTACTCAATTGGCGGATCATTTGATTGGAGCCAGGGTAATTACTGGAACTCGAGTTGGCGAAAAAGTGTTTTTACACCGCATTCTGATTACACCCACAGACTCGAAGCTTCCTTTCAAAATGAGGCGCAAGCAATTTCCTTTGAAAGTTGCATTTTCTATGACCATCAATAAGAGCCAGGGTCAAACACTAGCTAATGTCGGGCTGTATCTACCTAGACCCGTTTTTTCACATGGACAATTGTATATGGTTGTCTCTAGGGTAAAGTCGAGGAAGGGGTTGAAAATTTTGATAACTGACAAAGATGGAAAATCCCAAGATTCAACAATGAATGTAGTATTCAAGGAGGTTTTCCAAAATCTGTTTGAAAATTGCAATGAAGTGTAGGTTGATCTATATGGACAGTACTCGCCATTTTGTATAAGGTATGAAGTTTATTTTTGTGTGGGTATGTTCATTCTCTTTAAAGTTACTAAAATTTTGATTCCCTTATTTAATGTGTTTCTGCATATTATGAATGAGTGAATGATTTTCGATTAAGGCGAGAACATGTAAGATTTAATCCACTCATTTCAGAAAACAATATGTCTTAGAGAAGCCATTGAGTGTATAAACTGTTTTTATTCTTCTATGTTAGTATGTAACATATATTCAATATTTAATATTTTCTCATACTACCACTTAATGTGCAGAATACTATCATTTTATGCACTTAGAGATGGCGAGAATGATCATGAAGCAGCACTAGGAAAAAGAAAGACTTTCATAAATTTATTTTATCTATCTATATCACCATTTTATTTCTTTCTTCTAGACCAATTCTACTGCTGTTATTTTTGCAGATATTGATGAAATGGTTGATGAGGGTTTTTAAAACTGACCTCACTGTTTTTGCACGATTTGACATTTGAAAACTTATGAAAAATTCCAGGCAGTGCAAGTGGCCACTACTTTTCGTTTTGATTCAGCAAACACCTGTAATTAATTATAATAGATTAGTTACATGTAATTAAATTGTTTCTTTAAAATTAAATAAATTTAATATTAACACCAAAAATTGAAGGAAATATTATAAGTTGCACATATTTAGTCGTATATACTTATCTTTGTTTCACCCTGCGCAAGGAGCTGAAATTGATTGATATGTCCTGAAATGAGCAAGTAAATCACATAGCTCTTAAATAATAAGATCCATAGAAATTGCTATTAATTTTATATATGAAATCACACATAATTTAGCAATTTTATAAGGAAAAAAGGCATTGAAATATTCTAAATAAGTAACAATATATATTTTAATTGATTGCCTTGCGGGAGATGAAATCTCATTTATCATCAAATTAGGATCCGTCTTTATAAGAAGAGATGCAACCTAAAACATTGCTTATACCTCTATTGCAGTTCTCTACGATGGTTGTTCTTTCACTTTTGGGTGACTTGCATGCCTCTACAAATTGTCTTGCAGTCCGTGTTACCGTGATAACCAAGTGGTGTACAATAACTGAAAAAAATGCTAAAAAATCAGCCATGGTTTTTGGTGATCATAAAGTAAGAAAGTTTGTACGACTATTAATAATTTTTTTTTACTAAGTTATAGCTTTTAATGTATTATATTAGTTTTTTGTTTGAAGTAATATGTTATATATATTATGTTAAAACAGGGATCTACAATAGAAGCAACTTTATTGGAAGAGTTGGAATCAACCAATTTAATCACAATGGAGGAAGGTGATTGGTTTGAAATCCAGAATTTCAAAGTAATCCATGCTTCAAGTTTAACAAGGCTTACCAAGAACCGATACCACATTGAAATGACAAACTCTTCGGTTGTTAAGAAAATTCCACCACTTCCTTATTGCAACTATTATAGTTTTGCAAATTATGATAACGTCAATCGTGGTCTTGCTCATCCAAAGTACTCTATAGGTATGTATATGACTTAATTCTATTTCATTCATGACAATATTTTTTTTATCAAAATTATCCTAGGAATGCAGTAAATTAATTTGTTAATTTTGTTTAACCATTATTAGATCTGTATGGAGCTCTGGTCGATGTAGGTGATTTGGATATATACCACGAAGAAATGGTTGATGGGATTCCTGGTGTGCTAAACCATAGAATACAATTCTCTTTGATGAACATCGAGTTAGTACTTTATATTGTATATCTGATTGTGAGCTTTTATTTGATACATATATGGTAAAGCATGTTATCTAATTACAAGCTAATGATAGGTTTGTTCAAGTTAAGTGTATTGCGTATGGAGATATGGCCCTGCAATACTTCTTTTGAACTCTACTATTGCTACTGTTATACTATGTGTTTTGCACTTTTGGCGTATTGAATGGGGAGAAGGTATCTTACAAACTTCTTTTTAAATGTTTTTTCATATGTAGTGTGTAGTTTTGAAATCGTAGAGTATTTTTTGTTCAGGACGCTCAAATCATGTGAGTAACTACCAAGGGTTGTCAAAAATGCTGTTTGAACCTGAAATTCCTGAAATTCAAGCATTCAGAATGAGGTACAGTTAATCATACATGTGCACATGCTAACTTGAAAGTGTGATTAGTTATATAATATGTTGTTCTCCAAATTTATCTAATGTATACTATTGTTCGTTTTAGGATTCCATATGCAGGATACTGAAGATACTGGAGAAGATTAGAAGAATCTTATTTTTGAAAGCCAAGGAAAGTGTAATGGAAGTCTTTTCAGAGTATTGGATTAACTTCTTTAGGATTTTTGTTGTTTTTAATTTTTGGCTTTCGTTTTTATCTCTTATGTTTTTTGTTTATGCTTCTTTTCTATTTTATTGTCGAACTAAGTAAGGAACAAATTTGTTACTTTTCTTTTTATCAATCACTGGTTAGGAGAACAGGTTACTTTAACATAAAATTTATGTTTTTGTTTATGTTTCTTATAATTTATACTTAGCAAATCTGTAAACGTATAACGACATCAATAACATGTACATGTACGGACTGCATGTCCTGTAAACTGGGAAAGAGATGATATAGTGGATCTTTGGAAATGAATATATTGGGTCTAAGGATTGCATGTCATGTAAACTGGAAAAGAGATGATATCGTTAATGATTTTAACTCATATCTATCTGAAATAAAAACAGTCGCTACGTTTTCTTAAGTGAATTAAAGAAACAACCAAAAGAAATCAAACAGAAAGTAGAACTAACCCTTCAATTGCTGTCAGGAAGACAAATTTACTTCATAGTTTGTCGGAAAGAAGAGATGATCGAATGAACTAACCCTTCAATCGCTGTCGGAAGGCAAATTTACATTAGATTACAAGATTTTGGATCACCGGAAAGAAAAAATTAAGAGTTTTAACCTAACCCCTTTTCGATTTGAAGAATTGAGACAGCCACATAAGTTACCCTTTTTGATCGATTACTGGACCATTTTCTTTTCAACAAACCTGTAGAGAATAGCCCAAACAAAAACTGCCCATTAACATCAAATTATTAAAGGTCAGAAAATATATATTTTCAGCCCACTAGACTTTTTCAATCATCTTGGTCCACATCATGGTATCCAAATATTTGCCATTAAAAAATAAATCTGTAATCTAAAAATACGAAATTTAAATTATTACAATATGCATATATATATATGATAAAAAGAAAACAAATTACTAACAGTTTTACCTTGTGTTTTTTAATATTAAAAGTACATTTGTATCATCTTTAATTATATAGTATGTGTTTTCTTAAGAAATGAGAAGCAATAAAAAATTGTTGTAAATTATGTTTAAAATTAAAATTATTATAGTATAAATAAAATTAAGTTAAAATAAACATTTTGATTTATCGTAAATAATATATATATATATATATATATATTTAAAATTTATATAGTGTTAAATTTATCAAAAATAAAACTACCGATGTTTTGAAATGTGTAGATTTTAAAATGAAACAAATGATGTATAATTTAAATTTTATATTTTTTATGAGGAGTAAGAAATTTTTAATTTTAAACATAATTATTTTCAATTTTAAAATTGTATGAGGAGTAAGAAATTTTAAATTATATATCTTTAAATGATCTTCAAATAATATATTCGGGATTACCAATTAAAAATTTGATATTACAAAAAAAAATATAAAACTTTTTTTGTATGTTTACAATTATATTATATATTGTCAATTTAATTTCACCCCACGCAAGGCGCGGGTCTCTATCTAGTTTATAGTATATCCTTTTCAGATATAATATAGTCTCACTATGCTAAACCTATTGCATTTTATTTGTATTTTTGTTTAATTATTAGATTCAATTATTATATATAACTTTTAGTTTGAAGAAACATTAAAATACGTATAATGATATACATAGACCCTTATTTAAGTTTTGTAAATATATAGTTTTAATAATTAAAATATAAATACAAACACTTTAAAGATATCTAAACATTTGAGAATCAATATTATTGATTACAAATTGCAATATTCAAATCCAATTTTAAGCATAAAAACCAGTTATATCGTCTACAATTATATCAGTGTAATTGTAAATGTATTATAAACAAACAAAAATATAAGTAAAGATTCAAAATTTACAAATATTGTTCTCTTCTATATGGAATTATAAAATGAAAACGATCCCGTAATTTGAAAGCGCGGGTCAAAATCTAGTTGCAATTAAGAAAAAACACTTGTGGTTCATAAATATCAAGATCAAAATATAAATGTTGAAAGGAAATACATTTTGATTTCATCCTTTCAAAATGCATAATACAATAATCATTGATTTTGAGATTTGTAAGATAACCTAAGATAACGAGAGATCATTACTTCAACCGCAAAGAACTTTGGTCATTGTGTTAAAAAAATTCGAGTTCAAGTTACTGATGATACGAAATTAATAATACATGTTATAGTTTTGGGTCTGTAGAGATTAAGAATTTTGACCTTTCAATTTTTGGTATTAAAAAAAAAAGATTTCTAAGATAAACATAGAAAAATGAAAGGTTATAGCCTGTACGAGTGTACAACCACAATGAAAAACTGTCGGCAAGAAAAAAAATGACGCACACTAGAGATTAGATCAATTGAATCTTACGAAGTAATTTCATCCTCTATAAGGATTTTTGAGTAACTCTGATTTTTATTTTATGGATACTTTAATACCGATTTTGCGACAACGAATTTCATGTTCACAAATTAACAGAGTATGTAAAATAGATTAGTTGGTTTAGTATGTTAAACCGACCGTTTTATTATTCTATTACTGGCTTAGTTGTTTGTTACACTCTCTAAGCTCATATAAGAGAGATGATCCTGTAAATGTTAAGTTTTCAATCAGAATAAGAGAGCAATCATCTTCTCTAATATTGTATCAGAGTATTTTGCTACGGCGTATCACTTCCGATCAACCTCCGATTGATCGATCTTCACATCAGTTCTTCATTATCAACACTTGCGATGGTTTCCGTACAAAGATTACGGCCTCACAGTGGTAAATCGGTAGCGTCGACTGAGAAAACTCCATGTTGTGAAGATTCACCTTCGGGTCCTTCACCAATCGCGCATCACGTTCTGATCCAACAACCTTTGGTGTTTCCTTCAGCTCCACAAGCCATGTCGTATCCTCCGATCGATTTCACGGATATAAACTACTCACCTTACAATCTTAAAAATGGTGATAGTCCCAGGTAGGACTGGGCACAGATCGGATATTCGGGTTTTTGAAAGTATTTGTGATTTGTTTCATATGATACAAATATCTAATGTTTCGATTTGCTTTGCTTCGTAAAATACGGATATCCTAAAAACGGATATCCGGAAAATAAATAGATATTTGTGGATATTTATGAATAGTTACGAATATCTCATCTGTTTTGATTAATTCAAATAATCTCAAAATTTTGATACAAATTTGTTTTTAGAAATATTTATTTTGCATGATATATAAAATAAAAATAAAAATAAGTAATGAAACTACATATTTTGTAAATTTAAAATTAGTTAACAATTATAATAATACAAAAATTAAGAAAAAAATTATAATTATCATAACTTTTCTCTCTTTTTTATGTAATACTTTATATGAGTAATAATGTGAACATAATTTTTCAAATCATATGTTAGAATAATAATTATTTAAACTTATACATTTATAATTTAAATATAATCAAGATATACATGTATTTATATATTATTGGATCGGAGCGGATATCCATTTCCCAAAAATTTAATATTTGTGATTTGTTTCGATTTTAATGGATATTGATTTTTAATATTTTATTTGCTTCAAAAGTTTACGGATATCGAAACGAATAACAAATCGAATTAAATTTAACGGATAAAATGTCAAGCCCTAGTCTCGGGAATTTTATTGTATATGAGGTACTCGATGGATCTAATTTTAATTCATGAAAGATTTCTATGTTTGTCGCTTTATATGCGAAAAACAAAATAGCTTTCATTGATGGTTCTCTGCCTCGACCACCAAAATCTCATCTCAATTTTCGAATCTTGTCACGAGGTAACAGTAAGGTGAAGTCTTGGCTATTAAACTTTGTTACAAAGCAGATTTACAAGAACATTATTCGTTTCAACAACGCTTCTGAGATCTAGAAGGATCTAATGGTTCGTTTTCACATCACTAACCTTCCAAAATCTTATCATCTTACTCAACAGATATTGTCTTTACAACAAGGCACCATGAATCTTTCTGAGTATTAATTATACTGCTTTGAAAACTATTTGGGATGATCTGGATGGCGCTGAATGTATCAGTACTTGTCATAACTTCAATTGCTGCAAAGCAACTGATACAAAGACTGAACAGACTAAGATAATCAAATTTTTAGCAGGCTTGAATGAGTCTTACGCGACCATTCGTACTCAATTCATCATGAAGAAGACTATTCTAGAGCTTGCAGAGATCTATAATCTTTTGGATCAATATCATAGTCAATGCAACTTTAGTCCCATGCTTAACAACAATGCTTCTACCTTTCAAGGGGAGTTTTAAAGATGCTTGTTTAGTTTCTTAATTTTCTTACATAGCATCCCTTGTAAGCTCGCCCAAAAAACGTGAAAGTAACTTTGGGCACATTACTCTTCTTTAAGGAAAAAAACTATTATTACAGTCTCATCATGCACTTTACTAAAAAAAAAAATTTTTTTGCTAAAATTTGGTAGTAAAAATTTGTTGATGACACACTACCACGTAAACTTTTCTTAAACCTTTTTTTTTACCATAAATGTGAAAGATTTTAGAACAATATTTATCATTAATTCAAGATATATAAATGGCAAATTCATCAAATAGATTTTTTTAAAAAATTGTCACAAAAATAGCCTTCAAATAAAAAAATGACAAAAATAAATTTTTTATTTTAAAATTTTTAATATTTCTTTTAATTTTAGACCTAACCTCCAAAACCCCACCATATAACTCTAAACCTTAAATCTAGATTAGTTAACCCAATGGGTATAAATATAAATTTATACTCTTTAATAAAGTTTATTTTGATCATTTTTTTCTTTGAAGTATATTTTGGTGATAAATTTTCTTTTAGGTCTATCTTAGGGTATTCTTCATATACAAAAGTTTAGAAAATTTACAAACATTTTATGAATATTTACTAATTATCTGTTAACTTTTGGAAAAACTTCAAAAATTCCAAAAACTTTATAGAATAATTTGTGAATATCCTATAGTTTTTTTACATCTATCATATAATGTGTTTTGTATATATATATATATGTGTGTGTGTGTGAGAGTGTTACTAACTCGAAAACCATCAATCATGGAATTTGGTATGTTCATTTATGTCTAAAATATACTCTCCCAATTTTTTAATAAGTTTTGCTTTGACACTTTTCACGGAGATTAAAAAGGAGAAATACTCTAAGATAGAAATTAAAAGTTTTTACAACTAAAATAGATTTCATGGAGAAAAATGACCAAAATAGATTTTATTAAATAATATATATTTATACTCATTGGGTTGACTAATCTAGATTTAAGATTTAAAGTAATTAGAGTTTTGGAAATGAGGATTAAAATGAAAAAAAATATTAAAATTTTGAAAATAAAAAGTTTGTTTTGGTCATTTTTTTATTTGAAATCTATTTTTGTGACAAAACTTTAAAAAATCTATTTGAGAGATTTGTATATTAAGAAATTTGTATAATAAACTAATACATTACTAATTAATGTATAACTAATTAAATGAAAATGATTTAAATAAAAAATTATTGATTATTCAAAAGGATAAAAACTAGATTTAATGTACAAAGATACATTAAAATTGTAGAATAATATTTTTTTTGAAATAAAATTAAAAAGTTAAAGCAACACAGAGAGGTATATTCTGCTAATGAATCAGTAAAAGTTATGAGTTGAATTATAATCTGGACTTGGCGTTAGCTCTTAAACTCTGATTACAATCTGGATCCATTTTTGTGTCAAGAAAAAAAAAACAATCTGGATCCTATTCTTTTTGGTATATAATCTTCCACTAATTGGGCATATCTATTGTCACAACATTCCAACACTAGCTGTAAATTAAAGTGTGAACTTTGCGTGATTGATTATTGAAATGTTGTGAACCGGAGAAGCCGGTCTGTTTCTGAAGGGCTTCCCAAACTCGCACTCTCTTTCTTTCAATTTGGTGGCTCCATTTTTGCGTTTAGATCTGGCAAGGCTGTCCTTGCGCGTCTTCGTCGGAAGCAGTCTGCGATGGTCTTAGTCGGCGTGGTGTCCGTCTTCCGCTGTCAAGCTCCGATGAAGTACTTTTTGGTTTTCGGTGGTTTCTTTTCTTCTCCGGTTTGTCCTGGTTTGAACAGCCCATCTCTAAGGTTTTGGGCTCTTTGCATTTTTTTTTTTATTTTCTTGAACTTAATGCTTTTCAGTTATTTTATTTTTAAAAACAAAAAAAAAACTAAGCTAGATCTAAATAAAATTTTATCACTAAAATAGTCTTTAAAAATAAAAATAATAAAAATAAATTTTATTAAAAAATGTAAATATACATTTATACACTTTGGGTTAACTAATATAAATTTAGAGTTTAGAGTTATAGGTGAAGTTTTGGAAGTGATGTTTAAATATATATATATATTAAAATTTTCAAAATAAAAAAATCTATTTCGATTTTTTTTATAGATATTTTGTGACAAAAACTAAAAAAAATGCTATTTTAGAGATTTTTCCAAAATAATCAATATGAAGAACTTTAAAAAAAAAGATAATGAAATGCATTAAGTGTATAAGCATGCATATTAAAATGTTGATGATGAACTGCATATTGAAAAAAAAGTGGGCTTTACGTTCCCGCAAAAAGAATATTGAAATGTTGATGCTGAACTGCATAAGCATGCATTTCTTTCACAAAATAGGGTATATGATTTACGAAAACGTGGGCTTTACGTTACCGCAATAGAAACGACTCAAGACTCTGGGCGGGCCTAAACGAAACAAGGAAAGAAAGCCCATTCTCGTTAAAAGTAACCAACGGCCAGGATTACTCCAACACAAGACCCGATCTGATTGGCTGAATCTGTAGATCGTCGCAATACCATTGGTCCACGTCATCATCAATGACATAAGTCTACATTTCGTGGTCTTCCCATAAAAAGCGCATCCGGAGACTAACCCCTATATAAAAGCTCCCAACGAAGTAACTAAAATTAAAATTAAATAAAAAAAGAAGCGAAGAAGAAGAAGAAGAAAGTGAGATCTAAAGAGAGCTCGAACACACAAGCATTCGATATGGCTCGCTCACTCGGAGCAAACGGCACCGTTGTGCTCGCTATCATCTTCTTCGGTGAGTGGTCTCTCAGATCTCGATTTGAATATCATTTCGTTGTTCCTGATGGTGTTTTTGCTCACTATGTTGAATGAATTACAATGTTACGATCCTTAGTATTAGATCGATAATCTGATCACGATCTTAAGATATTTGTTGGATAATGATTCGTCTACTGGATAATGTGGTGTCAACATTGGGTTATGTGTTTATTTTGCCAGATTTGATGGTATTTTCGTTCACTATGTTTAATTAATTACAATGTTATCCTCAGTGTTAGATCGATAATCTGATCACGATCTTAAGATATTTGCTCGTTAATGATTCGTTTACTGGATAATGTGGTATGAACATTAGGTTATGTGTTTATTTTCGAGATTTGATGTGTTTTTTTTTACTATGATAGATGGATAATCTAATCACGATCTTAAGATATTTATTCGATTGTGATTAGTTTACTGGATATTGTGGTGTGCAAATTAGGTATGTTATGTGTTTCAGGAGGTCTATTTGTGAGATTTGATGGTATTTTTGTTTCCTATGATGGATGGATTATAGTTTTACTATCTTCAGTATTAGATCGATAATCACTTTCTTAAGATATTTTTTCAATATTCATTTACTGGATAATGTGGTCTGAAAATTAGGTTGTATGCACATAGGTTATTGACGATTGAGATATGTATGTGTTTCAGGATGTTTATTTGCGTTTTCCACTGCTAAAGAAGAGGCAACCAAGTTGGGAACAGTGATAGGGATAGATCTTGGTACTACTTACTCTTGTGTTGGTGTTTACAAGAATGGTCATGTTGAGATCATTGCCAACGACCAAGGAAACAGAATTACACCTTCGTGGGTTGGTTTCACTGACAACGAGAGGCTCATTGGTGAGGCTGCTAAGAACCAGGCGGCTGTTAACCCAGAGAGGACTGTCTTTGACGTCAAGAGACTGATCGGGAGAAAGTAAATACATTCCCTTGTGCACTGTTGCTTTAATTCATTTAGAAGTTTCGTATGGACTGTTGCTTAAATTCTTGCGTTCTTTTTGTTATGGCAGATTCGAGGACAAAGAGGTTCAGAAGGACAGGAAGCTTGTGCCTTACCAGATTGTGAACAAAGATGGCAAACCATACATTCAAGTCAAGATCAAGGATGGTGAGACCAAGGTTTTCTCTCCTGAGGAGGTCAGTGCCATGATCTTGACTAAGATGAAGGAGACTGCTGAAGCTTACCTTGGAAAGAAAATCAAGGACGCAGTTGTCACTGTTCCAGGTTAGCTTATTGTCAATTCCGCTTCATCATACCTTGTATATATATATACGTTTTTATTGATTCTTTAAATGGCGTTGATTATGTGCAGCTTACTTCAACGATGCCCAGAGGCAGGCTACAAAGGACGCTGGTGTTATTGCTGGTCTCAATGTTGCCAGAATCATCAACGAACCCACTGCTGCTGCTATTGCCTACGGTCTTGACAAGAAGGGTGGTGAGAAGAACATCCTTGTCTTTGACCTTGGTGGTGGTACCTTCGATGTCAGTGTCTTGACCATTGACAACGGAGTGTTTGAGGTTCTCTCCACAAATGGTGACACTCACTTGGGAGGTAACTTAAACTTATACTTACATAACAAATGCATGTTCTGTATTATTAGGTTGGCCTGAATATTCGTACGATGATGTTGCTAACCCTCTTTTGTCTTTGTAATCTTCTTGCGCAGGTGAGGACTTTGACCACAGAATCATGGATTACTTTATCAAGTTGATCAAGAAGAAGCACCAAAAGGACATCAGCAAGGACAACAAGGCTCTTGGAAAGCTCCGCAGGGAATGTGAGAGGGCCAAGAGAGCTCTTAGTAGCCAGCACCAAGTCCGTGTAGAGATTGAGTCTCTCTTTGATGGTCTTGATTTCTCGGAGCCTCTCACCAGAGCTCGTTTTGAGGAGCTTAACAACGACTTGTTCAGGAAGACCATGGGACCAGTGAAGAAGGCCATGGATGATGCTGGTCTACAGAAGAGTCAGATCGATGAGATTGTCCTTGTTGGTGGAAGTACTAGAATCCCCAAGGTTCAGCAATTGTTGAAGGACTTCTTCGAAGGGAAAGAGCCAAACAAGGGTGTGAACCCCGACGAAGCTGTTGCTTACGGTGCGGCTGTCCAGGGTGGTATTTTGAGCGGAGAAGGTGGTGATGAGACCAAAGATATCCTTCTTCTTGACGTTGCACCACTCACTTTGGGTATTGAGACCGTGGGAGGAGTGATGACAAAGCTGATCCCGAGAAACACAGTTATTCCAACCAAGAAGTCTCAGGTTTTCACAACATACCAAGACCAGCAGACCACCGTCTCCATTCAGGTCTTTGAAGGTGAGAGAAGTCTCACCAAGGACTGCAGGCTGCTCGGGAACTTCGACCTTACCGGAATCCCACCGGCACCAAGGTTTGTCTTCATCCTTATTTGTTTATGCTTTTGCATCATTATATGATCAATCATAACACACTCTTTTGTTTTGGCAGAGGAACACCACAAATTGAGGTCACGTTTGAAGTGGACGCCAACGGTATCCTAAACGTGAAAGCAGAGGACAAGGCAAGTGGTAAATCAGAGAAGATCACAATCACAAACGAGAAGGGACGTCTGAGCCAGGAAGAGATAGACCGGATGGTGAAGGAGGCAGAGGAGTTTGCAGAGGAAGACAAGAAGGTGAAGGAGAGAATCGACGCAAGGAACAGCCTCGAGACATACGTGTACAACATGAAGAACCAAATAAACGACAAGGACAAGCTTGCAGACAAACTTGAGGCAGACGAGAAGGAGAAGATTGAAGCAGCGACCAAAGAAGCCTTGGAGTGGCTTGATGAGAACCAAAACTCAGAGAAGGAAGAGTATGACGAGAAGTTGAAGGAAGTAGAGGCAGTGTGTAACCCAATCATCACGGCCGTTTATCAGAGGTCAGGTGGTGCACCAGGTGCGGGTGGAGAAGGAGCCACCGAGGAGGAAGATGAGTCTCACGATGAGCTCTAAAATGTTTTTTATTGTTAATTTGATTAGACAGACCTCTTGGTGAAGTTTTGAGGGATAAAGATGAAGTGAACTCTTTTGTTTCCTTTTTTATATGTTTTATTTTGGTTTTAGACTAAGTAGTATCCCTTACTCCGTTTCATCTTATCCATTTTATCTTGATCGATTTCTTCCAAGTTTGTATTTTAACTTTCAAACATCTTGAAAACTGGTGTCTCTATCCAGTCACGGTTGGTTTATCTCAGAGCTTGAAAGCCGATATAAAAACAGAGTTTGGAAAACCCACCTCATGACTGACCTTTTATTCTTGACGATTTTGGGTTTCTTGACAAGAAACAACAAAGCTTACATGATGTTTCAAGTTACTGTAAGTCTTTGTAATAATTGATTTTGATTATTTAAGAAACAATTGGCTCCATCTTAATGGGGAGCTTGCTGATGGAAGAGAAGTAGTTAGATTTCAACCGCCCTCTTCTATCTAGTAGACAGCCTTCTGAATTCAAGATCAAAACAAGATCCTCTGATTCAGTAACCAACAAGATCCCTCCACCCTCTCCACCTGTTTACAGATCTGATATTAAGTCAGGTCCTGTGAGGAATCCAGGAACTGTCCCTTTCCAATGGGAACATAAACCAGGAAAGCCTAAAGACATAAAGTAAACATGATGTAAATGCTAAAGCTTCCTAGAGTTTGTAAAGAACCTGAAGCTAGAGCTAATCATGTGGAGGATGCAAAGAGTTATAGCTCTCAGTATGATGATGATGATAGTGAATCTTGATGCAGCTGAGATGCTTTCAAGATCTGAGTCTTTCTTCTTCACCTGTAGTAATGTTAGTGGTCATGGGGTACTAGTAGAGCCGTTTGGTATCTTATCAAGAGATAGACAAACTCATGATCTGATGATAGGGAGATTCTTGCATGCAGTTAATGCCTTGACATCAGAAACACTTCTTTTTAGGAAATCACCTGAACCATAGGAACCGGAGAGGCAAATGACAAAGTAGGTAGTGGTGAAAACAAAATTAAGCAAAATTCATATCGGTTTCATCATTCGCCTGAAGATGGAAACAAGAGTAACATAGTGAATTCTGGTGTTTCTGGATTAGTCTCTTAGATTTTCTTTGAGAAGATCCATCCTTTTGTAAAAAAGCTTACAGCTATAGCTATCAAATGGGTGGACCGACCATTGGTTGCCCATGTCCATATGTAAAGTGGTCAATTTTGGTGATACCCATTTGTCCACGTGGATTTTAAATGGACAAAAATCACTAGACCATAAGACCATGGACGTTAATGGGTTTGGACTATATGGACATGGTTCACCCAATGGTCACCAAAAATTAGGGTTTCTAAAATTTTGTCATTTGCTCTCTATCAAAATCAAAAGTATTTTCGCCAAATCGAGTTTTCCATCAAAACCATAAAATCCAAATTTTCCCGCAAAAATCGCAAAATAAAAATTTCCCACCAAAATCGCAAAACCGAAATTTCACACCAAAATCTCAAAACCGAGATTTTTCGCCAAAATCTCAAAACCGAGATTTCCCGCCAAAATCTCAAAACTGAGATTTTCCGCCAAAATCTCAAAACTGAGATTTTCCGCCAAAACCGCAAAATTGAAATTTTTCGCCAAAATCTCAAAATCGAGAATTCCCGCTGAAATCGCAAAATCGAGATTTCCCTTTGAAATCGCAAAATCGAGATTTCCGCCAAAACCGCAAATCAAATTTTTCCGCCAAAATCTCAAAACTGAGATTTCCTGCCGAAATCTCAAAACTGAGATTTCTCGCCGAAATCTTAAAATCGAGATTTCCCGCTGAAATTGCAAAATCGAGATTTCTCGCCAAAATCTTAAAACCAAGATTTTTTGCCAAAACTGCAAAATCGAAATTTCCAGCCAAAATCTCAAAACTGAGATTTTCCGCTGAAATTGCAAAATCGAGATTTTCCGCCAAAATCTCAAAACCAAGATTTTCCGCCAAACCTGGAAAATCAAAATTTCCCGCAAAAATCTCAAAACTAAGATTGGGGAATCTTGTTTTTCCGTCAATATCATAAAAATCATATTATAATGTTTTGAATATTTAATTGTTCTACTTGTGGATTTATGGATGAATTTTAATCTTATAAACTTGTATTTGTATTTATAGGTTTATAGATTGAAATTCAAGATTTTTTTAAATGGTACTTAATGGTCTCCATGGCAGTCCATATAAATATGGGTGTTTGTGGGTTTGGTCCTTAATGGACATTGTCTCTAATGGACATGGTCGCTCTTTGTCCACAAAGAGTAAATGGACAAACAGATATAGGCTAATGGACATGGGCTCGCCCATCTGACAGCTCTACTTACAGCTTTATCAAGTGAATTGGCAAAAACTTATTGATGCTCCCACCAATCTCATATTCTACTTATTTTGTTGGCCAAACAGTTCACTTATTTTACTGTAATTTCATTTATACAGTTAAAATTGAAATCAGTTTTGTAGATGGTTGTTATGATATATTACCTGCTGTTGTATGCTGCCCCTTCAGTTATCCAGCTGCGAAAAAATAATTTCGTTGAGAGGCGCTCTTTCTTGCATCTATTTAGAAGTTTTGACAGAATGTAGACCAGTTATATCATGTCTTTGCAGATACCACCAGCTATTTTGAATTTATTTAGTCTAAAAGAGTTTTATGTGTTTGCTAATCGGTTACATGATTATATGTTTCTTGTTCAGGCTATGATCATAATTGCTTGGAAAGAATCCAAAAGATGATGTGTGCCATCTTTCAATCAATCCAAAGCGTTTGGAGCATCTCCATCATCATGGCTGCTGCATTAGAGTTTATAAAAGCCAAAAGATAAGTTTTTTTTAAGTCAAGTTACTTTGTTTCTTTTACAAATGTTTTCGTGTTTTAAGAACTTCATAGCGAGTCTCTTTACTTTGTTTCAACAAAATTTCATACTTTCATCATTCTGCGTCATCCACTTCATTCCATTAACCTTCTTGATATATAGCATCTCCAAGCACTTCATTGGTGCTTACTTCAATTTCTCTTTTAGATATTCTGAACATATATATGAGCTGGAACACAACACATAACATGCCAAATGTGAAGTGTAAATACAAAAGGCATTTTATGCCACAATAGTACTTCATGTAATGTACTTCTCCAACAAGTCTTGCTTCATCATGGTGGTTCTTATCTTCCTTCTGCTGAAGACATCTTATGAGAAACTAATGAAATGACATGTATTACATATAGCTTAATACAAGTTGTTTTATTTAATTTTGAAAAATAATAATAAAACTAATCATGATTATGGATGCAACAACCTCAGTTGTATATATGACAGGCGAGAACGCTGTGTCATTCTTATAATAATAGTAAAATGCAATGATATTTAATGGCGGTGGGTCTTCGTGCACTTCCTAACGAAATTGTGTTAATAGGATTTATAGGTACACAATGTTTTGGACGGCCATGCTACTCAGAGGGTTCACTTTTAGTTACTACGCGGAGGTACAACATATTTTAATTGTGTTATTTGTTTTGTATCACAATATTTTCTATGAAAAACCATAATAAAACATTTTAACATATAAAAATGTATGGTGACTCGTATAAATATATCCTCACAACTGACATTTTAAAGCAAATTTGGCTGCTTATTGATCCAATAAAAGAAATGATGGGATATCAAATTATCTCTTGTCTGACTTGTTCCCTCGTGATAATGGTTTAATATCATATTGGTATATATCCTCTTTTCATAATTGAATGTTTGATTAAATCTTCTAAGATATTATTACTTCTTGTTTCCTCAACTGTAAATCAGATAGCTCTGGTATTCACTTTGATCACCTATTATTCTTGTGAATTTGCATGTACACTCATTGCCATAAGCCTCGTTTTTATGGAAACTCCTAGCTTATGCTTACTTTCGTTTGCATGTTTATTTCACAGACACAAAAATATGATATGTTGTACTATTAAATTTGGTTGGATTTTTATACGTCTTGGAGAGGTTTGTACTCAATTTTACTCTTATTGATTTTTTAGTATAATGGAGTCGAATGTCTAAAAATAAGCTTATTCCATTTTATGTGAAAACACTTAAAATGTTGAAGAAAATATTCAAGTTCTTATCAAATGTGTCTAATGATTTTTTAGTTCCAATTTATGAATTGTATGCTCACAAAAATGTGAAATATTTTAGATGTGGAACACAATAATTACTAGTTTCACTAAAAAGAATTTGACTAATGATAGGTCTAATATCGCTTTGAAATTTCATCCTTATTTTCAATCATAAATTGATTGTTGATTGCTTTTAGAAGGAGATGGAATGATGGTGAAATTGGTATGCATGGAAAACGGAACTCATGATGGTGCCATATTGGAAAGAATTGGAAGCAACATAATATATAGAATTATCTATAATCTAATGGCGATAAGATGAATATTTGTCTATTTTCCTATTGAGTTATGTTCTTAGTTTTAATAACTGAGGCTCGTGTGTTACTGTGGTAGATCCCAATAGCTTTGGACATGACAAAACCTAGAAAAAATGAATTGACATAGAGACCTGATGATGACATGTACATGGCTAGTGCAGTTAAAGAATGTTATACCTATTTCAAGTTTCTTTTAAGCACTTTGGTTTTCTAAAAGTATATAAATCTGATTTTGGAATTTCTATTTTCATTTCTTCATCTTCAATTTTCAAAAATGAATCTAAAATTTATATTGTACATAATTTTATCTCACCTGAAATTCTGTTTAGATCTTGTTCCAATCTATTCTAAAGTGAGACCATGATTTATCATACGAAATAGCGGTCTCCTATGAGGTTGAAGATAAAATCATCATTTTATCCGGCCAAGAACCAGTAAAGGAAGGGTTTAACCTCGAGCCACGCAACTACTATAGAAGGTTGCTTCTAGATTTTCCAGGTTACGCTCTTAATCTTACACGATTTGAAGTTGACAATGAGGTTCTTTGAATATACATTCCAAAGATACCCGCGCGGAAGAACATGCTATTTTTGTATCTGAGGTCATGTTAATGATGGATTCTTGGTCTAGGCTTTATCTGGGTTAATCTATCTTTCCTTAGTCTAGGGTTTATTGGACCGTTTTGTTGAATGTATTGTATGTTTTATGTATCAAACCATTTTGTTGAAAAAAACAAAAGAAAAATAATTATATAATTGTGTATAAAACATTAGTAATTAACGGATTATATCCTAGTTAATGTACATATCTTTAGTTGGGACATTTGAGCATGCATAAGCAATGAGGAACCTGAAATTAAAGATATTCATGTGGCAGATGCAAAGAGTTCTAGTACACATGATCTAATGATGAGAAGGTTCTTGCCTACAGCTAAAGCCACTTCAGATACACTTCTTGTTAAGAAACCGCCTAAACCAAAGGAACCGACGAGGCAAATGACGAAGAAGGTAGTGGCAGTAAAGGAAAACATAACAAAACTGAGCAAAATCAACAAGAGTAAGATTGGAACATGAGCGACGTGATGGCTACATGGTTTGTGTATTATCCTTAGATTTTCTTGAGAATCTCTTCTGGAACAATGAATCCGGTTACATCCGTGAGACCGCAGGCACAGAGAGAGCTGTTTATGTACGTCTTATGCATTCTAAGTATCAAGATTCTTGTAATGAAAACCAGAACAAGGTAAGTGTTTGCCACTCCTTCTGACCACTTTGTTGATAGTCACATTGAAACCAAATGGATCAGTTGCACAAGGTGAGTCATTATCAATATCTTCTGTTCCAGAAGGAAAGGAAGAAGTCAAAACTCTTGCAGCATCAGATATTCTCTTGCGCAGAAAAGTTTGTGGATGAAAGGAGGAGGATTGATGCTGTTCTTGGCTTAGAGGTTTGTTAAACCTCCATGATATGGATACTAGTAGTTCCATTTAGTGCTTCCAGCTTCGTTTTCACGGCAATTTAGTGTAGCCAACCCTGCAGAATCTCACTTATCTTCTGCTGACACCATTTCCTGACACATTTGGTATTAGTATAATAATTCACCTGCAGCTTCTTAAAGGCACACACCAGTGGTCAAGTTTTCTAACTCCCGACCAACTTACTATGATGTCGCAACGCACTGACGTTGTGGACAAGACGGTTCATCTATTTTTCTATAGGGTATTGTTTTCTAATATCCATTGTGGCAGAAATGGTAATCATGAAACTATGGCTTGCAGGTGAAGGAGATGGGCTGGATTTGTGTACAACCCCTATAACGCAAAATGGTTATTGTCAGACGACATAAGCCTCAACTTTATCGCTTAAGGGACTGGGCACAAAAAAACAGATGATCTTGGAGACATAATCGATTGTTCTTCAAGCTGTATGTCTGCTTCTGGAAGATGCTTAGGACATGACAATAGTTAATTTCGCAATCAGTGAGAAATAATCAATGGATAAAATTCCAAACTTTGGTTTGTCTGTCATCCATCAGCAGATGTAATGCCAAGTTAAACAGAAAAAGGCATTACAAGATATTATAAAACTAAAAATGAATCAATCATGAAGCATTCAAGATATTACAACGGTCCAGAGGCAAAGAACATAGCTCTGCAAGGCTTATTTTAGTTTACAAAGTGAAAAAATTACCAATTGGAAAAGGGTTACAGAAGGCAGGGAACAAAAAAAAAACAATCTGATATACAGATTAAGTAAAACCTTACTAGTGATCCAGATTTGTTTTATTTCCGTGTTTATTAAAACTGATGGGAAAGTTCTTCTTGCATGTTCTCTAGATCCCATATGGCTATTTTGCCATCCAATCCTGTATAAATAACTAAATCAATATACAAGCAAATGAATCGGCTAAGGTATATGCTAATCTTAATTAGTGACTAACCTGAAGTGCTGAATCGCATTACTTTAGGACTCCCATCTTTGCTAAGAGGTACAATGGAACTGCAAGATTCAGGTAAATTTACAGGTCAATCTCTCTAACAGACAATGGAATAAACGAGACACTGCCTTGCAGGTGCTTTTGTAAAAGCAAAGTTAGCTCAAGACATGTATTATTTTACTTTATGCAGTTGTCATGAACTCCTCCACGTGATCTAGAGGATTCAGAAGCTTCGTTGGCTGTTGTAGCCTTTGACTGACCGTAGAATTTCGTAAATGCTTCAGAAAACTGAAAACGTAACATCATGAAAATACAGGAATAAGCTAAAAGTTTCACTCAGATTATATACTGTAAGGCTAAAACCAGACATATTACAACAAATACAAGAAAGAAAACTTTGGTATGTACCTGCGAACTATAACTGGAACCTGAAGATGCCGCTTTCTTCTCTCCGATGTATCTGATAAAGCTCCTACAGACCAAAAACAAAAGCTTATAACAAAGCAATCATCCGTGTGCGGATCATTCAGAAGTAATTATCTGGCCTGTGATCTAAGCATAATAAGAAAATAGAAAGATTCAACTGTACGCAAACAGCTAAGAGGGTTCTGAGAGCTACACACCATATTCCAGTATCATCTGCAGCAAATACCATTGGGTTGCTGTCATAACCAACGCCTATCACCATTTTCTCAGAAATAAAGAGGACCTGAAAAAGATAGTTCCATATAATATATCAGTTCAGGACATTACACGCTGAGAAAACCAGGTTCTCGAATATGAAAGAAAGGTGGATGCTGACCCACATCACGAAGAGGCAAATCTCTAAATGCAACGCTTTGGGCTAAAGGAGAAGGACCAACGTCATCAACAAAGTAAATCATGGAGCTGTGACCTATACAAGATTACAGATACAGAGAAAGTGAGGCCGCGGGTCGTAAAAGTATCGCAACGTGCAAACATATTAAGTGTTAAGGATATTCTGACCTACATAAGCTAAGGTGTTTCCACTTGGAGACCATTTCACACCAAAAGCCCAAGAATATGAAAGATCAAGTTGTAGAATTTGCTGTTTCAACAACAACACAGCAGAAAAAAGCTCCCTAGTATTAGATGACAGAGAAGAGAGAAGATTGTATATGGCATAAGCATTAGTATGTTACTAGAACAAGGAAGCCTGCCAAAAAAACAAACCTCCCCAAATTTGGATTCTGCTGGTGAGCCCGCTTTTGAATCCCTGTTTCAGACCAGTCAGTGAAGACAAATCAGAACTCGCCTACACTTTCAAAAATGGTTTTAAAGTAGATGTTCAAGTAATGAGCTTACTTTGTGTCTACTCCTTTGATGAATGTTGAAAATACCCGACATTTTCCATCTGTAGATGTCGTTGCCAGAAGAATCTAACGCAAAACAGACAATCAGGGAGCACATCATTGGAAGAGTATACTAATAACCATGAGTTAGAAGATTAGCTAGTTTGAGCAGATTTATACTCTATCCAGTGGTCAACTTATATAACACTTTCGGTAAATGAAGCATCAATAGAAAGCCTGATTAATATTTTAGCTACTGAAGTACACGAGGTTGTGATGATTGCACGCACATTATTAGGATGCCAAGCAACATTTGTGACTGAAGATTCATGCCGTTTCCGGATAAGTTTACTGACCCACCTGAGAACAGTCAAACCAAGCAATGTCAGCCTACCAAAATGCCAAAACTTCACACGAAATTCATGATAGACATACTGAGACTGCGCAAATTCCAGATATTACCGAAACCTCAATAGAATACACAATCTTTTATGTCTAGATAATATAAGTTAACACACAAGTACATAACACAGTATCAGCCAAAAGAAAGTAGATAAAACAAGTTACACAACGGAATACCATTTGATAGACCATCAAGAGCATTCTAGCATAAGAGCGAGGTAACATGCCAAAGAAAAATCGATGATTAACAACGAGAATATAAGAGAATAAAAAATTACCAGTTGTTCTCTTGCTCGTAATAGCAAATACAAACAGTTTTAGCACCACTTCCAACAGCAAACTTGTTCTCTAAGGGAATTGAATACAAATATGGGAAAATAGATTAGAATCTTCAGAAATTATAGAATAATTACATTACATATTACCTAGACAATGAATCTAAATAACTCGTAACTTTTGGATCTAATTCATTTACCTTTTGGACTCCATTGGACACAGAGTGCAGCACGGTTTAGTCTAAGAATAACAAGAGTTGGTACCCATTCACCTCCTTCAAGGCTCCACACGTACCTTCAGGAATCTCAAACTCAGTATAACGAATACTCACAACAGAGAACAAAGGTTTCCAGATTCTCACAGCATTAACCTAAGTACAAGGTTACCCAAATGGGAAGTTTCAAAGGTTGCAACTTACGAGTTCCTGTCATGGGAAACAGTGACGATTTTGTTGGACTTTGAGCTCCAATCTATTCCGGAAACAATTTGGTCATGCTGCAAAGATTCAAACAAAACTTGTAAGGGAGATTCAAGCTGTCTATAAAGTGTAGAATCCCAAAGAGGATGTGTGAATGCTCATTAGTTTTAGATGGAGACAGGAAAGCTTCACCTTTTCGAGGACATGTAACCTCTCCCACTGGTCTTGTGATGATTTATAGATATGAACTTCATTATTGTTAGGACAAAACGCAACCACTACAAGAAAAAAGGAAACAACTTTCACATAAACGGTAACAGAGTTTATAAAAGACATTGTAACAAGACAGTAGTGTGTTCATCTGTCTATAAAAGCTCATCAACTAAGATCTGTCCTAACAAAAAAGCCTATCATCTCCCTGGAATCTAGAAATGCTCTCTTGCTATGTTGAACCTAAGCTACTAATAAAGCGATCTATTGTAAATAATCAGGCACTGACAAAGAAACACAAGTGGTAAGAAGAAACCAAACCGTTGTCGATTATGAATCAGTGAAATGAAAAGGAAATAAAGACCAGAGGCACGTGTAAGAAACTTACTGGAGTGATCAGGACTCCAAGCATGGCAAGTGATTGACTCTGCGAACCGGTGAACATCGACCACAGCCATGATCCTTTGTCTCCACTTTGAATTTGTAAATCTAACAAATCGATATCTCCAGATTCGGCCGAGAAAGGCTAACAGATCTACGGATGAATGATGCTGAGATGTCTGAAAAATACTCCGATGAGATCCGGAGCACGATGACACTCGCAGAGACGTGAATCGAAAGAGAGAATGTTGTTTGTCTTTTGCGCTAAGGCCAAGTTTTTTTTTTCCAGGCCAAGTTATAATAATGACCAAATCAGTCTCAATTTCGTTTGGTTTGATTCAGTTTTAATAAACCGACTTAGTTTCATTTGGTTTGGAATCGGTTCAATAAAAAAGTAAAAACCATATAAATTAATAATGTTGAGACTAACATATTTTATTAATTTATAAGAAAAATTCGTTTAGATTCGTATATTTTGATGTAAGAAATAAGAAAATGATTTGATTATAGAGTATACGTATCGATTAAAGTTTTATAGATACAAATTTCATTTTGTTCTTATTAGATTATTTATTGTGCAATAAATAATCCAAAAACTAACAAAACAAAACACAAAAATAACAAATCCTTAAACTATCATCCAATCTTAAACCTAACTTCAAAGTCCCTAAAAACAACTTTCAAATCGCTCAAACCAACAACCTAACAAAATAACAAAATGCGGATTTGGGAGAGAATGGTGAGAGAGAGGCAATTCGTATGTTTTAAGAGAGAAACACTACTGGAAAAGAAGTTTTAAATAAATATGTATTATGATGGAAAAAATCGTTAGGAATTCGTAAAGAATTTCACTTTTATGCAGTCTAAAAATTTGGTGTCTAAAAATTTGAAGTATTCATGATGGATTCTTAATGGATTGTGGTTTTGGAAATTCCCAATGAAAGTTTTGTCCAATGTTTGTCGCAGATATTACTAAAATCATGACTCAGATTTTTGCATGAAATCATCATCAAGCTCTTGAGTCTTATCTACTGTTTCCGCAGATATTACTAGAATCATGAATCTTACCACTAGAAACTAAAACATCCTCGTGCCAAATCACAGTCTAACAATGACCTTAATCCACCATTACCGACTGCGTTTTGGTTCTAGTTTGATGATGATTTACAGATCCTATTCTTTTCTTCTTAAATGTCATGTTTTTTTTATTACGAAAATCCCATGATTTACTAGGAAAACATGTACAAAAAATATAATATTTCAAATGTATAAATCAATGGACCTAAGAAAAATGGGAGAATAGAGAAAACAACTATATTATAAGAGAAACATCCTAAAAATCTACTTATAAAAAGTTTGTTATACCTACTCATTAATATTTTTGGTTCTACCTTTATTTTCTCTAACTATACAACATTATTATTAATCTATATTATTAAAATAATATATTCCTAAGATTTTGTCTTTGATTTGCTTTCATAATTACAACCTACGCCACTTTTATTTTTATACATAACAACATTTATTTTCTTCAACTTTATTACTATAAATTCGTCAAGTCATTAATCTTTCAACATTTATTTAACAATATTTTTCAAATCTCCGAACATAACTACATTCAAGATGATCAATTAATATTACCATTTTATAAAGTTATATTATTTTAATAGATTAAATGTAATAGATGGGTGACCACTATTTATCTATAATTTTATATTATGGTAAAATATTTCTTTCTTTTTTCCTGAATATGATTTACAGTTTATGTAAAAAATTACTCTTACTGTATAAAAGTTTAATATACTTTATATTCAAAAATAAATATTTAAGTTTTGTTAGCAAACTTCAAACCAAAAATCTAAGCATCTATAACAATAATACAACTGATAGACACTTTGAATCAATTATTCCCATTCTTAAATATTTAAGTTGAAATATTCACATAGTAAAGGTTTAACTTTATGTATCCTTTATGTCTTTAGTATCCGAAGATTGGAAACTGCTCGACGAATACCATCGCACGTGGTAGATCAGTTGGCTTAATTGAAATACTTGTAAAATATTTGTAATTTTCAGATACGTAGCAGGTCCGAGTAGATTAGGTATTTGAGGCCAAAAATTAAAGTATTTGAGAACCCAAAAATATCCAAAACTCGAGCAAATACCAAAAATCCATACAAATATCTGAAAATACTTTAATATTCAAAAAGCCCTAAAATTTTACCGGAAATTTGATCTTATGAACCAAAAAAAAACTTTATCCAAATTTTTGGAATATATTTTGAAAATCTTAAATTTTACCTTAAACCCAAAACTATAACTGAAAATCAAACATGAAACTTAAAAGAATAATTGTTATACCAAAAATATCAGAAATACATGAATATACCTAATATTCATGAATACACACAACATTTTAGGCATTTTAAGTACCCGATCTCATCTTGAGTTATTTTTGGACCCAAACTGAGACCCGCGAGCCAAAAATACTCAATAGGTACTTTTCCGTGGACTTTGACCCAAACTAAATCTATATTTTGGGTCGGTTTTAGTTGAGCTTTTTGGATCCGGATAAAATGCCTAGACCCGAGAGAGATTACATAAGAATGTAAATACAAAATCTCAAATAAACTAATTCATAAATTATATAATTTTATACAAATTATTTGCTAGATATAGTAGAGACTTTGTAATATAATAATGTACAATGTCAAAATACTAATTCATATCAAACTTTGTTTATAACTAAAAAAAACACGCTTTAGCAGCTCGCATCAAAGTTTGGTTGGATATTAGAAAGAAAGAATACATATGAACTTAATATATAAACAAAAGACACTTTTACTAAACATTAGAGTGAAATATAGACCGATTACAAAAAAAACAAATCTTCTGTTTATTTGTAGTTATCACTTCCTTAAATATCTCAAAGTTGTTGAACTAAATAAAAAATCTGAGAAATATGTAATTGTCACTTCAATTTGTTTTTAAAACTAAAAATGAAATATAAACTATTTATGACGTATCAGACATTTATTGTATTCATTGTTGTTGAACTAAAACCAATATAAAACTTATTTATCTATCAAAATTTGGAATAATACTAATCATTTGTCAGTTAAAAATTTATTTTGTCATACAAGCAACAATACAACACAAATAATTAGCTCTCACTCTCAGTGATGCTATGTGGCAAACAATAACACACAAAAAAAAAGATGGTATATGCAGTGATGTGGTGACATATTTCTTTATTTACTAAGTTTATTCATATATGGTGGATTTTGTTAGTCCATTGGATTTATGAACATATCAAAACATTACTATATGAGTTTGGCGGAGTAGTTGATTTTAGTGTTCTTATGCCGATGATTAATTATATAGAGTTGAATGTTGACTCATTTATTGAGTCTGTTACTAAAATAATAGTATAAAGTTGATTAGCCATGTTCCTAGCTGAGACATTAATGTCTAATCCGTTAACAGCACTAGAGTTTTCATCGTTTTACTCACTTTCTCCATCACCATATCCAATTTGTGTGCTCTCGCATGATAATTCAAGCCAATAAACGGCTTTGTTTCGTAGATACATTTGCTTTGACCACTTTGCTTCGATAAGTCACTTGACATGTAACATCTTATATATATATATATATCATTGATGTAAAAAATTAATTTAATACTATTTTAGTCTATACATTTCTATATATTTTAGTAATTGACTCAATAAAAGAGTCAACATTAAGCTATATATGATTAATCAGTGGCACAAGAACACTAAAATTAACTAATCCACATAACCCATATAATAGAAAATAGATCTAAATGAGTTTTTGATATTGGTTAATACAAACCAGAATATCTTGAGGAAAAACTTCAAGCTCTTGAGTCTTGTCCATTTCTTTTTCCACAAATATTCTCAGAATCCCCAATCGTACCACTGGAAACTAAAACCCTCCTCCTCCCAAATCATTCTCGTATTTAATCACAGTCTAGCACTAACCCTAATCCACCTTTACCAAATACGTTTCGGTTCGTGTTTGATGATGATTTCACAGCACCTAATCTCTTCTTCCTCAATGACATGTTGTTTTTATTATGAAAAATAAAATCCCATGATTCATGTATTAGGAAATTTTGCTACAAAAAATGATTTAAAATGTAGAAATTAGTGGACGCAAGAACTGTCGAAGCATAGAGAAAACAGTGGATGTTGGAAAGAAAAAGAACTATGATGTGAATATATGAACAAGAAATAAACCTTTCAATAAATACTAGAGTGAGACATATAGAGATTAAAAATAATACAAATTGTTCGTTTATTTGTAGTTACCTACTTTCTCATATATCTCAAAGTTATTTCACAAAACAAAACAAAACAAAAGTCTGATGAAATGTGTGATTTTCACCTCAATTTTTTTTATTAAAACAGAAAAAAATGAAAAGCGTACTACTTATAATATGTCATAAATTTATTGTAAAATCATTGTTTTGAACTAAAACCAATATAAAGCTTATCATCTCGCATAAATTTGGAATAGTAATAATGATTTGGCGGGTAAAAACTTAAATGTCAAACAAGCAAGAACACAACACAAATAGTTAGCTCTCACTCTCTTATTGATGATATGTGGCAAGCAATAACTAAAAAAAAAACCAACATGGGATGGTGTATGCAGTGACATGTTTCTTTATTTAATAGGTTTATCCATATACAAAGGAGTTTTTAGTCCATCAGATTCAATGAACATAGCAAAACATTATTATATGGTTTGGTGGAAGAGTTGATTTTTAGTGTTTGTATGCCAATTATTAATCATATAAAGCTGAATATTTACTTTTTTATTAAGTCTGTTACTGAAATAATACAAAGTTGATTAGCCATGTTTTTAGCTGGTATATTAATGTGTAGTCCATTAACTGTCATGTAGTCCTCGTTATTTTACTCACTTTCTCCATCACCACTTTGTGTGATCCTTCCGGGCACTTCCATCCAATAACAAGCTTTGTTTCTCAGATTTAATTGACTTTACCACCTTACTTCAATAAGTCGTTTGACTTGTAACATTATATATATTGTTGATCTAAACAAACAACTTTATGTTATTTCAACCAATGCATATCTTTATTATTTCAGTAATTGACTCAATAAAGGAGTCAACATTAAATTATATATTATAATTTAGTGGCACAAGAACACTAAAAATAAACTAATTCACCAAATTCATAGAATAGAAAATATATTAAACGATTACTTGAGATTATTTAATACAAACCAGGACATCTTGAGGAAAATCTTCAAACTCTTGAGTCTTGTACCTTGCTTTTTCGACAAATATTCCAGAATACCCAATCTTACCACTGGAAACTAACATTTTCGACAAATATTTCAGAATACTCAATCTTACCACTGGAAACTAAAACCCTCCTCCAGCCCCCTAAATCATTTCTCGTACTAATAACAATATAACACTAACCCTAATCCACCATTACCAAACATTTTGGTTCGTGTTTGATGATGATTTCACAATACCTAATCTCTTCTTCCTCAGTGTCATGTGGTTTTTATTAGGAAAGTCCCATGACTCCTATATTAGGAAAACATGTAACAAGAATATGACAATTCAAATGGAGAAATCAATGGACCAAGAACGGTGGGAGCATAGAGAAAACAATGGATGTTGGAAAGACAGAAAAAACATATGAAGTGAATATAATAAAACTTTAAATAAACACTAGAGTGAGACATATATAGATTATATAAAAATCAAATCTTCCATTGATTTGTGTTACTGCTTCATCAAATATCCCAAAGTTGTTTCGCAAAACAAGAAAAAAATCCGAGAAAATGTGTGATTTTCATTTTGATTTTTTCTAAACATAGAAGAATGAAAAATGAACAACTTATAACACATCAGATAGTTTTTGTAATATCATTATATTTGAACTAAAACCAATATAAAACTTATTTATTTCTCACAATTTCGGAAAATAATAATGAATTGGCGGTCAGTAAAATTATTTTTACAAATAAGTAAGAACATGAAAAAAAGAATTAGCTCTCACTCTCACTGAGACTATGTGGCAAGCAATAATTCATAAAAAAATTCAGCATGGGATGGTGCATGTTATGACGTGGTGACATGCTTCTTTGTTTACTAGATTTAATTCATATATAGTTAATTTTGTTAGCTCATCGGATTCTATGAACGTAACAAAACATCAATAGGTTCAATGGATTAGTTGATTTTTGTGTTTTTGTGCCGATAATTAGTCATATAGAGCTGAATGTTGACTGTGTTACAAAAAAGAGCTGAATATTGGCTCTTTTATTGAGTCAGTTACTGAACTAATATAAGTTCATATCCTTATATGAGAGATTAATGTCTAGTATATTAACCATGAATGAGTCTTTATCGTTTTACTCACTTTATCCATCACCATTCAACTTTGTGTGATCCCACCACATAATTCTATCTAATAACCAGATTTTTTTCTCCAATGAATATGCGTTTACCACCTTGCATCAACAAGTTTTTTGACATGTAACTTCATGTATATCATCAACCTAAACAATCAAATTTATATTATTTCAATATATTTATGTCTATATTATTTCAGTAGTTAATTTAATAATTGGGTCAACATTCAGCTCTATATTTTCAAGTATCTACCCAAGAACACTAAAAATCAATTAATCCAAGCCTTTATAATAGAAATCGATTAAAACTAGTTTGTGAGATTGGTTTAATACAAACCAGGATATCTTGTGGAAGAGCTTCAAGCAATGGTGTCTTGTCCACTGTTTTCGCATATCATACTTCCTTTTCCTCACAAATTATTTCTTTTATTATCAGAGTCTTAACACTAACCCTAATCTAGCATTACCATTTATGTTTTGGTTCATTTCTAATGATGATTTCACAGCACCTAATATCTTTCTCAATGTCATGTTGCCTTTATTATGAAAATCCCATAATTCTTATATCAGAAAACATGTAACAAAAATTTGATAATTCAAATGTAGAAACCATTGAACACAACAACAATGAGAGCATAGAGAAAACTGTGGATGTTGGAAAAAAAACATATGAAGTAAATATAGGAAAAGGAAATAAACCGTTCATAAACACTAGAGTGTGACATATAGTGATTACAAAAAAAGATATCAAAACTACCGATTATTTGTAGTTATCTACTTCCTCAAATATCTAAAAGTTGTTGCACCAACTAAAAAAAAATAGAGAAAATGTGTGATTTTCACTTCAGTTTTTTTATAAGAAAAGATGAAAAGTGAACTACTTATATCATTGTTTTTGAAACTAAACCCAATATAGAGCTTATTTATCTCTCATAAATTTTGAAAAATAATAAGGATTTGGTGGCTAAAAAACTTATTTTGGCAAACAAGCAAGAACACAACATAATAATTTAGTTATGCTATGTTAAAAAATAATAATAACTCACATAAAAATCAACATGGGATGGTCCATTTCATGATGTGGTGACATGTTTCTTAGTTTACTATAGGTTTAATTGATATACGGTGCATTTTAATCCTTGTTTTTTTTGAACGTAGCAAAATATCATTATATGAGTATGATGCCTAAGTTGATTTTTAGTATTCTTGTGCCGATGATTAATGATATATTGTGGTTTTTTGAAATTTATTATACAAGTCCGGTTTTAAAGTCTTTTAGGTATTTTCGAGTTTCTTTGAGTCATTGTAGGTTCAGGTACGTTTTGGAAAATATTGGAGCTTTTGGAGAACTTTGTAGCCTAAAAAGCATTGCAGCTGAAGAGAACAAGTCTGGATTGCATTTTTGACTTTGTGTCGATAGACACCACCCATTGGTGTCATTCGACACCCATCGCAAGCAACATTCTCCACGAGTTTTAACAAGTTGTACAAAATTGAAAATTAGCCCAAACCTTCCACTTGTTTTCAAACAAGTCCTTATCTTGTTTTAGACTATATTTAGGTTCTTAAAAAGTTATTGTAACATTATTTATACTTGAAGAGAGATTACTTGAGTTTTTAAACCAAAAGTCCCTTAGTAGAGAGAAGATTTTGAATCCTTATTTCTTTTTTTTATTTCTTAATGTAATTTTCTCAATCTATGATTTATGTTATATTAATCATGTATGAGTAATTTTCTTGTTAGATTTAAGGTTTTTCAAGGTTAAGAATAAATTGTTAGATTGGATAATTGTTAGTGTAGTCTCATAATTCTTCATCTCGATTGAATTAATACTAGTTCTAAATTGACAACCTAAAATTTATATTTTAGGATAATTAACATATATGAAAGTGTTATTGATTTTTTTATTTAATCTTAGATGAGAAAATACATATATATGCGAAGAAATTTGGTTTAGAGATTTTGTAAACTTTGAAACATGTGTTTAATCTTGTTTGAACTTTTGAATTTGCGAAGAAATTTGAAATTCTAAGATCTAGACATAGATAATTTTTTCAACGAAAGTTGATTGATTTTCATAATGTGATTTGAGTTTCAAGAGTGGTTCTTAAATAAACCCATAGTAATTTGTTTGATCTTCAATTTTTTTTACCTACTGATTCTAGTGCTTTCTTTAATCGAACTCACAACCTTTTTGTTTCTCTTTTATTTGCATTGAATTTTTCTTTTTTTTAACTTAATTCAAAAATTGATATATATATATATATATTGAGTTATCTTGAGTTTTTGTGGATTTGACCTTGAATAAAATGACTGCATCTCTGTAATTGCAGAATAGCATATTGAAGACTATATTTGTGTATATCAATTAATTATATAGAACTTAATGTTGACATTTTAATTGAGTTAATAACTGAGACCATTATTATCCATGAAACCCATTTTGGTTTTTTTTTTCCTAATTTCAAAAAAAAAAAAAGTAAACGAATCGCGGGCCGCCATGTGTCAGTGGGGCCTGCAAACATTGCAACAACTCATCCAAAATCGATCATTCTTTGGCAGTTTTGGGAACCCATTTTAACAAAAAATTGGGGCCCACCACTTATAATTCCCTAAGAAACCATGTAGTTACTCCTTTTTGATGATGCCCTGAAATATATAAAATTGATTGTCAACGTCTCTAGCTGAGACATTAATGTCAATTCCATTAATAACTTTCTCCATCACTATCTCCATTTAGGTCATAATTAACCCGGGTATCTTAAGGTTGGGTTCTTAACGTAATTTTTTTTTTTTCTTTTTACATTTTTCCCCTAAGAGACATCTCTTATGGTTCTTATTTAAGAGACGGTTCTTAGGTTTTTTTAGTTAAAAGCTAAGAAACGTCTCTTAGAAAAGTTAAGAACCCCACCTTAAGAGACCCCGGTTAATCTTGCTCTTATTGTGATCCTGCCGAATACTTTCATGATTCATCTAATAACCGGTTTTGTTTCTCCCTTATAGCTCTTTTTATCCCTTTCCTTCAACAAGTCGCTCTTGTAATATTATGTATATTATTGATGTAAATAATCAACTTTTATCTTACTTTAACTTATGCATGTTTATATTATTTCATTAGTTAACTCAATATAAGCTCTATATGATTATCATCGACACAAGAACACTAAAAATTAACTAATCCATCGAAAGTGTTCCTTCGTGAAATGCAGTCAAACCAACTGAAGAATCAGGTTTAAATTAGTTAAGAAATTTTAGTCACAATTTATCTCCCTATCACCAGCATGGTACTTGAAGATAACAAAATAAACTCCAAAGTTATTCAAATATTTCACCATTACATATCAAATCCAAATTTTCTTATTTTTTCCCCCAAAAACAATCTCTCAAAAGCAAAAAAGAATGCCAAAAAAAATTACGTATAGCTTCTTGGGGCCTTTTAGCATTTCTCTAACGCTGGTTTAGTCTCTTCGACCTCGTCTCCTTGGCTAGGCTCTGCGGTTGATATGTTGCTGTTATGATCAACGGATTGGGTTCTATTAGTTTGGCTTTGGATATAAGACCACTTGTCTTGAAAAAGATAGAGCAAGACAAAAGAGGAGAGTTGTGCCGTAAAGAGTATGGTCCAAAGCTTAGCACTTTTTGATGTCTTTTGAGTGTAAGCGTTTAAGCCTGTGTATATGTTTATTATCCCAAGAATAGCCACTGAAGTTCCTAATATCCAATGTCCTACAAACCAATTCCTTCTAGCTTTTCCCCCCCTGCAGTGTATAGTATAAATCAATTATAGATGCAACATAAACTAGATAGTAGATATATTCAGTAGTTCTTGTATGATAACATTTAACTAAGTCTAACTAACTGGCATTTAGAATATATATATATATATGTACCACAAACAAAATTTAGTTCCAAAAGTTTCCCATAATTTTGAAAAAAAATCCATAAACACCACAAATAATAGGTTAGTAATAGTTTTCTTTGCTAAAATTTGGTGCAGGGTTTAGTAATAGTTAAAGAGGTTATATAGAAAATGTTACAAAATCATTTAGGACACCTTCTTACAGCATTAAAAACTTTATAATCCTAAAATTTGTGAGCATTTGAACAACCTTAAATATAAAAGTGAGATCTTTAACAATTATCCATATTATTCACAAGATATGATTCAGAAGTACCTTGGAGGTCGGAGGAAGCCAAGGAGAGATTGGAACCATACAATGGCGTAAAGTCCAACTCCTAGCCGCTGATGATGATTGTTGAAGGAATTGTTGAAGTTTTTTACTGACATTATTGCTCCTATTGTCACAAGTATCACTGCAACCATCTGTTTGATCAATTAATCTAATTGTTAATTTCTCGCTTAATCTTCCAAGTAAACCACGGACTGCTTGTTGATTAGTAACAAGCGTTAAAGTGATTATTCTTGATTAAAAATAGCTAAAATATGATATTAACAAGGAAACTTTATTGCTCGCTATTCATCTACACTTGACATAGGTGTGGTTTCTTAATGAAATTATCCAAAAAGAGAGAACGAATTAAAGGGTAAGAAGATGTTGACACTTTTACTTGGCATTCAAGTTTACATGATTATCTGTGTGATTAACAATCTAGAACAACCCCAAAGGCCCTACTAATTACTAATTAAAAACATAAAAAGTCATTAATTGGATGCTTTCTTTATTCTTTAGACGAGGAAAGAGGCATCTTTACTTTACTCTCTATCCACTCACATTCTCACACGGACCATTGAATTTCAATTTCAGAGCCTAAATGATTTTCAACATTCTTATGATTTAAGTGTTGAATAAAAATACTAAAATTATAGAAAAGGAGCAAAAAAAAGAAGAAGTGAAACCTGAGAAGTGACATGAAGAAAGAATAGTCGCCGAAGACAGATTAAAGGTTGACCTTTGATAGACATTAATCTGATGGAAATTATACCAATTGGCATCAAAACACCCATCGATGCCCAAAGCATAAACCCATGCACTTTGATTTCGTACTCAAGCTTGGGATTTAGTTTCTGTTTCAAAAACAATTTTAAAGAGGTTCATACAACAACAAAAGAAAAATTGGTTAAACAAATTGAGTTTTTCTAAGTAATTAACAAGCACGAAATTCATAAAGGGAATAAACAAAACAAAATGATACTGAAGATTTTTTTATCCTTTAAGATCATTTATATGTAAATAGTTTCTTATTTATAGTTATAGGACTCAAGGGTTCTTCATGGTTTAATTAAAATCCACATATATATATATATATTCATCGTGTGATGATAAATAAACTGACTAGGTTGTAACTTATAAGTTTCACTAACAAAGGAAATGCTTGGAACTTTAGTGTAAGGAACTATCAGCTATGACGTACATGAGATTCCTAGGAGTTTAAGATTATTAGCTTTTATTTATGATGTGCGAGAGAGAGAGAGAGAGAAGAACATATATTAACCTGGGATATTGGAGAAGTATGGAGTGGACTATTGACATCAATGGCCAAGCTTCTGGTGTTTTCTTGAGAGGAGCATAGGGGAAGAGGAAGAAGAACAAGAAGGAGAGAGACGAAGAGGTGATGAATCTCCATGATTTCATGTGGTTTGAAGTGGGAGCATCAAACAGTTTAGAATTGAAATCATGAGTTTATTTCATGTATATATACTTAAACAGATATGTTTGTGTGAAGAAGGATGGAGATATGATACTTCATCCACTAGTTTCCTAGCAATAGAAGAAGAGAAAGAAAAGTGGAGTTTTACAATTTGCTTTTAGAGTGTAAAGAAATGTGATCAAATTAAAGCGCGCAACTTTGTAATATAATATGGTTTTGCATGGAGGTTGATGGTTTATTTTTATATTTTAGTGATGTAAATGGAGGAAAAGCAAGTGGAGGAATGGGCAATAAAAATACTCAATTGTTGCTAAGTATAATAAATTTACGCATTCTTAATTAGTTAGATATTGACAATGATGTTTTACCAATAAAATCCGAGAATCGAAATTTATTGTTTTTCTTGAAGTCAAGTGGGTCTCACTATTTATGAAGCTCTATTTTGTATTCTATTTGAAAAAAAAAATTAAAATAAAAACTGAAAATTCCTTAGCTTGTTTATATTCATCCAAAGTATAATTTTATTGGACTTTTATGTTCTGTGGAAGAATGTCAGAGTTTTTGTACGGGAAAGTGAGTCATGGCAGGTTGCACTCAAAGACCACTACAATATGTTACCGTCAACAAACATCATGATTTCATTATGGAAGGTATAAATCAAAGACCACATGGAAAACTACTCTTTTCAAACATGAAGGTTAAATGGTCATCGATGTAGAAAGTGGTTCAGTTGTTTGAATCAGTTTTTGTGGCATTTTAAGTTTCTTTTAGACATTACACCGTCTCAAACACGACGGTTTTTCACAGAGTCGGTTTTACGGCTTTCTCACTCCCTCTCTCATCACTAAAACTACAATACAAGAGTATGGACTCGCCTCACTCCTACATTACTGTTTTGTCTCCTTCACAATCACATTAAGCCATTTCAAACATTGACGGTTATTTACTGTAAGGTATTTTACCAAGCAAACAATCACACTAGCATTCTCTAATACCACTTTGTTACGAAATTACCTTTGCCCCTAGACCTACTCATAAGATTCATATATATCCTTGTTCATGACTCAAGAATTTTTCACCCAGTTCACGACTACACCGCAACATCTGGGGTGGATCCATGATCCACAACATCCACTAAGTATCGGTAAACACCTCCGACGTGGTTTACAAGATCATAACTCTCTATGTCCTGGTTAAACAAATCTAGAAATTACAAAGAGAATACAAGAGATGTACATGGCTAAGAGCTAAGCCTAGAGTAAAATATCTATCTCTAACTTATTCTATCTCTCTAAGAGACGCCATGGAAGCCCTCCAAAGAGGCGTTGAGGTTTCTGCCTCCCATAAGCTTGACTTAGAGGCACATGTCGTGACCTCTCTTTCTTTTTATGCTAGCACTTAACCTAATGGGATTCATCGATTAGGCCCATAAGATGTCCGCGTGTAGCTTGTGCAAGCCCGTTCCAAGTTGAACATGTCTGATGGGCTTGACCAAACCTCATAAAAATCCACATGTTTGGTCCAAGTCCATAACACTTCCTTTGTGCCGACACCTCCCAATGCTTGAGCAAACTTGCTCATCTTCTGCATTTCCTTGTCTTCTCTTATCTCGTCTCACTTTTCTCAGCTACACATTGAGCCAAGCTTGAAGTCTCTTCATGATCTTCTTTAAACCTGCATAAGCTTACACTTATACACCACAACTGCTTAAGTAGCTTAAACACTTAAATCCACTTAGCCCATCAATGAAAAGAGATAACCCGCCTGATGAAGGGTATGTGGTAATCTCATTGTCATTCTGAATTTCCATCACCTCCACCTATTGTCTTGAGTTGCAAACTCAGCTGCTACACTCCAAGTGTCAAGCTCAACTCCTCATTGACGTCGTGTTTCTTCATATCATGTTTTGCTGGTATACTTCTCGTGATCCTATCAACAACACAATCTTGCTGTCAAAATCATGAACATGTTCAACTGATTGAACATAAACCTGAACATCCTTCTGCAAGTTGATTTCCTCCTTGGCCTTTCGATTCCACTCATGCACATTGAACCTTGAATCAAAGTCTTTAATTCTGTGCAATAGACTTCAAACCATATATGCTTCAGTCCCAAAACAACCTCTGATTCTCTACTTGCTTAAAACACCCGAGCCTTGCACACCTTTTATACCGCCATCATTTCTAACAGAACACGCCATCCAGCTATACACTTTGCTGAACAGACTTTCGACACAAACATGATGAAAACCATCATGCTTTAGTAGAACCTTGATGTCACACTGAACCCTTTAGAATCAACCGCAAACCTCGAAGTCACTCATGCTTCATATCTCTAAAACAGTCTTTGACTTATCCTTAATGTACTTGAACAGACTGCACTTGAGCATCACTTTGTACTACTGCACACTTAGTAGGACACGCCGCCTAAAACCACATGATTAAGAAGACTATCGACACAAATATCTTTGCTCCACCATCTGATAAAACTGTTCTGCAACAACAAAACATCCACTAACAGATTTAGACCCCACTGCTAGTTGAATGAACTGAGCCTCATACCATATATTCCATGATACGCCTTGGATCTCCTTCACAAACTGCCTGTGATATCTTATCTAGAATCCTTGATATCCCATCTTTACTCAGCTGTGAATCCATTTTCTCAATACCTTTCTTGTACTGAGATGTCTCCAAAAAACTGAAACCTATGCATCACCATCGATGACTTGAACACACCTAGTATTCACCTGTGATGCATACATATATCCAGAACTTCATATGTTCCTTTCATTAAATGCAATCATTTTTTTTCCTTGCATTTAGACTTTCATGAAGCTTCTTCAGTTCCATGACTTGAGCTTGAGATGAACCTGCTTGTGGAGAACAAGTCTTACCCTTCATGAGATGGACAAACTGTAAAACAATTCCCTTCAACCTGTGCAATGTCTTCTAACAATTTCTTACTTTGTTTCATCCCACCATTCTTCATATTCACAACTCAATACTTCAATTTAACTAAGTACTTCACCATGTTTCCTCTTTCATCATACTCGGCTCCTCTTTATCAACCTCACTCCAGTGTACTCATGATACATATGCAATTTTCACTTGTCTCGTATACAAGTTACCTTATGTAAGACTCCTCTTACAAACTCATTATGATACGCCTTATACTTATTAACTGATCTTGACTCTTCTCGCCTTGACACTCTGAACATATCCACGATACCCGCTTATCATGAAAACGAGTTCCATTTAATCTCTTACTCCCTTAAGCTGACAAAGTTGCTAACCGAAACTTTTACCCTTCAGTTGAACCAATAAAGACATCTTCTAATCCAGAAAACCAGTCATTCACTCCACCTGAAATCAGATTATATATATATATCTGATGCATCAGTCCTCATATAATCTCAGTGGCTCCACTTGAATAAAAAACCTTTAGAAATACCATGTCTATGAAAATAACCAAGTTTCTGCAACTGTTCATGGTTCCTGTCGGCCATTTAACCATATCTCGCATCATCCAGCTTATGATGCTCCTGAAATACTTCTTTACAGTTTCTCTCGTGTCAAACTTGGGCCTATGATGAGTGTCTCCAGCTGTAACTCTACTTGAACCATGACTTGTTCAAGTATGAAGTCCGACCTTGTCAAGTTTGCAAATTTTCTTTTGCTTCTGAGCTTTGATTTTTGTCCAAGAGCTCCACCTTGACACCTGTGATCGTGACACCAGACCGGCATCTCTTACTTCTCCTCTGAGTCTATTCATCTGGAACTTCCGACTCAAACTTCAATGACGACTCCTCTAAGGTATAACTCACACAAGCTTTTGCTAGCTGTGGTAGTGACTTTATGCTTTTTGAACTCTTGTTGATGACTGTTGTTTCATACCCTTTACTCTTAGGATTACAATCAATCGTAACAACTTGTTTAATCCGATCTTTCCTGCGCATTTTCCTCTGACTTTGACAAGAATCTTCAAACTAATTCTAACCTTGAATCATCTTTTCCCTTAGGTTTCTTCTTGTCACTCACACGACCTCAATAAAGCTGCTACATGTTGTTACCACAAATAGCTATTTGCTCCAACATATACTTGTGTAGGCTTTTACACACTTCTTCCTAGATCTAGCTTATTCTTCGTGGAGGTATAACCTATATTAGCTACACTAACTTGGTGACTCTCCTGGCTCTCTTCTAAAAACCAGAAAACCTTGCCTCTCATGCACCAATGAGACTGAATTGAGTTGACCCAAAACATAACCACACTTGTTTCTTCGCTTTGCTTCCACGCCGACAACCAACATGTGCAGCTGCAAGATCCGTTGATCATCTTTCACAAAGATAACCTGCTTTCTATGTGATCTCTGAAAAAACTTCAGGTCCTGAGAGATTGATGACTTGACTTGATTCCATCTCTTTAAGCCTAGTTTTGACTTAATAAGAATCTGTCTTCACTTGAGATATCCTCCATCCCAGACGACTCGAATCAATTTCCAACACTGATCATGAACACGCCCACCTGTGCAACTGTTCTTGTTGCAACTTACGTGAGTCTTCCCTTTCTTTCAAACACTGTTGCATCCCTTGCAAGTCTATCATCCTGATTTCCCAAACCTGAAATCATCACGTGCATTTAGATCCTCCTATGAAGGTTTCTTTCTATGTCTCTGATGTCCTCTTTTTTCTACCACAAACGAACACCATCTGCTTCTTTCTCAGACGCTGCCTTTATTTCAGCATCATCTCTGGTTCGTCACTCTTGAAAATAATGATGCGATCATTACAAATCTACTGATTCTTCTTCTCCAAAAATTTCAGCTGATGTCGATGCTAACTTGAAGCTCTTGCGGAACTTGAATCACCACTGCCTCAAGCCAAACGTTCTTTGACTCAATCCTTATCAAACCTCAACAGCCCGTAGACACCAAACTTCTTATCCTAAGAATTTCCTTTGTAACAATCTGAATGAACACCTTATCTTGAACATCACTCTAAACCGCTGTTGTTGCCAACAGATCACCCCACTTAGCTCAACTTGCTAAGAAGACTTTCGATGCAAAGTATCTCTGCTCAGCCTCTGCTCAAACAAATCATTACCTCTACAACCGTGATACCATGTAGATCCATTTGTTTCCACTCATATGACATGAGAAGCCAAACAAAATACTATTGAATCCCATGCAAAAAACCCGAAACATACATGTTTCCATCCTGAATCAGACTCGATTTGAACCTCCACCTATTCAGCTGAACCCCGCCTTGAACAAGCAAACTCCATGTTCTTGCAGATTCCTTCCAGCAAAAAACTATGTGTTACGCCAAACACAAATCTGCTTAGAAAACCACAATGCGACTGATATACCAAGTAGATTGAACCCAAAAACACCGTGAAATCCCTCACTGGATCTTCAGATAATCCCATACAAAACCAGTGTGAAACCCTTTGTGTTCCACTATGCTTTCTGCTCCAATAACTTAAAGACCATGAAGAAACCCGAAACTCCAATTCATATAGTCACACAAGCCTTGTGACTACAGATCGAAGACAGCTCTGAAAACTCTCTTTCTTATGCTCGCAGCCTACCACCATCTTATCTTGTGAGTAACCTGAAGTCCTTCTCACATAGTAGTAGATTCTTGCACCCTTGGAGAACTTTAGACAAACCTGGATTTCATAACTAGAAATCATCTCAACCAATTCAAATGACTCATAAATCCTTCCTCCATAAACTTTTGCAGCTGCAACGAAGAGCTTTCAAAAGTTTCCTTCTTCTCTTGTAAACCAAAAACCTCTTTCACCTGATCTTGATCTCAGTTTATCCTCTGATTTTTTTCGTTGATTAGGGTAAAGCCACGTGACCACCAACTTCCATTGAAACCTGCGATTCTTCTGTCTCGCTAGGAAGCTTCTTCATATGTATCTCCTACTCGATATGGGGACTCCATGAGTTGATGAGTCTGTGATCTGATACCACTTTGTAAGGTATTTTACCAAGCAAGCAATCACACTAACAAGCTCTAATACCATTTTTTTTACGGAATTACCTTTTTCCATGGACTTACTCATAAGATTCACACATATCCTTATTCATGACTCAAAAAAAATTTCACCCAGTTCACGGATGCACCGCTACATCTGGGGTGGATCCAGGATCCACAACATCCACTATGAAGTATCGGAAAACACCTCCGACGTGGTTTACAAAATCATAACTCTCTCTGGCCTGGTTAAACAAACCTAGAGAGTACAAAGAGAATACAAGAGATGTACATGGCTAAGAGCTAAGCCTAGAGTAACGTATTTATCTCTAGCTTACTCTATCTCTCTAAGAGACGCCATGGAAGCCCTCCAAAGATGTGTTGAGGCTTCTGCCTCCCAGAAGCTTGGCTTAGAGGCACATGTCGTGAGCTCTCCTTCTTTTTATGTCAGCACTTAACCCAATGGGCTTCATCGATTAAGCCCATAAGATGTTTGCGTGTAACTTGTGCAAGTCTGACCCAAGTTGAACACGTCTGATGGGCTTTACCAACCCTCACATTTACAGAGTTGGCCTTGCGACTTTCTTACCAGAGTTGTTATCTTCTACATAGGTTTTCAGATTTTTTTCTCACGCCGCACCCCTGCTCACCGAGTCTCCACTGGCGTGTCGAGACCATGGCTCGTCAAAACTAGGATTTCACCACCTGCAAAAGCATTAACGACGAGCTGCCGACCATTATGATTGATCCCGGCACCGCCTCCATCTCGAGTCAGTCTCTTATCTCCATCACTCATTGCTATGTTTAAACAGAAATACATTTCACAATACAGATAGGCAAGGTCTCTTCATATCTCACTGCAACGTCACATGAACTTAGTATCTCCCGACTCTGCCAAATGCTATCCTTCAAAGGTTGTACCATCGACGACTTTGTATGTAGTTCTACTCCGTCAACTTCTCTGCACCTCACTACAACGTCGGGAGATCCATGCATATTAAGATATGTTTTTAAATGCTCTCAAAACTCATTGGTTGGGTTCTTCAACGTGTCTGGCTTCTTTGTGTTCTTTCAAACGCTGGCTCTAAGACTACAAGTAAAGATTTTTTATGGGTTTCTTATTTCCTTAGCCACCTCAATCTTTCGTTATGTTTTAGTTATGTTAGCTTATCATCTTACCATCAAATATCTCCACGGTTGTAACCGACTTAGTTCATTGAGCTTTTAATTTTAATATAAGCATCTACTCTATTAAAATAAAGTCACTATTTTTATCTACTTAAAAAAGTCATATAGATCCACTTTATTAGAATTAATAAAAGGATCATTTCAATTATCTAATCATATCATTTACAAACATAACAATTAAAAATATTTATCTCTATCTTATTTAATATAACAAGTGAATCAAATTCAAACATTCCTTAATAATATTATGTATTTATCATCCACTAATATTTAGGTATCATCCAATATTTTAACAACTGAAAATTTGTTATGAAAATATTTTTTCATTAAAATTTTGGGGAGTAAGAATTTTTTTTAATGACCATAACGATTATAGTAAAACTAATTTTTATAACTTAATATTAAATGTATATTTTTATAACTTATTTTTCAAATTTTCTTTTTCAAAAATAAAAATATCCGCACAGACGTGCGGGTTCAACTCTAGTTTGTTGTTAAAAAAAGTTTCTTTTAAAAGGTATCAAGTTTCTAGATACCATATTTTAATTGCATCTGTTCCGTCTTAGCTAGCGCGTTTTAAGTGCGGACCAACCCGTCTCACTTAGGTAATGAAAGAATGCATGGCTGACGAAATTGCTATAGAGACCAGAATCAAATGAGAAAAATTTGATACAAAAGGAATAAAAAGAAGAGAGGACCACACTTCACGTTTTGCAGCTTTCCAGTTTCAATTAACACCAAATTTTAACTTGTCTTGGTTTAAATGTCTACTACTCTTTTGTTTGATGCTTTCAATCCTTTTCTCTCCCCAATAATATGTGTCTCGACCATCCCGAATCAAATTTACCGGTTCTTCTAACGCCCATGCAATTACGTAGGAGCGGCTAGCCACATTCAACCCATATTTTATTCGGGGAATTTCCTTTATACCTTAAATTTGATATCATTTTATAAATTTATATTTAATAAATGACTATTTGCAAAAATACCTTAACTTTTGATGAAAATAGATTTAGTTAATTTTTTAAAATATATATAAAAAATTTAGAAATCCAACCCCACCTCTTTAACACTAAACCCTAAACAATAATCACTAAAGTGTAAACTCAAATGTTAATATATTTTTTATAGTATGAATTTTTGCAAAGTGGTTCTTTAATTATTCTATTTTGCAATTTCTCGTTTTATTTATACTGTTAGGAAGGTTGTAGTAAATTAAAATCCACGGATCACTCAAGTGTAATTTGGTTAAAACTTTAGCTCATGAAACCTTACTTTTATTAGTATAATTAATTGAGAAAAAAATACATATTATGCTTTATCTCAACAATTATATTTGTTAGGATATCAATTTAACCCTACATCAAAAATATTAAACAAATATGAAAATAATATATCTTTTATTAACATAAACGAATGGGACTAAAAATAAATCTACATAAGGTTTGTTATTTAGATTCAAAATGGGTAATATAATATTAATGTATAAAGTTAAGCATTGACGTAGAAACCTAATAAACAGTATAATCACAGATTTTGAAAATATAAACTTGGAGAAAGGGGTATGACATATGCCTGTTCATCCTAGACTAGATACAATGAGGGTGTTTAATTCAATAAGTGTTGTGAAGTTGTTGAAAACCAACAAAAAAATGACGTGCAATTTTTTTGTTGAATCTATTCAACAGTTGAAACAAAACTAGTTGGACTCTACATCTTTAACATTGCTATACTTTAGGAGAGGAGAAAAAAAACCCTGAAATTAAACATTTTTAAAAGAAACAAAGAAAAACAAATGATTGGTATAAATGTATATATCTTATTGGTCAGGGGATGCTAAAGATTTTTATTTCATCTCATCTATTTAAGATCAATAATTTTTGATCAATTATATATTTTAAAAAAGGTTTTCTATTAAAATTCATAAATTTTTGTGTTTTATAAAAAGAAATTTGATTCATTTGATTTGGATATATATATTTTTTTTAATTTGTAGTCTACTATGATGGTAGTATTTGCTCCCAGTACAATTATCATATAATTTGAATAAATATTAAATTAATAGGTGAAAAATATAAAATGACCTCGAATGATAAAAGTGCATAATAAAATGTTGAATAATGTTAATCAATGTGGATAGTCTTATGGATATAGTCAGATAACAGTGACATCGTGATTAAGGATGTTAGTGTCTTATGATCAAAATCTCTTAATGGTGTTCCAAAAATTAGGTGAAAAACTATGGAGTGAGTTACATGTTAAGACACAATTTTCTTTTTTTCTTACTTCTAAAGACACTTTTTATCTTAAAGACATTTTTCCTTCTATCGATGATATTTTTTTACAATGTTACCCTTAGACATTTAAGAAATCAGTTACACTCTTGTTAGACAAACTAAAATATAAAACTTGTCATTAGAACCACTTATATTTATTTATTTGTTTATTTATTTATCTTTTCTTCTCCAACAAAAAATCATTAGCCATCTTCTTCTTTTTCTTTTTTTTTCTTCTGCAATCTTTTTATTTTAACTTTAACTTCTCTGATCTCTTATTTCTTCATTTGTTCTCATCTCCTTCTTTCTTTCTACTCATACTATCTCTTTATTTAGATCTTTTATTTTTGTAAATATGTTAGATCAATTATTTTGTGCTAAATTATATTTTTTTTAAAAAAGGTTTTCTATTAAAATTCATAAAAAAAATTGTTTTGTAAAAAGAGATTTGTTTCATTTGAATTGGATATAATTTTTTTAACTCTAGTCTACCGTGGTGGGTAATAGTTACTCTCAGTACATTTATCATCTAATTTGAATAAATATTAAATTAATTGGTGGAAAATATAAAATGACGTGTAAAGATAAAAGTGCATAATAAAATGTTGAATAATGTAATGTTAATCAAGGTGGATAATCTTACGGATATAGTCAATTAACGTGACATCGTGATTAAGGATTTTAGTGTCTTATGATCAAATTTTCTTAATGGTATTCCAAAAATTAGGTGAAAAACTATGGAGTGAGTTACATGTTAATACATAATTTTCTTTTTTCTTACTTTTAAAGACACTTTTTACTTAAAGACATTTTTCCTTTTATCGATGATATTTCTTGACAATCTTACCCTTAGGCATTTAAGAAATCAGTTATACTCTTGTTAGACACACTGAAATATAAAACTTGTCATTATAACCACTTTTGTTTATTTATTTATCTTTTCTTCTCCAACAAAAAGTTATTATCTAATCTTCTTCTTTTTTCTTTTTTTTTCTATAATATTTTTATTTTAACTTTAACTTCTCCGATCTCCTACTCCTTCATTTTTCTCATCTCCTTCTTTCTTTCTACTCCTATTATCTCTTTATTTAGATCTATTTTATTTTTTTAAATAGTTATTTCTTGTAAAATATCACTGTCGTTGCTGACATTTCACCACCATCACCATTTCTTTCCACGGCCACCATCATCCACCATCGTTGTCGTTTTTCAAGAGACATCATCATCGATATATGCGTATTATATGGATATTGTGAACATGGGTTTGTGGATGTGCTTGTGTGGTTTTCTAGGGGTTGCGAGGAGTGGATGGTGTTGTTGTTAGGGGACATGTGGATGTGGTTACCTACAAAAGCGAGGTGTGGATGTGGCTGCTAGGGGTTTGCGAGATGTGGATGTGGAGGCTGCTATTATGGGCGATGTGGACAGGAGAGTTGGGGTTGATGTCTAGAGAGAGGTAGTATTTAGCGGCGTAATGGTTGATGATAGAGGAGTGGTATCAAGGGTAATCTTCTTCCTCTATCGGGACTGGGATCTGAGCACATTTTTAAAAGAAGGTTTGTGAGGTGTTAAGCTAACAAATCAGATCATTTTGAAATCAGATCAAATCTTCAAACTAAACTAAGTCACGATTGAGAATTTATTGGATTTTCAGGATTCACAGTGTGACTCACCAATGGTCAAGGAGAAAGAGTCGGAGCACGGAGATGGGAGTGGACAACTTGGAGAGGCTAACTCAGCAGAGTAGTCTTGGATCGAGCAAAATCTAGAGGTGGAGACAGAGAGCTTGAACAAAATTATGTCTCCTACGTTTCATCATAACGCCATGATGGAGATCGTGTTACAGGGCGAGAGGGATTTATGTAGTGATTGTGATTCTATCTCTTGATTAGAGAGAAGAAAGACAACGAAGGATTAGGAGTAGTGATTGTGGATAAGAATTAGAAAAGTGGATTTTTTTTTTTTCATTTTTTTAATTTAAATATTTTATTAATAAATGAAAATATTTTATAGTTGAGAAAAGAGTGAGTAATGAATAAAATATAGTGTTGGGTGCATATATGACAATCAACACCACTAAAGTGTGTGGCAAATGGACTGTGTTTTCTTTTTGTAATTAGAAACAGAAAAAGTGTCTGTGAATATAAATGTTTCAAAACTATGGTGGTGAGTATATCAAATTTTGCTGTAAATTAAAAGCCTGAAATTTGTTGGTTTCAGTAGAGGAAGATTATTGGAATATCAATATGTCTTTTTGGCAAAAAAAAATCTAGATGTATTTTATCAAAGATAAATATTTAGGATAGCCCTAAAAAAATCATAAAAATAGTTGTTAAGGAGAAAAATGACTAAAATAAACTTTATTAAAAGGTATAAATATACCCTTAGAGTTATATACCTTTAGGGTTAACTAATCTAAACTTATATGATTTGAGTTATGAGATGAAGTTTTGAGATGAATTTAAAAGATTTTAAAAAAATAAAAATAAAAATTAAAAATTTCAAAAAAAAGAAGATATTTTGGTCATTTTTTTTTAAAGTTTATTTTTGTGACAAAAACTTAAAAAAATTGTTTGGGAGAATTGTCCTTTGAAAGTTTAGATAGTAATAGAATAATAATATAACATATAAAAAGGATTAACTTTGAGAAAAGAGTTAAAAGAAAATACGTACGAACTTTGTTATCCAGGAACAACATCATTATTTTTGTAACACCCAGAACATCATATATTAAGAGAATATTACACATATACACACTTTTTGAAACCACGTACAGAGTGCAATTAATGTACTCACCCACGTTACTGTCACTAGTGGCATTCTCTTTTCAATGCTGGGCTTGACAAAACTTTGTACAAACCAAGTCCATAAATGTTCATGAGCCCATCCTCGTTTAAATCATTCAATAAGCGTCTTCACTTGAGTTCCCTTCTCCTTCCCAATCTCTCTGCGTATGTTGCTCTAACCACTAAAAGATGAAGAGCATCTTTCCTTTGGACTTCATCTTCATCTCTTCAAATGATCGTATACTGATAGTCCTTCTATTTTGTCTGGTCTTCTCATTTATTAATTTGATTTAAATTTTTCTATTAGTCCCCTCTTTTATAAAAACAAATTAATATTTTAACAAATTAAAAATAATAGAAAAATAAATGTGTACTCTCCAAATGATCCTCCTAATAGTTTATCCTCATGTTGTATGGATTATCAATAAAAAATTAAAATGATGATTTCATCAACTTTTCAAGAAATACAATAATGCATCATTTAAAATGACGTTGAGTTCCTTCTGTTTGTTACAATAATAAGACTTTGTATTCATAAACGTAATTATTTATTTTAAAAAAATTATATCACAAAAGGATCTCAATATCATTTGATTAATAACGTATGTTATGTCTAAAAAAATAAGACTAATAGCATATGTTTAATTCGCAGTGGTGTCACACCTTTTGCTAAATTATATCTTAATATAGCTGTTGATGTAGGCTTCAAAAGTGCGGACCAACCACTAGTACGCACGCGTACACGAAATATTAATTAAACTTTTAATCAATAGAGAATAAAAAAATTATAGACAAGGATATTTTTGGATGATTAAGATCTAATCTAGAGTGTTAATATAAATAATCAATTAAGTTCTATAAGTTTAAACACAATCAATAAACTAGTTTTTTCCTAAAATAAAAGTTTATTTGCAAACAATCATTAAACATCAACTTCCATTGGTGCAATTCAATCAAGTAATCACTAAGAACATGTATAATAACTATCTAACCATCCTAACATCAATATCCATTGGTTCAACAAGTAAATAGCAATATCACTTTCAGACATTTCATCAACACCTTACATGTATAAAATGTCTAGAGTCTAGATTTAGGGAGATCAATCATAATCTAGCATTAAAAATAAGAGATAATCTTGGAACAAGAAATGATTTAGCACTACTCACTCTAAATCATCACTCAATAACCTAATCATCATAACCAATAAGTTCAAAATGTGTATACTCACTAATCCAAATGATAACTTTTAAACCCATGATATATTCATAACTAATCACGTTTAGATAATGATATAAACTCAAAATACTCATGAAATAAAGATTAAAAAGACTAAAGATCCAAGCTTTCACCAAAATAGCAATGTGTTTTGAGAGAAAACAAGATAAATCCCAAAATTAAATCTAAAGAGTATTTATAGGAGTTTAAAAACGAACCGGGTCAACCCAACAAACTTGGGTTGACCCAAATACAAATGAGTAAAAAGATCTGGTCAATATTCAAATGTTGACTTTTGGGTGCTCACGATGGTATGTTGAAACCACTGCATTATGCCACCGCCTTGTTGCACTATATTTGGCCGCTCCATGAAATCGATGTGACACTTAGCATAGATGGACCCTTCATTTTCTTAGCAGCAGCATCACAAGACCACTATATCTTCTAGATATCGGACAGAGACTTGGCTCTCTTCTCCAGCGGCTTCATCACACCGCTCCACAATGTCACTGCAACACTTGGTCTCCAAATGGTATTGTCGTATGTAAGCTGCAACAGTTACGCCAAACTGCTGTGTCTCTGTGACAGCTCGCGGTTTCTTGATTAAGTACACTACGCTGTGAAGGCAATACCGATGTGGTACTTATCGACCAATCCTTTTGTCGACCAAAATCACCATTCTTGCCTCAAATGCTCCAAAGCCATATTTTGGTATCTGCACCACATGATATGGACATATGTAATGCAATGCAATCTAAACATGCTTAAATGCTATCCTACATGATCAAAATGTACAAGAATGGATTATCAAAACAATGCAAATATGCAATATCAATACCCGCTTCATTATCCTCTCTACCGCCACTCTCCACCATAAAGTTCAAATATCGCTGAAATCGTTTATTTTTCCTAACCAATGTCAATGTAGCACGAAAACGTGGGATTCAAGTAGTAACCTACGATGTTGGTACTTATGGAGTTCAAGATGCTGAATACCCTAGTTCATTGTTATACTAGAGTAGCTGGCTCCCAAAGAAGTCATAAATCTATAATCGACACCGACTCTAAAGCTCTTGAAAAGCCGGAGATGAGTGGGTTCCAAATCACTTGTACCTGAGAGGATCTTCTTGTTACACAAATATCAGCATTCTTTCCTCTAGAAAATGAGAATAACTGCTACATATCTGAGAGGTAACACCGAAAACCCGCAAGAAGAAGAAATGGACCAGTCTACCTTCTTGAATGAAAGCCAAGTCGCTTGGCCAATTGGTAAAACTTGTGACAACTATTGAGGAACCTGCTTCTTGTTGACCAGCAGGAAAAGAAAATTCAAATCCATCACTTACCACATCTGACAGCCAGGGTCGTGGTCCTTTTCTCTTTTCGTCAATTTGCTGTTAATTGTTACTAGTTCAATATTGGAAAGAGGAATCTTGCCGTCATGGAACCCTAATACACCTTCAATTGTGTAAGAGGGCTCGCCATCTCTTTGATGTTGTGAAAAGAGCAACCGCTGAAACAACCGATGTGGAGGCCATAGATGATCCACACGCCACCGCTGTCTGGACGACTCACGTGCCACCTTTGGGTCCTCACCATGTCAGCATACTCACTGCCAGGTCTTCTCCTAATGATGAGATTGCCTTCCATTTAAAAACCAACCAAGACATGAAAACTAGAAAGATGGATGAAATTCCATGTGGTCTACCAAAATTCACGTGTAGCGACCTCGAGGAAGAGGATCGAACTAGATCTCAAATCTGTTAATTTTTGACCTAATTATAAAAGCCGACCCTCCTCCTCCTTACCTCTCTTTTAATTGCCGTCGACGCCATCCACCAAATCAGGCCAAAATGAGTAGAGGCATTCGGAAAATCACACAAGAAAATCATATTGAAGTAAATGGTTGGAGGGAAGAAAGAGCAAAATTAAAGCAGATGTCAAAGAGAAAGGGAGGGGCCATCAGCGTTGATAATCATGGGTGACAGAAGAAAAATACATCGATGTCTTCAAGCGGAGAGGAAAAGTCATCAGCCCATACCTAAAATAACATTAAATTTCTTTTTCATAAAAATGCAACATGAGGAAATTAAAACATTCATGAAAAAATAATATTCTTTCTCGATGAAGGGCATGCATTAATTTCAAAATCGCATTTTAATATCTCAATGTGTTGACTATAGTTCTATTTACCTTTAACTAACTACATTTTTCTAATACATTCCTTTCATTTCGTATGTAATAATTTTAAACATAATTAATGTTTAGTACTAAATATATAATTTTTAATACTAGAATATTTCCCATAAGTGGAATAATAGTATTTAATTAATATAAATTTTTGAATTTAAACATTAATAAATAAAATAGTGCATATAAAATAGAAAATCTTTATAGAATTAACTACCTACAAAATTAATCTCTTATGAACAGAGAAAATTATTTAATTTAATCTGTAAACCTTTTTGGTCATATGTTTATTAACATACATACTTGAAAGGAAAGAAATAAACACAAGATGATTTTAATACATTTAGTAAAAACAATCATGCTTAAAATAAGAAAAACAAATATTTCTAGAGTTGTGGTATTTCAAACGGAGAAACTATAACCAACCTTAAAAGAAATGGTCTCCACTCTCATAATAAACATCTGAGTTTTAAAACTGTAATAAGTAGAAACGGATTTTTACATGGGACAATTGTTGTTGTTTGGAACAAAACATCCGCATGAAGTTAGCTAAATCCAATGCAATGTCAAATTTTCAAATTTAACATGAATTAAATTAAACCACACAAGTGTGATTTAGTGGTACGACGACCATGGAAAAGTGCTAAGCATTCCGGGTTTGAAACCTATCAAACTCATATTTATCTGTTTTTATGGCCAAATGACATGAATATCTAATTTTCATGGCAAGTAACCAAGTATATCTGGTACCAATAGTCATACTCCATGAGAATAGTCGGTTGGGTCTCGGCCCGCCTAATATTCCCAATTATAAAAAAAGAAGTAAACCATGCCCTTTCTCAAAAAAAAAGTAATTTGAATTTCAAAATTTTCAATTAAATGTTTGGTTGAATAGCGTCTTAGAGTGTATGCAGTTTTCTGTTAGTTACAGCTTTAGACAGATAAATGGATTCACAAAAGTAAAGTCCTTAAATCAAAGGTGCAAACCAAATACATAACATGGACATGGGGTCAAGGGTGTACGTGTGTATACAACAACCCTTATTTATTATTAAACGACACAGAATAGGTAAAAAAGGAAGATTACATATTAAAAGGAATAACGAAAGAGAAGTTAAAATGTCTTGAAACAAAGGATAAAGCATAAGTTAATGTAACATCACGAATTGTGAGATGTGGAAAAGTTTAAGATAAATGATTTAGCTACATTTGTCATCAAAGTGCACTTACATTTTCTGTTACACATTCATTTAGAACTCCAGGGTTAAGCGTGTTTATGCTGGAGTAGTGAAAGGATGGGTGACCTATCGGGAATTGATTCGCGATACCGTGTGAGTGAGGCCAAAACATGAGAAAATCGGGTGGTGATTGCATGGTCAGTAAACAATGATTCCGAGCCTTGGAAAATTTACGCACCGACTGTTGAAACGGGATGGGGCCCACAAGCCGAGAGAGTGGGCGCGGGTGGTCCATTAGTTGTGGGCGACCGGGACGTTATACGTGGTATCAGAGCTGGTTAGCCATCTCGGTTGGGACCCGAAAGGCGTCTTGAGACCTGTCGTGGGGCGCAACGAGGGCGTTGCATTCTTTGAGAGGGGGTGATTGTAACATCCCGAGTTGTGATATGTGGAAAGGCTTAAGATAAATGATTTGGCTACTTATGTCACCAAAATGCACTTACATTTTCCATCACACATCTATTTATAATTCTAGGGTTAAGCGTGCTTATGCTGGAGTAGTGAAATGATAGGTAACCTATTGGAAGTGATTTGCGATACTGTGTGAGTGAGACCAAAACATGGAAAAAAGTCGGGTGGTGATTGCAGGGTCAGTAAACAATGATTTCGAGCCTTGAAAAATTTACGCACCGATCATTGGAACGGGATGGGGCCTACGGATCGAGAGAGTGGGCGTGGATGGCTCGTTGTGGGCGGTCGGGCGCTATAGTTAAGTTCAATTATGGATCGAAAAGTGGACGACGACGCACATACGCTGGGATATAAATGGTCTGGACATCTTTATTTGAGCAAAGTATTCACTCTGGTTTATCTAAAGAAGGGTCATCAGAAAATTATATCATCAATAGGTTTGAAATGCATAGATTATGGGACTCGTCTCAAACTAGTGTTAGTGGTAAAGAAAAACTTACCACTTTATTACCACTCCTTGGTATAAAGATAGGAAAGTTAAACACAAATAGGACCAGGTGTAGGAGGGCATGTCGTCACATTAAAGACGGAGTATGTTTTTCGCAATGGTATACTGAACGCATGAACAACATGTTTCCCGCTGTTGTTCTGTTAAAGAGCAATGGTATACTAAATCTATATATAATATAAATTTAACTTAGTTTTTAGTTTTTTCAAATCTTTTCGTTATTATTTTTAAATAAAATCCCTATAATTTATTTGATTAATTATAGAGTGAATTAACTCAATATACACAAATAAGTGTTATATTTACAAGGATCTAAAGTTGAATTTAATAGTGGAAAAAGCAAGTGTAGATGTCTTATTGGGAGATGAATTTATGTAGAGTTTGTGAATTTTAAGAGTTGATAGATTTTAAAATTTGACCATAAGTCTTCTTATATTGGCATAGACTTATAAATTTGTATTACCTTTTTATCATTCTTTTTGTAAAGTAATAAATATATAATTTATATTATTTTAAATTATATAGCAGGATTATTTGTTTTTTTAAAACATGTTTTTTTTTGTTAAAAATGAGAATAATATTGATATATACAAAACTATATAAATATAATAAGATGACTATTATATTAACAAATTTAACCGTATTATGTTTTTAGTCATTCATATGTTATTTTAGTTTTTAATAATTAATGAGAAAACAATATAAATATAATTATACATTCAAAAATGAAATTATATAAATATAATAGATGAATAATATATAAATATAATTATATATTCAAAAATGTAAGACTCAGTTTTAGACATATAATTTGGATTAGAAGTTCAATAGATATTTGATAACTTTAATTATTTTTTTTCTAGTCTTTTATCACATGGATTTTGAAAATCTAATGGATACATATCATATTTTGAAAGTTTAGTATTATGATTAAAAATGAATAGAATTTATATCTCAATAACACTAGATTTAGTTAGAATTAGAGAATTAATAAAAATTATTTTTTTTGAATAACAAAGAATTTGAATGGATTTTAAAATTCTTAATCCCATAACAATAGATTCTGTCAAGATTTTTTAAATTTATGAATCAAAATTTTCAAAGTACATGAGAATTCACTTGCCAATAACCCCTATTTAGTTAAGCTAAATTACTCTAAACATATAAAATACGTCTATGGGTCAGTTTGTAATTATTATGAGATTATGTTTGGTTTAAATTTACACCGAATAAGTTTTATACAAATAAAATGTTAGAGTCTATAATTGGCATAAAATAAGTTTATATTTTATATATTATCAAATAAGTATATAACACACAATTAATCAAACCAACTGCAATGATTTAATTAAATATTTATAACAAATAGATTGAAATAATATTAAAATAAAATTAAGTAATATAATTTTTATATTTAATATAAATACAAATAACATAATTATACAATTTCAAAATAAAATAAACTTAAAATGTTTAAACTTTACTTATCAAAAAATGTTAAAATATATTAATTTTGTAAATTAGATTTTATTAAAAAGTATTTTTTTTCACTTTTAATCACAGATCAGATTATAGTTATTATTTTATTTGTTCATTTAATGTATATATTTCTGCTCCATAATAGTATGTGTTATATTATTTTTATCATTTTCTTAACACGTATTATTATTTTAATATAGAAGTTTTTATGAAATTATTTTTCAATCTCTTATGGTAGCAAGGAAGTTCACACGGCTCTCGTTTGAAAGCACACTACTAAAACAATAATAGATGAAAGAGACAATTAATCATAACACATATAGGCATCCTTTATATATTAATTGAGAAGTATTACAATATTTTTTGTAGCCACGTATTATTAACATAATAATTTTTAAAATCTTTAGAAAATAATAAGTTCATCTAAACATATATTATGTTTTTATTAAACTAACATCAAATTAATTAGTAGTGTATCAAAAAATATTTTCCATTCTTTTCTTAAATAAAATCTACATGATTATCTAATAGAATTATATATATAATAATTAATAATTTTAAATAATAAATATTTGATTAAAATTTGTGTATCAATCATTTTTGTTTAGTTTTATATTATTAAAAAAAACAATCAAATTAACCATATAAAGAAATTTTATTTTTTTTCTTATATGTTTTATTTTCAAATTTTTAAAATGACTATAAATTACTAAAACTATTAAAATTTCTACATTTTAGAATTTTGTGATTGAGAGTTTAACTTTTTGTTATAATACAAATGATCATAAAACCATATGAATATAAAATCTAATTTAATAAATATTCAGATTATATATATATACTAATATTGTTTAAATTAAACTATATATCACATAAAAATACATTAATATTTTAATTTTTGAATCGAGACCTTAATATTTTTATTTTGAAATTGGCATTAAATTTTTTAAAAAGATTATAAATTACTAAAATTATTAAAAATTTCATAATTTTTGGGATTAATGATTTAAACTTTTTGTTATGGAAAATATACAAATGAATTAAATAATATGAGTTTGAAGCTTCAATAAGTTAATGTTCATATTAAAACATACTATATATCTATTTGAGTATTATTTAAATTTATATATATCATACATAATAAATTAAATGATGGTTTTGATTTATTTACTAATAAAATTTATTGTAAATAAGTAATATTAGCTATTTTGATTATTAATTTAATTATATACATAATATTTATTTGTTTCTCTATTATTCAGTATATTTATTATTTTATAATACATAAATAAATATAAAATAAATAATAATTCTTAAAAATAATTTGTATACATAATGTACATCCCGCACTTAATCTAGTTAACATTTAAATAGAATGAAAATCTTTTTATTTCCATAAGAAATGTTTGTATTTTCAAATCCTCGTAGTATTGATGTGATTGAGAATCCCCAAAAAAAAAGAGAAAAAGTTAGAGAAGTTCAAGAACCGGTTATTTGACGTGCGAAGCTGGTCGACATACGTACCGGCCAGTTAAGTCTATTTGATCACGTTGAGTGCAAGACAGATTCATTCATCTGCAATTCCGCGGAACCAAACCTAACAGCAATTATTCACTTCTGATCAATCGGAAAGCTTACCGATCCCAATTAACATGGCTTCAAACGAGCAGAGACTTGTTGATGCCGCGGAGAACAGCTTAGAAAAGATCAAGCGGCAACTTGCATCTAGCTCCGGTCGGAACTTGCTACAGGGACCACTTTTCAAGCGGTCTGAAACTGTAAGTTCGGTTTTGAGTGGAATGATCAGTAGCCACTTGCTTTTAGTGATTGGGTTTGTAGTTAGCTGTAATAAAGTTCTCTGCTTTCTCACTATATAGCATCCTTGTGGTTTCTTTTGATGACTTGCTTGATTATAGAGTTCTTCTATAGATTAAGCATCAATTGTTCTGACAAGTCTTTGCACACTGACAAATGTTTCTGTTTATGTATAAATTAGCTTAGAAAATGGAATGAACGATGGGTGATACTTGATCCAACCACAGGGAAAATGGAGTACAAGTGAGTAATAATATTCAGTTGCTTATGCACTAGCTGCATTATTGTGTAGATAAGTATTATATTTTATGTTCCTTACTTCCATGATTCAGGACAAGACGGAACGAACCAACTATCAAGGGAACTATTCTGTTTGACGAAAATAGCACAATCACTATCTCTCCTGTCAACTTCCAGTATGGACATGCGACATGCTTTTCTTTTGTTTTTATGAATCATCAGAGCCTTGTTAGGTGTATATATTAAATCTGTTTCTTTTGTGTTTCAGGGGGCTTCCAAAATATAGTGGTTGCTGTATTTGTATCTTTATAGTCCTGTCTTTTGTCTAAAAGGAGATAATTAGTGAGTTTTTCTTTAACGTGAATTTAGATATTAGTACACCACAGAAGAAAGATTACTTTCTGTGTGCAGAGACTCCTGGTGCAGCTAGAGCTTGGGTTAAAACCTTACAGTAAGTCATCTTTGTCTTTGCTTACCAATTTCATAGAGATGCCACTCCACTTATTTCATCTAGCCTTGTTTGACCCTTGAAATATATTCAGTGCGACGCAACTAGTTCTAAAGGCACATAAAGAGGCTGTTGATTCTCTAAGCGGAAGTGGTTCTTCAACACTTGGTACTGTTGCAACCGTTGTTGCAGCTGCCAACTCAACAGCACTGGAATGTTCCAAAGAAATCCAAGCAGCAATGCAGGTCTCTCTGAGGAATGCATTGAATATATCTGCAATGAAACCGATCGATGGACCACTAGATGATTTGACGATAATGAAGGTAGCATATCGACCATATTTATTGTACTCTGTCCAGGTTCACTTTATTGTGCCACTTACATGTTACAGGAAACTCTGCTTGTTAAAGATGAAGAATTACAGAAGTTGTCGCGGGAACTTCGTTCTCGTGAGTCAACGATTAAGGAGATAGCAGAAAAGCTATCTGAGACGGCTGAAGCAGCTGTAGCGGCAGCATCTGCAGCTCATACAATGGATGAACAGAGGAAAGTTGTTAGTCTGGAATTTGAGCGCTTATCTAAAGACTCAGAGAGACAGCAAGAAGCAGCTAAACTGAAGGTAACGAGGTCTTATTATATATATGCATCTTTATGTATGTGTTGTTGTTTGTTGATTTGATTGTTGTACCACCCATATAGCTAAAGGAGTTGGAAGAGAAGACATCTACTCTGAGTAAGGAGAAAGACCAGTTGGTCAAGGAAAGAGACTTTGCTCTCCAAGAGGCACACATGTGGCGGTCTGAGCTTGCAAAAGCCAGAGAGCGTGTGGTCATACTTGAAGGAGCTGTTGTAAGAGCCGAAGAGAAAGCGAGGGTTGCAGAGGCAAGTGGTGAAGCTAAAGCAAAGGAAGCTTCTCAGAGAGAGGCAACTGCATGGACAGAGAAGCAAGAGCTTTTAGCATATGTGAACATGTTACAAACCCAGCTCCAAAGGTTAGCATATCTGAATCTATCTCCCAGGAAACTCACAAATGTCACAGTTCTCTTCTTTTTTTTTTTTAAATAAACAGGCAGCAACTAGAGACGAAGCAAGTGTTTGAGGAGAAGACTGAATCTACTAACGGCGAAACATCTCTTCCAACGACAAAAGAAACAGAAAAGGATGTGGATAAAGCATGTTTGAGCATTTCAAGAACAGCCTCTATTCCAGGAGAGAATGTAGTCCATATGAGTGAAGATCAGGTAGTAAACGCTCAAGCTCCGGTGGGAGAAAACGAATGGAATGATATTCAGGCAACAGAAGCAAGAGTTTCTGATGTAAGAGAAATATCTGAACGAGACAGAAGTAACAGCTTGGATATCACGGTAGTATCTCCTGAATCTGATGTTCCACACAATGACCTGCCTCCTGAATCTTTTCATAACCAGCCTTGATGAATAATTGGTACACCTTCGTACATTTTTTTATATCCTCTTTGATGTTTTTAGAATGTTTGGAGAGACAATCTAACAAAACAAATGAGTTGCCATTTGGTTTTCTTGTGCCTCAAGGTGTATCTATGTATCAACAACCTCTTAAGTTTCTGTCTGACAAAGGAAGGATTGATTCCCCACCCCCACCCCCACCCCCATAAACATGAAGAACAAAGAGTTTTAAACTATGGATTCATATAAATGTTTACGGTTTCCTTTAACTTTTGTTGAGATACTGCTTTGCTTTTATTTCACCTAAAAGATTTTATAACTATTTTAGATTCTCGGTTAATAATAATTTGGGATCAAGTACTTTTACATTTGGATTAAATAAAAATAAAATATATTATTTGGGAGACTAATTTAGATTTCAAAACTCATTTCAGATATTAATTCGAATTTGTTGGGTTGGTTTATTTTTAGGTTTATTTTTGGATATTTTTTATATAAACGAAATCATCTCTTTAGGTATGTTTAAAGGTTGTATCAGATATATATACGGATTCAGATTTTTTGGTCAGATTTCGGATTCTGTTATAAATGCCCATGCTTGTTTCTTTCATTATTCAACAACCTTTGATATTTATAAAAGGGATTTTAGTAATTAAACCCCCCAACTAAAGATGAATCGTAAAATAAACCCTCAATTAAAAATTCTACGAAATAAACCCTCAACTATAGTTCCGTTAACATATGTTACCATCCGTCTAAAATTCCGTCACGGAGGGTGACATATGTTAACGGTTTATAAGTTGAGGGTTTATAATCCTGAAAACTTAGTTGAGGGGTTTTCTTAAGATTCAAAAAATAGTTGAGGGTTTTTATCACTAAAACACATTAAATATTTTAAAAATTTTATTATCATTTATGCATTGTTTAATATTAATTTATATGCCTTTGAAACTAATTTATAAATCATTATATATTATTTTATCAATTTTATAACCAATTTATAAAGACTTACAAATATTTAAATATTTTTTTATAAATAATTAATAAAGTTCAATACCGGTCCGGGCATTGTATGGGTTGGAACTAATTTTTTTTCTTGGGCCTATAAATTAATAAAATTGATAGAAAACACGAGAATAAAAAATTAAAGCATAGATAAATATTTGAACTCACCATATCTACCATAAATGATAATTTACTTATTTTGTTTAAAGATTCATAAGTAAATAAGTAAATTTCGGCCATTTTTAAAAAAAACATCCCTTAGCAAAATTGGTTTTGGATGTTCATTAACAATGTAGAGATGGTGAGTTCGAATATTTCTCTATTCTTTAATTTTTTATTCTCGTGTTTTCTATCAATTTTATTAATTTATATGCCCAAGAAAATTTTTTTGTTCCAACCCATACAATGTCAGGACCGGTATTGAACTTTATTAATTATTTATAAAAAAATATTTAAATATTTGTAAGTCTTTATAAATTGGTTATAAAATTGATAAAATAAAATATAATGATTTATAAATTAGTTTCAAAGGCATATAAATTAATTTTAAACAATGCATAAATGATAATAAAGCTTTTAAAATATTTAATGTGTTTTAGTGATAAAAACCCTCAACTATTTTTTGAATCTTAAGAAAACCCCTCAACTAAGTTTTCAGGATTATAAACCCTCAACTTATAAACCGTTAACGTATGTCACCCTCCGTGACGGAATTTTAGACGGAGGGTAACATATGTTAACGGAACTATAGTTGAGAGTTTATTTCGTAGGATTTTTAAGGGTTTTTAGTAATTTAACCCCCCAACTAAAGATGAATCGTAAAATAAACTCTCAATTAAAAATCCTACGAAATAAACTCTCAACTATAGTTCCGTTAACATATGTTACCCTCCGTCTAAAATTCCGTCACGGAGGGTGACATACGTTAACGGTTTATAAGTTGAGGGTTTATAATCCTGAAAACTTAGTTGAGGGGTTTTCTTAAGATTCAAAAAATAGTGGAGGGTTTTTATTACTAAAACAAATTAAATATTTTAAAAGTTTTATTCTCATTTATGCATTGTTTAAAGTTAATTTATATGCCTTTGAAACTAATTTATAAATCATTATATTTTATTTTATCAATTTTATAACCAATTTATAAAGACTTACAAATATTTAAATATTTTTTTATAAATAATTAATAAAGTTCAATACCGGTCCTGACATTGTATGGGTTGGAACAAAAAAATTTTCTTGGGCATATAAATTAATAAAATTGATAGAAAACACGAGAATAAAAAATTAAAGAATAGAGAAATATTCGAACTCACCATCTCTACATTGTTAATGAACATCCAAAACCAATTTTGCTAAGGGATGTTTTTTTTAAAAATGGCCGAAATTTACTTATTTACTTATGAATCTTTAAACAAAATAAGTAAATTATCATTTATGGTAGATATGGTGAGTTCAAATATTTATCTATGCTTTAATTTTTTATTCTCGTGTTTTCTATCAATTTTATTAATTTATAGGCCCAAGAAAAAAAATTAGTTCCAACCCATACAATGCCCGGACCGGTATTGAACTTTATTAATTATTTATAAAAAAATATTTAAATATTTGTAAGTCTTTATAAATTGGTTATAAAATTGATAAAATAATATATAATGATTTATAAATTAGTTTCAAAGGCATATAAATTAATATTAAACAATGCATAAATGATAATAAAATTTTTAAAATATTTAATGTGTTTTAGTGATAAAAACCCTCAACTATTTTTTGAATCTTAAGAAAACCCCTCAACTAAGTTTTCAGGATTATAAACCCTCAACTTATAAACCGTTAACATATGTCACCCTCCGTGACGGAATTTTAGACGGAGGGTAACATATGTTAACGGAACTATAGTTGAGGGTTTATTTCGTAGAATTTTTAATTGAGGGTTTATTTTACGATTCATCTTTAGTTGGGGGGTTTAATTACTAAAATCCCGATTTTTAATTGAGAGTTTATTTTACGATTCATCTTTAGTTGGGGGGTTAAATTACTAAAAACCCTTTATAAAACAGAGTTTTTATTAGAACCAAAAAAAACATTGACCTGAAAACAGACACCCACACAAAACCAAATCAACATCACAACAACAAACAAACCACATCTCATTATTATTATTATTTTTCTAAACCGGCAATGCGTATTTCTCAGAAACTTCCTTCCAGGCAGCACGGTTACTAATCTTATCCCACCACGCGCTCACGTGCTTCCTATCTTTGATCATATAAGCCTTCCCAATAGCGCCCACGAGGTACTCGGTGAAGGGAAGGTGAGCCAAATCAGCTAGACTCACGAAATCTCCAGCCAAATATTCGTTCTTTGAAAGCTGTGCTTCGTACACGTCAAGCACTTCACCGAGCTTCTCTTCACTCTCTTTGATAACTTTCTCATCAGCAGGAAAGCCCATGAGTGGTGCAAAGACAATGTTCAGCGTTAGAGCTAATAGTGGTGGATGGTAGCTTGTTGCTTCCACGTCAAGCCATTGCTCTACTTGTCCCCTCTCTTCTATTGTCTTTCCTAACAAGTCTGGTCCTTGTGATCTGTATTTCTCTGCTATGTACCTCATGATGGCACGTGACTCTGCAAAGTATTAGTCAAATTTGTTGGGTAAACGACTTATTTCAACACCAGAAGTATCGTATAGTAACAGAGGAAGGTTTAACTTAGTTTTACTGGTTTAGAATCTAAATCGGTATTGAACCAGTTAAACCAATCAAACCAGTTGATAGCAAATTGAAATTAAAACTCGACCCAACCTAATATTCAAATAATACTCGACCTAACTCTTAGTAAGATGTTAGTTCATTTTCTATTTAGATATCATGTCGGATCGGGTTTTAATTTCAGTTCAATACCAACTGGTTTGATATCGGTTTAGATTCTAAATGAATTAAACTAAGCTAAACATTCGTCTGTGTGGTTTCGGGTTTTGATCTTTGAAAATGGGAGTAAATATGTTCATATATTTAAAATGTGTGCAATTGGGTTCTTATATTTAAAATGTGTTCAATGAGGATGAGCATAAAAATTGTGTCAAACTATTACTATATGATACTTCAAGGGTGGATATAGGTCGTTTACCTAAATTTCTTTAAACACTCACACAACAATGCATAAAAATTCACGAGCTAATCTCCTAATATCCAGTTACTTGTGTGTTGATCGCAGTAACTATCAGATTATGATGCATGCCAAGAATCTTGAGAGTAGAAGATGTGTACCAAAGATTTTGTAGTCACCGTCGACGAGCACAGGGATCTTACCGAAAGGCTGCATCGATCAAAAGAGAAGAACGTATCAAGATTCAATGCATAAAATATAAATGGTTGAAAGGAGAGAGATGAGGAACCTGAATGGCAATATACTCAGGCTGCCTCTGCTCTCCTTTCATGAGATCGACATTAACAGTCTCGAACTCTACTCCCTTCTCCACCAATGTCACTACAGCTCTCTTGGAAGATGCGAATAAAGGCGCATAGATTGTCAACACCATCTTTTCTTTCTTCCCTATCAGTTTTAATATCACTCTCTCACGACGTGATCTTATAGGGAAACCGGTTAGCTGCGTTTGCGGTTGTATTGCAAACGCAGTCGCACTTGTTTAGTATTGTTAAAGAAAAGCAAGTGTAACTTATTTAGGATTAGTGTATATACACTTGTTTAGTACTAAAATCGTCGGTGGCGGCTCTGAGTCGCACGTCGTTTTGGACTTTTCACTAGGAAACTTTCAATACGTCCCATCATAATTTTGAATCAATGGTCATTATTTTGTCTTTATTGTTATTTACTTTATTTCAGTGAAGCTCATAATGCAAATCAAAAGGACCACTTGTTTATTAGATTAAGAGTGGTGGGGAACATGAGTATAATCCCAGTTTATTCTAATAAGATGCGATAATGATTCTCATTTTAGAACCACATACTGAGAAATAATTACCTGAGATTAAACAAGTTATTTTAAGTAATTATTTTTATGATATAAATAAAGTTCGTATAATTAGTTACAAAAAAAATGCTCGTATAATCAGACAGTATAGAAACGAAGAACGGAAGTTGGCAGGTTCAGATTAGGTTGGTAGGGACAAAAAAGTATCAACAAAACGTGACAAAATGAGTACAATATTATTTTATTATTATTATTATTATTATTATTATTATTCTCGCAGATAGGAGAAGAATCCGGATATCCGAAAAATTTAGAGTATCTGATTCTAGATCCAGATTCGTCGGATCCATGATTTTAGTATTTGGATTCGGATTCTTGTTTTCTTGGTATCTATACTTCAGATATCCGTTTAGATATTGCGATATCCGCGGATATCCGGATTCAGATCTATCCGTTAAAATAATTAAAAAAGTTAAAAAAAAATTAAAACTACAAATTTTTTAAAAATAATTCATAAATTAAATATTTATACAAAATTTATAAATATAAATGACATATAATAATATTAGATTAAAATATAATATTATAGATTTATTATATATATAAATATTAATATATCAAATATAATTATTAAAAAAAAAAAATTAATATATTTTGAAAATACGGATTCGATATTCGGATCCGAACACCCCCAAATATTTTATTTTTAGAGCGAATTCAGAACGGATCTTGGATCAGATACAAATCCCCCCCCCAAATATCTTATTTTTAGAACGATTCAGAACAGATCTCGGATCCGATACGGATCCCCAAGGCCTACGAGGAGACAATGTAAACAAAATTATTAGATGTATCAAACAAAAGTTAGTGATCAATTTACATTTATGTATCGTTCAGTGGACTCAAATACCAAAAATCCTAATGAACCAAAAATAATCAATAATAAAGGTCTCAAGGTCACTGGTTTAAATCCATTGACTTCCCGGACGTCTTAATTTCAAGAACATGTGCGGCAATGTTACTGGTTGTGAACATGAAGCAATAAACAAGAGGATGCAGTGTTGACATGAAGAAGTGAATGGCAAGAGTTGAGAGATCAAGACAAGAGAAGCATTCCGGATGATCAAGAGTGAACTGATCCGTACAGTCCGTACACCCTAAACCTAGCTTGACTTGCACGACACACAAGAGGAGAGTTGAACCGGGAAAGACTTATTTAAATATCTGTCTAAGCTTTAGCAAGAGAGGAGGAGCCGTTGGAGTCAAGACAGAAGAAGATCACATGCTTAGTTAAGGTTTGAATCGGATCAGAGAGACATAAGGACCAGTCACTTTCACCTAAGCTGGACGAGCCATCTGCCTGGTCCAGACTGTTCTCTGCCTTGCTCAGACCTATTAGTTTATTCATTTCTCAGTCAACTTGTTTCTCTATTTATGTATGTGTCCTATGAACCGATTAAGGCAAAGAATACAATTCCTCATTAACCTATTCTCGTCTCTCTCTCTACACTCTCTCTCGAATTCTCTCTACCTTCTCTCTAGTTCTTCCTGTTCTTCATCTCCTACACACAAACCAGACACTAAACACACTTATTCTAACATGGTATAAGAGCTACAAAGCTCTTGAAACCTTTCTCTACTTCCGCAAAGCACTCTGCTCTATTCTCTGGTCGAGTTTCTTCAAGGCTTACCCTATTACCCAGCGGTTAATAGCAGAAGAAGATGGAGAACACCAAACTTGCGACCATCCCTGTGACTCTGAAGGGGGTAAACTACCTTCTATGGTCCAGATTGGTGAAGACTGCCCTTGGAGGAAGAGGTTTATGGAGCCATGTCTCAACCGGAGAAGCTCCAAAACAGACCATCCAAGGAGAAGATGGAAAGGAGATAGTTGTGGTGGATGAAGGCAAATGGGCTCAGGAGGACCTCATGGTGCTTTCTCTCATCCAAAACTCTCTAGATCCAGCCATTTTGGAAGCTTATTCATACTGTGAAAGCTCCAAAGACTTATGGGAAACTCTCTACAAGGTTTATGGAAATATCTCTAACCTTACTCGAGTGTTTGAAGTAAAGAAGGCCATCAACTCTCTTAGTCAAGAAGATGTGGACTTCACGGTTCATTTTGGCAAGTTCAGGTCTCTTTGGGCTGAGTTGGAGATGCTCAGACCACACACAACCGAACCAGCAGCTCTGAATGAGAGGCGTGAGCAGGATAAGGTCTTTGGGCTACTTCTCACCCTCAGTCCAACCTACAATGACCTAATCAAACATATCCTGCGAGCTGACAAGCTTCCATGCTTGGAAGAAGTTTGTGCTCAGATACAAAAGGAGCAAGGATCCATGGGTCTATTTGGAGGCAAAGGTGAGCTGGTCATGAGCAATCAAGCTGAGGGACCAGTAGCAAACAAAGGAGTTTACAAGTATGATGATAGGAAGACCTTAGTGTGTGATCACTGCAAAAAGAAGGGTCACATGAAGGACAAATGCTGGATACTCCATCCTCATTTGAAACCAAACAAGTTCAAGGAACCAAGGAATAAGTACCAGGAGGCTAGAGCTCATTTCTCAAATGATGGAGCTGAACCAGTGACTCCTTCTGGATGCCTCTCAACGTGTTCTAACACTGGTATGGGAAAGGCCCTGGCGACAACTTCCTCTTACCCCACAACAAGGACTAATCAAGATGAGACTATCAAAAGATCTGATCTAGAGGCTCTCATCAAAGCTTTAAAAGAAAACTCTGGTATCCCTAATACCATTGGTATCTCTCTTAATGCATCTTACATTGCTGGTACTTCCATGAATAGATTAGACACTGCTAGACCTCTAGTAATAGATTCAGGTGCATCACATCATATGATTAGTGATTCAAACCTGATTACTAATATAAAACCAGCCTTAGGCAGTGTCATGATAGCTAATGGTGATAGGGTACCAATAAAAGGTATAGGTGATTTGCAATTGTTTGATAAAGTGTCTAAAGCTTTCTATATGCCAACCTTTGCATCTAACCTTCTGTCTGTTAAGAAAGTCACCTCTGACTTGAATTGTCATGTCACATTCACTCCTAATGAGGTTTATTTTCAGGATATTGAGACTAGTAAGTTGCTGGGCAAAGGTGGAACCAAGGGAGACTTGTACTTGCTTGAGAACACAATGCTAGCTTCTGATTTATGTTGTGCTTTAAACTCTGTTTCTGAATTCCCTAAAGATGTAATATGGCATGCTAGACTAGGACATCCTCACTCTCGTGCCTTGAACATCATGTTGCCTAGTATTTATTTTAAAAGTGATTGTGAGGCTTGTATTTTAGGAAAACATTGCAAATCTGTGTTTCCTAAATCCATGACCATATATGATAATTGCTTTGATCTAGTTCATTCTGATGTTTGGACAGCACCCTGTGAATCTAGAGAACAACATAAATACTTTGTGACATTTATAGATGAAAAATCTAAGTACACTTGGTTAACATTGTTGAAATCAAAGGACAGGGTACTAGAAGCTTTTAAGAACTTTCAAAGCTATGTTGCTAATCACTTTCATGCCAATATTAAGATCTTTAGGTCAGACAATGGAGGAAAATACACCAGCACAGCCTTCACGCAACACCTTGCCACACAAGGCATCATCCATCAAACTAGTTGCCCCTACACTCCTCAACAAAATGGTGTGGCAGAGAGGAAAAATCGACATCTAATGGAGGTGGCCAGGAGCATGATGTTCCACATGAATGTGCCTAAAAGACTATGGGGAGATGCAGTTGTCACTGCTTCTTACTTGATCTACAGAATCCCCACAAAAGTCCTCAGTGATAAATCACCTTATGAGGTACTCAACAAAACCAGACCCTCTATAGATCACTTGCGTGTGTTTGGGTGTATGTGTTTTGTTTTGATCCCAGGTGAACTAAGAAACAAACTGGAGGCTAAGAGCACCAAGGCTATGTTCATTGGCTACTCACCAACTCAGAAGGGATACAAGTGCTATGTCCCAGCCACTAGGAAAGTTCTGATCTCCAGGGATGTCAGATTTGTGGAATCAAAAGCCTATTATGATGAGAAGAGTTGGAGTGAACTCAAGGACCTATATCTCTCTTCCTCTGATAGAGCCAACAACCTGAGGGTGATTCTAGAGAATCTTGGCATCAATCTGCCAAAAGAACCTATGGAGAACAAGGAGAACTCAGCTCATGGTGAGGAACCTGCTGAGGAAAACATTCAAGCTACTCATCCTGATCCTGAGGGGGGCAATGACACAATACACCCTGAAGGAAACTCAATGGCTCATGATCAAGATGAGTTGCCATCAGACACAGAAAATGTGACTCAACCAGAAGATTCAAGTGAAACAAATGAGGCAGAGGCAGAACCTGATCAGATACAACCTCTGAGAAGAAGTATAAGGATCAGGAACCCTGCATCAAACTGGATCAACACAAGAGTATACTTCAATGCTGAGGCAGTAGCTCAACCAATCAGTGGAACATGCTCTATGGCTCAGTATCCAGAAGAACATCAAGCCTTCATCAGTGAGTTGGATCAAGAATGGATACCAAGGTCATATCAGGAAGCCATGGAACATGAGGAGTGGAGACAGTCAGTAGGGAAAGAGACTGATGCCATGATAGCAAATGATACATGGTATGAAGCTGAACTCCCTAAAGGCAAGAAGGCAGTAACAAGTAGATGGATCTTCACTATCAAGTATCTAGCAAATGGGAAACCAGAGAGGAAGAAGACTAGACTAGTAGCAAGGGGATTCACTCAAACTTATGGAGAGGACTACATTGATACATTTGCACCAGTGGCTAAACTTCATACAATAAGAATTGTTCTCTCAATTGCTGTTAACTTGGAATGGGAACTATGGCAAATGGATGTGAAGAATGCATTTCTACAAGGAGAGTTGGAAGATGAAGTGTACATGCGACCACCTCCTGGCCTAGAGAGTCTTGTAAAACCAGGAAATGTTCTAAGGCTAAAGAAGGCAATCTATGGATTGAAGCAATCACCAAGGGCCTGGTATCACAAGTTGAGCACAACACTCAATGGAAAAGGCTTTGTGAAATCTGAAGCTGATCATACACTCTTCACACTAACCAGCCAGCAAGGAATGGTAGTCATTCTTGTCTATGTAGATGACATTATCATCACTGGTAGTGACAAGGGAGGTATCATCTCAACTAAAACTTTTCTTAAAACAGCATTTGATATTAAGGATTTAGGAGAGTTAAAGTACTTCCTTGGGATTGAAATATGCCGATCTAAAGAGGGGCTTTTCTTATCCCAAAGGAAGTACACACTTGACATCTTAAATGAGGCAGGAAACCTTGGAGGAAGACAGGCCAAAACCCCATTGGAAGAAGGCTACAAGGTACTGCGAGAGGGGGAGTTTGAAGATACATCCTTTGAAGATGTCAAGAAGTATAGGAGGATGGTTGGAAAGCTAATCTACCTAACCATTACTCGTCCAGATGTGTGCTTTGCTGTGAACCAAGTGAGTCAACACATGCAAGACCCCAAAGTCCATCACTGGAACATGGTGGAGAGGATCTTGAGATACTTAAGAGAGGCTCCTGGTCAAGGTGTGTGGATGGCGTGCAACAAGAGTGCTGAAGTTGTAGGATATTGTGATGCTGATTGGGCTGGAGACAGAGTTGATAGAAGATCAACCACAGGCTATTGCACATTCATTGGAGGAAACTTGGTCACATGGAAAAGCAAGAAGCAGAAGGTGGTATCTTGCTCAAGTGCTGAGGCAGAATACCGATCTATGAGGAAGCTAACTAGTGAACTCATATGGATCAAGGGATTGCTAAAGGACTTGGGTATAGAGATCACTACACCCATGACAATGCACTGTGATAATCAGGCAGCCATACACATTGCATCCAACTCAGTATTCCATGAGAGAACCAAGCATATAGAGATGGATTGCCATAAGGTCAGGCAAGCAGTGGAACATCAAGTCATTCTTCCATGCTATACCAGAAGTGAAGATCAACTGGCTGATATATTCACTAAGGCAGCCAGCAGCAAGGTTTGTGAGTCCATTCATCCTAGACTTGGACTCATATACCTCACATGTCACTAATCCTCTTGCCATGAAGTATTCTACTCTTTTTCCTTACTTGGTTTTTATCCCTAGTGGTTTTTCCAAGTAAGATTTTAATGAGGGAATGTTTCATGGTATCCAAGCTTGACTAGTTCCCCATAGTCAAGCTTGAGGGGGAGTGTGAACATGAAGCAATAAACAAAAGGATGCAGTGTTGACATGAAGAAGTGAATGGCAAGAGTTGAGAGATCAAGACAAGAGAAGCATTCCGGATGATCAAAAGTGAACTGATCCGTACAGTCCGTACATCCTAGACCTAGCTTGACTTGCACGACACACAAGAGGAGAGTTGAACCGGGAAAGACTTATTTAAATATCTGTCTAAGCTTTAGCAAGAGAGGAGGAGCCGTTGGAGTCAAGACAGAAGAAGATCACATGCTTAGTTAAGGTTTGAATCGGATCAGAGAGACATAAGGACCAGTCACTTTCACCTAAGCTGGACGAGCCATCTGCCTGGTCCAGACTGTTCTCTGCCTTGCTCAGACCTATTAGTTTATTCATTTCTCAGTCAACTTGTTTCTCTATTTATGTATGTGTCCTATGAACCGATTAAGGCAAAGAATACAATTCCTCATTAACCTATTCTCGTCTCTCTCTCTACACTCTCTCTCGAATTCTCTCTACCTTCTCTCTAGTTCTTCATGTTCTTCATCTCCTACATACAAACCAGACAGTAAACACACTTATTCTAACACTGGTCTCTAAGATACGGTGTAGTAGGATTTGAAGGAGATAATGCGATCATCAACAGTATTCTCAGTAAGGTTACTAACAATCCTAACCTTCAATATTACATCTCCATAATTAGATGCTGGAAATCCATGTTCAAAATTCGATTTTCCAAATCTTCCTTCAACATTTTGCAAATCTTTATAATGAACCTTAATATAAGCGTTGACAATTAAGTCCCTCTAGTTGAAAGCCTCACTCAACCACACAAAGAGTTCCGAGTTACAAAAGGAAACAGAGCAGAGAGGTAACATAACATAAGAGGAGGCACAGAGTTGCTCATTTTTATTCAACCTCACATAAGTAAACACACAAACAAGAACATCATGTTCTTAAGCCGGGAATGAATACTTCTCAACAGTCTCCTTCCACGCAGGACGGCTGCTGATACTATCCCACCACGCGCTCACGTGCTTCCTATCTTTGATCATGTAAGCCTTCCCGATCGGACCCACCAAGTAATCAGTGAACGGGAGGTGAGCCAAATCAGCCAAGCTCACGAAATCACCGGCCAAGTACTTGCTCTTTGAGAGATGTGCCTCGTACACATCGAGAACAGCCGAGAGCTTCTCTTCGCTCTCTTTGATCAGCTTCTCATCAGAAGGGAATCCCATCACTGATGCAAACATTATGTGAAGTGTCAGGTTCAGTAGCGGTGGGTGGTAAGTGGTCGCCTCCACGTCGAGCCATTGCTCAACTTGTCCTCTTTCCTCGACCGTTTTCCCCAAAAGGTCAGGTCCTTGTGACCTGTACTTCTCAGCTACGTACCTCATGACGGCACGTGACTCTGTCGGAATTAGGAAGGAAAAAAAAAACATCTGTTTACATCTCCATAGATTACATACAAGAACAGAACTATGTTTGATATGTAAGAAACTTGAGATGTGTTGTTGTCGTACCGAAGATTTTGTAGTCTCCATCGACAACAGCAGGGACGGTACCGAAAGGCTGCATCAGGAAGAAACAAAGAAGATGATGAGAATCTTGAAAAGGAAAGAAAGAAACAGAGGAGATCGAGGAAGGAACCTGTAAGGAGAGATACGCAGGCTGCTTGTGTTCTCCTTTCATGAGATCGACGGGGACGGTCTCAAAGGCGACGCCCTTCTCGATGAGCGTTACCAGAGCTCGCTTCGGTGAAGCAAAGTGAGGTCCGTACACCTTTAGCACCATTTTCTCTCTCTCTCTCTTAGCTTGCGGTCACAGTTGGCTTGTTTAAGTGATGAATTTCAGAGTGTCACGTCGCCTTTTTATAGAAAGAGAGGAGGCGAGACGGGTGGGGAGAGAGATATATTGCGACTTGTGGCTAAACGTGGCACTGCGCTTCCATTGTTTTCTTGGTGGAAAAAAAAAATCAAAAATCAAAATACACTATTGTAGCTAGTGGAAGCTTTTTATTTTAGTGATTAGATTAAGGAAAAAAGTTTGTCAGCTACACGAAGTTTACCCTAATATGGTGGAAACCATCCAATGTTTTATAATATGTTAACAACTACACGATGTTTATGTTAATACATACCACATATACGAAGTAAATGATTACATGGTGGGAACATCACAATCGGGTTTAATTGATTCTAAGAAAAGTTAATGGGGTCAAACTGTAATTAATCAAAAAATCAAATTTAAAACAAAAGGAACTAAGTTTTAGAAAAAAACATTGTTACATTAAATTTTGATTGGGTAAAAATTATAGAAAATAGTTGACAATAAAAATAAGAAAATTTATAATTGAAATTTAATATATTTTAATATTTATGCAAAATTAAAAAAATATGAAGACAATAACTTTAATATTGTCGATCATATTAATTTCCAATATAAACATTTTAAAGAATTCATATTTTGGACTTTTAAATTGGAAATAAATTTTGGTTGAAAGATTTTTAATATATTGACAAGATGAATTATTTTAAAAGCCAAAGAAAAGAAATGCTACGTAAATTTTAATATCATAATATATCAAGATTATGTTGACATAATATTTACAAAAAAAAATGTTGATGTTGACAAAAAAAATCAGATATACATACATATATACAAATAACAAATACATATTTTTTTTATGTAAACATCATGTTATTTTAGTATCTATAGGTAATATTATAAATTTAGTATTCGTAAACAGTGTGTCAAATTACGATAACATATTACAAAAAAAATTATAATGCTTATGTATGTTATATCATTCTAATTATTGATAGTATTAATATATTTGTAAATGTATTTTATAGTTTTATGATGTTAATTGTAAGTGTTATGAGACGTAGCATTTTTTTCTTTGACTTTTAAAATAATTCATCTTGTTAATCTATTAAAAATATTTAAACCAAAATTTATTTCCAATTTAAAAGACCAAAATATGAATTCTTTAAAATGTTTATATTGGAAATTAATATGATCGACAATATCAAAGAGACTGTCTTCATATTTTTTAATTTTTCATAAATATTAAAATATATTAAATTTTAATTATAAATTTTCTTATTTTTATTGTCAACTATTTTCTATAATTTTTACACAATCAAAATTTAATGTAACAATTATTTTTCTAAAACTTAGTTCCTTTTGTTTTAAATTTGATTTTTTGATTAATTACAGTTTGACCCCATTAACTTTTCCTAAAATCAATTAAACCCGATTTTGATGTTCCCACCATATAATCATTTACTTCGTATATGTGGCATGTATTAACATAAACATCGTGTAGTTGTTAACATATTATGAAACATTGGATGGTTTCCACCATATTAGGGTAAACTTCGTGTAGCTGACAAACTTTTTTCCTTAGATTAATGGTTCACTAATGCTTTTACAAAAAAAAAGATCTAAATTTTAAATTTCAAAAATACTTCTATATCAGAAAGCATGAGTTTCAAATCTCAAAGAAAACAAAATTATGCAAATTAAGTAAGAAAATTACTTATAAGAGATCTGCAGCATATTTTAAGAAGTATCATCAAACGTAAATATAATAAAATCGCTCATGTTATGCGGTTAAATGTGAATCTTCATATAATAAATAAAGTTATCGTCTATAAAATCACTTTTAATATTTTCCATAGTTTATAATATCGTAGTTATCCATCATAAATTTTTTTTACTATACCACAATTACTATTTTCATATTAAGTTGATTATAAATAAACAACCAATTATAATATATAAAAGGATTATTACTTTACTTAAATTCACTGTTTATGAAACTACACTTTTTACACTTTTGTCATTAAAATTATTTTTTCATTCTTATGTATGTATTTGATTATCTACTTTTCAGCATATTGATTAAATTTACATGCAATTTTTAAGTAATGACTAATAATTTTTTGACCACGAATTTGATTGACCCATAATTTTTCATGTCAACCTAACTCATCTCTGGGTTCTTAACCTTCGTGTAAGGCAAAATAATACTGAGAATCTTCTTCTCATTTTATATTCTACTCTAAAATAGAGTAAAACAAAAAAAAATAAAAAATTACTACATTTATAATTTATATAATAATATTTTTTTTTGTTTATTATTTCATTTTATATTTTATTTTAAATTAAAATATAAAATGGAGATGAAAATGTATTAATATCTCGTTTAAACAACCAATTACTGACAAAAACAACTATTTCTTTTTGTTATTTATTTGACCCCCCACCCTACAACAGTTTTTATTTTTGGTGGTCGTGGTGGTTGTGCCAGAAAGAAAATGACTTTTTGGATCCGTTCCTGATTGTAAACAAAACTTAGTTAAGGAAAACAACTAGTTGTATAATTGATTATGTATGATCTTTAAAGACAAAAAGAATATCCAAGGACGAAAGACAGAGGAGAAAACAAGGATGGGTTGTTTATTAACGTAGGTAGTTGGAGCCACAATAAAACGTGAGAGAATGAACTCAACGGTTTTATTGAACCAGTGAACCACATGTCTCATTTGGTTACTTTGGTAGGTGTGTTCGGACTTGACAAAATTTTGGAAAGATACAGATTTTATGAAACAAAAAATAAATACGAATTTTTTTATCATCTATATGTTTTATTTCATATGCTGTAATTTATAATTAAATCTTATATATGAAGACTTAAAATTAAATGCAATGCAGTGATTGTTGGATAATTCCAAGCTTGTGGAAACTTAACATATTATTAGATGTTTAATATGTTAAGAGATAAACACAAAAAGGAAATCTAGAATAGGAAAAGAAAGTTTTCTATTAGATTAGGTTTGTGTTTTCCATATCCCACATGTTAAAAAGAATTGTCCTTCACTATAAATATAGACCTTATGGAGAGGTGTTCCATAAGAGATCTATGAGAAACATTGAGAGCTTTAGTTTTGAGCAGTTTCTAAAGCAATAAGAAAAGTTGTTCTTATTATCCTTTGTTCTAAGAGATCCTTCAATTGGTATCAGAGCTTAAGTTGAAGCTTGAATTGGTATCAGAGCCTCAGGTTGGAGACTCGATCTAAGCTTAAGTTGAAGCTTTGATTCTGGTGGCTGTGAAGCAAGAGTTCACGACACAAGATGGCTGACGTGAATAGGGCTCCACGCGCGAAGGACCTTGGATCTGCATCCATCCAATGTCCGATGCTGAACTCGACAAACTACACAGTTTGGTCGATAAGGATGAGGGTGTTACTCCGTGTTCATGATGTGTGGGACACGATAGACCATGGTTCGGATGATCAAAAGAAGAACGATGTGGCGATTGCTCTTTTGTTTCAATCCATTCCCGAAACTTTGATTCTCCAGGTGGGAAAACAAACCGCATCAAAAGACATCTGGGAAGCCATCAAGTCACGACACCTTGGAGCTGATCGTGTAAGGGAGGCGAGACTTCAGACATTGATGACGGAGTTCGACAGGTTGAAAATGGATGATAGTGATACCGTGGATGACTTTGCGGGAAAGCTATCAGGGTTATCATCCAAGGCAGCCTCGTTGGGAGAAAAACATAGAAGAATCCAAGATGGTTAAGAAGTTTTTGAAGGGTCTTCCAAGACACAAGTATATCCAGATCGTAGCGTCGCTTGAGCAAGTCCTAGACCTCAACATTACGGGTTTTGAGGACATAGTCGGAAGGATAAAGGCGTATGAGGAGCGTGTAGGGGAAGAAACTCAAAAAGAAGACCAAGGGAAGCTTATGTTTTCAGATAACAATCACCAAGTTCAGAGGAACTATGGAGATTACCGTGGTAGAGGTAGAGGACGCAATGGAAGAGGCAGAGGTCGAGGTAGGTTACACAACCAAAGTCATGTGTCACACACCGAAGACAAAAACTCGAAGAAGGATCGTTCGAAGCTGATATGTTGGAGATGTGACAAACCAGGTCACTATGCGAATTCATGTCCCGAGAAGTCAGTGAGGAATCAAGAAACCAACTTAAATGAAACACAAGAGGCCGATGCTCTCTATGTACACGAGGTGGTATTCTTGAATGAAGACAAGGTGATTCCGAAGAATCTTGATATCGACAAAGGCAATGCAAGTGTTTGGTATTTGGATAATGGAGCGAGCAATCATATGACGGGAAACAAAGAGTTCTTTTCGAGTTTGAATCTCAACACCAAAGGGAAAGTGAAGTTTGGTGATGGATCGTGTGTTGATATCCTAGGAAAAGAGGTTGTTACCTTTATGTGCAAGACTGGAGAGAAGAAAGCACTCAAAGACATATACTACATACCCGACCTGAAGCATAACATATTGAGTCTTGGACAAGCAACAGAGAACGGATGTGAGGTTAACATGAAAGATGTCTATTTAACACTCACAGACTCGTGTGGCAGGTTGCTTGTACGTGTAACAAGATCTCAAAACCGTCTCTACAAGACCCCGATGGAGATTAGTTATCCGCAGTGTTTACATGTCAGAGATGAAGATGCAACATGGAGGTGGCATGCTCGACTAGGACATATAAGCTATGGCGTGATGAACAACATGGTAAAGAAGGAGATGGTCGTAGGAATGCCCTGTGTAACACATGAAGAAAGCGTGTGTGACGCATGTCTAGCAGGGAAGCAGACTAGACAGTCATTCCCTACTAAAGCCATGTTTCGTGCGATAAAGCCATTGGAGTTACTGCATGGAGATTTGTGTGGACCAATCACACCACCAACGCCTGCAAATAACAAGTATGTCTTTGTCCTAATTGATGACTTCTCCAGGTATATGTGGACTATACTTATGAAGGAGAAGAGTGAGGCATTCGATCGGTTCAAAAGGTTTAAGGAAAGTGTAGAGAAGCAAACCGGTTCAACCATTAAGACCTTTCGCACCGATAGAGGAGGAGAGTTTACCTCAGCTGAGTTCAATCCGTTCTGTGAAGAGAATGGAGTTAAAAGACACCTAACCGCGCCTTACACGCCTCAGCAAAACGGTGTTGTAGAGAGAAGAAACCGAACCTTAATGGGTATGACAAGAAGTATGCTGAAGGCAATGAAGATGCCGAACTACTTATGGGGAGAAGCTGTACGACATTCAACTTACCTCATCAATAGAGTTCCTACAAAAGCCTTGAAGGATCAAACGCCATACGAGTGTCTCACATCGAAGAAACCAAATATCGAGCACTTAAGGATATTCGGTTGTGTAGCACATGTGAAAATCAGTGTAACACATCTAAAGAAGTTAGATGAGAGATCAAAGAGTGTGATCAATCTTGGAACTGAGCCGGGTTCCAAAGCATATAGACTCTATGATCCAGTCGCAGGGAAGGTGATGGCTAGCAGAGATGTGATTTTTGATGAGAAGAAAGCTTGGGATTGGACGTCTACAACCAACCAAGCTGATTGTGAACCTAGTATGCTTAAACTTCCACATGAGGGTGATATAGAAGAAGATAATGATCAAGGTGAGGATCATGAACAAGAAGCTATAAACCAAGATGAGGAGGAAGAAGAAGAAGATACAGATCACAATACAAACCAAGACGGTGGTGGTCAACCGTTGATGACTAGACACGGCCGCACCATAACAAAACCAAGGTATCTCGATGACTATGTGTTACTTGCAGATCAAGAAAGTGCAATGCTGTTGCTCACAGTAGATGGCGAGCCAGAGAACTATCTTGAAGCCGAACACGTAAGAGAATGGGTTGAAGCTATGGTGGCTGAGTTGGATTCTATCACAAGAAACAAGACATGGGAGCTTGTGGATAGACCGGCGGGAGTGAAACCTATAGGGTTAAAGTGGATCTATAAGATCAAGAGAAAAGCGGATGGTACGGTGAACAAGTATAAGGCGAGACTTGTGGCAAAAGGCTATGTACAAAGACAAGGAATAGATTTCGATGAAGTGTTTGCACCAGTGGCACGTCTCGAAACTATACGGCTCTTAATAGCCCTAGCAGCAACAAACGGATGGGAGATTCATCATCTGGACGTGAAGACCGCTTTCTTGAATGGAGATCTAAAGGAGACAGTGTATGTGACACAACCCGAAGGTTTTGAAAAGAAAGGAGAAGAGGATCGAGTTTATGTGTTACACAAGGCCTTGTATGGGTTACGCCAAGCACCAAGAGCCTGGAATGTGAAACTCGATCAAGTTCTCAAGGAGATGAGATTCAGGAAGTGCACGAAGGAGCCATCAGTGTACCACAAGAACGAAGAAGGAGACTTCTTGTTGATAGCCATTTACGTTGATGATCTATTTGTGACAGGAACTTCGCTTAAGGTGATTAAGCAATTCAAGGAAGAGATGTCAAAGAAGTTCGAGATGTCAGATCTAGGAAAACTAACGTATTACCTTGGCATAGAAGTGATTCAAGGAGCAGACGGAATCAGAATAAAACAAGAAAGGTATGCTCAAGGAATCCTGTGTGACACAAAGATGGAAGCGTGTAACACGACTCATGTACCAATGGAGTCGACTTTGAAAATCTCAAAAGCTGAAGATGAACCAGAGATAAATGCTACGGATTTCAGAAGAATCATAGGATGTTTGAGGTATCTGCTTCACACAAAACCTGACTTGTGTTACGCAGTGGGCGTACTGAGTAGATACATGCACAATCCGAGAGACTCTCATGGACAAGCCATCAAGCACATATTGCGGTATGTGAAAGGAACAACAAACTTCGGTTTGTTCTTCAAGAGAGATGGGTCAAGGAGTGTCGTTGGTTATAGTGACAGCAGTCACAACATTGATGTCGATGACGGGAGGAGCACGTCAGGACATGCATTCTATTACGGTTCATCACTGGTGACTTGGACATCGCAGAAGCAGCAAACGGTTGCATTGTCATCATGCGAAGCAGAGTTCATGGCAGCAACGGAAGCAGCAAAGCAAGCTATATGGATCAAGGAGTTGTTGAGTGAGATACTAAGTGAAGAAGGCGAGAGAGTCAGACTTAGGATCGACAACAAATCAGCCATTGCTCTAACAAAGAATCCGGTTTTCCATGGAAGAAGTAAGCACATACTTTCAAGATATCATTTCATTCGAGAGTGTGTGGAGAATGGGCAAATCGAAGTTGAGCATGTGCCAGGTGTTGAGCAGAAGGCCGGCATCCTAACCAAGCCATTAGCAAGGATTAAGTTCAAGCAAATGAGGAGCCTAATTGGAGTTCAAGAAATTGGTCTTCCTAATTCAAGTTGGAATTAAGGGGGTGATTGTTGGATAATTCCAAGCTTGTGGAAACTTAACATATTATTAGATGTTTAATATGTTAAGAGATAAACACAAAAAGGAAATCTAGAATAGGAAAAGGAAGTTTTCTATTAGATTATGTTTGTGTTTTCCATATCCCACATGTTAAAGGGAATTGTCCTTCACTATAAATATAGACCTTATGGAGAGGTGTTCCATAAGAGATCTATGAGAAACATTGAGAGCTTTAGTTTTGAGCAGTTTCTAAAGCAATAAGAAAAATTGTTCTTATTATCCTTTATTCTAAGAGATCCTTCAGTGATCAGTGTTAATGTTGTCTTTGTTTGTTTTCAATCGAAAATTAATGTTGTCTTGTTTCACCAGCCTTACATTCCACATAATATATTTTTTCCAGAAGACAACACCTTCAATTATTCAACCAAAACAAAGAGCTATCAATTATAATTCATTACATAAATATTTCAATCTTTCATTAGTTTGACTTTTATTATTCATTTAATATTAAATTAACTCTAATTTTTAATTACTAGCTTAATTTTGATACATGTTTTGCCAATAATTCTTTTGTTATCAAAAACATTAATTACAAAAATGTCACCAAAGAAACTTATTTTATCTACGTGTTTTATATAGACACAAACTTAAATTTATTTTCTTTGGTATCAAATTATTTAAATTTTACAGACTTCACTAAAATCTCAGAGATTTGTTTACACTTTTTTGTTACATTTAGCCACAAAATTATTTAACTTCACAAATTTAATAAATTTTGTTAGATTTAGCTTATTTGGCCATAAATTTACTTAATTTTGATAGATTTATACATGATTTTATAGATTTATGTTTTCTTTGACCACTAATTTATTTGATTTTGATAGATATTTTATTATTTTAAAGATTTGTTTATTATTTGACAACAAATTTACTTAGTATTTGATAGATTTGTTAATCTTTTTGTCCACAATTATTTAATATCACTAACCTGAATAGTTATTATAAACCTTATTAACCGGAATTATTATTAACCACTTCTTTAGATTAATTTAAACCTGTACCATTTAAACCAACAATTAGTTTGAAACAAAAATAACTAAGTAAACCATACTATAACATAAATCAAATTAACCAAGTGTAATAATACAAAGTATTTTTATTGAAACTTAATAATACAAAGTGTTAGGAGTCTTGTTTTCATGCTAATGTGAATTCTGAGCTAGCCTACAAAGAGGATGGACATCTTATTGTTGTATGTCCTTCGCGTATCCTTGTCGCTTACAAATGATGTCATTATATAGTTTGCAGGTGTTTGCTTGGTGCTTATGTGATGAATCTCTTGGCGGAACAGAGCCAGGACTGTGGCTTATCTGTAATTCTTACTCAGTGGAAAGAAAATCCTCCTGAATCCTGACAAAGAATCAGCCAGTTTTTCATCCTTGAGGATAAGGATGCTTCGAAGGAGGAAGTAATATGACAAGAATATCAAGTATAAATCCGGATTAGGCAATATCAGTTTAGTAATTTCATTTATGCATTTTGATTTATCTAGATGGTTTAGTAGAAACTTATATATATGGTTTTACCTTATTATGTGAATCTAATCAATCAAAATTAAAACAATTTTCCAAACCCGAACACTCTATATTCATCATGTTCATCATCATCCACCATTGAATCTCTATTCTTTGGATTGATCCCTCTCCCTTCGTGATTATCCTCTAGGCTTGGATTTACTGATTCTCGAGCTCTCGGTGAGTTCTGGACTGGATCTACCGGTTACTCTACAGAAATTGTCTCAACTACTCAGCATAGGAAATCATTCCCACTGTCAAAAGGCGAAGTTCATTAGTTAACATCATATTTGGTGCTGATCTGCCAATAAATGCTAAATAGCAAGTTGCTTATTTTTAGTTTCAGTATGTTCAATAGAATATCTCCAAAACATGGTGAGTTGTGAATCTGAGAAATATTTGAGTGATTTCGAAAGGCGGGTAAAATATGTATAGAAATGTTGCAGTCTGCAGATACAGCCGGTTTGGTAACTATAACTAAATTATAATCCGCGTCTTGCGTGGAATGAATATTACGTATATAAATTATTATTGTATATTATATATTTTATGTTTATTTACGTATTATGAAATAATAAATATATTAAATAATTAAGAAGTAAGTAACTATTATTATGTATATAATTAAATTAGAGTAATCACATAAATCAAAACAATCCCTCTTGTTTATTTATAATAATTTTTATTGGTAAATAAAAATAAAAAATATTTTTATTTATTTTATATGGTATATAATTAAATTTTATATGATGTTGACATAGATATGTAATATATTATAATATGAATATTTCCATATTTATTAATTGAGGCTTCCTACTAATATAGAATGTTTTTTGTATACTACTAATAAATTTGATAGTTAGTTTAATAAAAAGTATAATATATATGTTTAGATCAACTAAATTATTTTTCTAAAAATCCTAAAATTATCATAATGATGATATGTGACTATCTCAAATGTTGTAATACTTCTCAATTAATATATAAAAGATTAACAAGGAAATGTTTTTGGTAAAATCCAGAAGGAAATTTTTATTAATCCACTATATTATTAAATTTTTTCTCAAAAACATAGAAACTACTATATTAAACATTCTTCCAGACTTTTCGTACCAACAAAGCTATTAAGTTTTCTATATCAATTGTATCCCTTCAAATTTTAAATATTTCTCTGACTCCAGAAAGTATTTTACCCATAGAATAATATGCGTTTCGGAAAACTTGATATTTTCTTAAATTTTTCTTTTTGCTTTACAATAATTAAACTGCGTGATGTTTTTTATGAAATAACATTAAGTTTTTCTAATACCTAATTTTTTGCTACTCAATTTAATACTTTAGCTAATTATATTGTTCATTTTAATACACTAACTTTAAAAATGTACTTATTTTAATACTTAAACTACATTTATTTTAATAAAAAATATTAATAAGTTTCAATCAAAATTTTTAAAAATTTAAAATATAAAAACAAATCTTAATTGTTTTTTATTTTTTTATTTATTTTAGGAATCAAAGTAGTAGCTAAATTGTGGATGAAATTTCAAAATTTAGAAAAACTAAATTTTGAATGAAAAAATAAATTACTTTTTAATTTCAGAAAATAAATTAAATTGGACAATTCTAACTGTCTATTTTTAGTTTCTTTTATTTCTAAAATTTAAAATAAAATTTAATATAAAATAAGAATTTAGTTTCTTTTATTTTTAATCTTTAAAATAAAATTAGATTTTTGTAAAAAAAATATTTTTAATTTTGATTTTTTTTTAGATTTTGTTTGAAAAATTAATATTTTAATTAAAATGAGTAAATTTTTTAAAATTATTTTGTTAAAGTCAACAAAATAATCAGTTGAAGGACTAAACTGAATAGCAAAATGTTGAGTATTAAAGAGTTTTAAAAATTAGTTTAATACATCAACTAGTGAAGAAAAAAGAAGGGTTGGCTACCTAAAACCCCCTGTAAATATAATCATTCTATTTATTCTCCCCTCAACTACCAAACTCATGACAAACTCACACAAACTTATGATTTCTCTTTAGATCTCCCCCTAAAGTTATTATTCCCCTCACTTTAATTCAATTTCGAAATCGAAACTAAAGGGAAATTAACTGCGTTATGTAATTAGCGATTGCCCATTAGAAAAGAACCCGACCCGAAATTAAAAAAGAGCCCGACCCGGATTTTATTTTTAAAAACCCAAATCGATTTGAGATTTTTGTTAGGGTTAGTGTATCTTCTTCACTCAACGACACAGAAGGGTCATGTGTCGTTGAGTGAAGAAGATAAACTAACCCTAATAAAAATCCCAAATCGATTTGTTTTTTTTTAAACTCTGGGTCGGATTCTTTTTTAATGCCGGGTCGGGTTCTTTCCTAATGGGCAATCACTAATTACATAACGCAATTAATTTCTCTTTAGTCTCGATTCGAAATTGAATTAGAAAGGGGAGAATAAAAACTTTAGGGGGACATCTAAAGATAAATCATCAGTTTGAGTGGATTTGTCATGAGCTTGGTAGTTGAGGGCGGGAATAGATAAGATAATTATATTTACAGGGGGTTTTAGACAGTCAACCCAAAAAAGAACCATAGTACTACTTTCATGAATAGAAAACAAAAGACTCACCCACACATCTGCGAATATTGATTTGAACTTTTTGTAAATTGATATTTTTTTACATGATTAGTGTTATATATTTTACGTTAGTTTAATCTTTTGTAAAGTGGTATTTGTTTTACATGATTAGTGTTATATATTTTACGTGTGTCACCGTATAACTAATTGTACATTGATTATTTGAATATTAGGTTGTTATACATTAGAATCGAACTCAAATCAAATGGCGTAATATGGTTATTTTCGGTTATTTTAAAGTTATTTTTAGTTTGGATATAAAATAACCAAACCGAATTGAGTAATATGGTTACTTTTGATACAAATATCCTAATATGTTTCAGACATATTGGTTATTTAAATATTTTTAGGTTCTTATACATCAGATTGAGACCTAAGAGGACTTGACTCGAAACTCAGTCGAAATTTTATAATAACCGAATGGAGAATAATTTCAAAACCCAAAGAATATAAAATATGTAACAAAACACTTAAAATAGGTAAGTAATATTTTATACATTTTTAAAAGGTGCTATCAAATTATTTAGAAAAGACAATAAATAAATTGATTAGAATTAGTTAAAAGGTTTTTAATGATTTAAACCCCCAACTATTATTAGATCGTATGGAAAACTTCCAACTAAAACTTTATGTTTTTAAACTCTCAACTATAAACTGTTAATGTCATTAACCATTCGTTAATAAATTCATCTTTTCTGAATGGAGACCCGGTAAATTGAAACGCGGTGTTTCATATAATCACAGTAACAATACGGGATGATTACAATCAACTTATATTTTAGTGATTTAAACCCCCAATTATTTTTATATCAGACAGAAAACCCTCAACTAAAACTTTATGTTTTTAAACCCTCAACTATTAAACCTTCAATGCCTTTAACCATACGTAAACAAAGTCGTCTTTTTTGAGAGACCCTTTAAATTGAAATACAATGTTTCATTTGATCACAGAAAACGACATGAAATGCTTAAAACTCCTTTTATCAGAGGGTAGGGACAATCACGATTCATCACCAAATAAAAAAAAAAGGTTTCTTCTTCCTTTTCAAGAACCATCGAAGTTGAGATAAGTGAAAAAGGCTCAGTTATTTGTAATCCTAATTATTTCTGTCATGTTCATTTATTTATCAAAAGGCTGAATTTTGGATTGTTAAGTAACTTAGGTTATCTATGTCTTCACACTCAAAATTTTACCTAGAACTCACTTTTTTTTATAAATAAATGAACACGAGAGAAAGAATTATGATTAAAAATTTGAGATTTTTGACTTATCTTAGTTTTGATGATTCTTGAAAAAAAAGAATATTTTATTTGGGAATGAATCGTGATTGTCCATGCCCATTGATAAAGAGGGTTTTAAGCATCACGTGTCATTTTGTGTGACTAAATGAAACAATGTGTTTCAATTTAAGAGGTCCAATTCAAAAAAGACGACTTTGTTTATGGAAGGTTAAAAGCATTAATGGTTTAATAATTGACGGTTTAAAAATATAAAGTTTTAGTTGAAGGTTTTCCATTTAATATAAAAATAGTTGGGAGTTTAAATCACTAATATATCCGTCAATTGTAAGCATCTCATGTCGTTTCTATGATTATATGAAATGCCGCGTTTCAATTTAAAGGATCTTTGTTTACAAAAGATAATTTTGTTAACGAAGAGTCAACGACATTAACATTTAATAGTTGAAGGTTTGAAAACATAAAATTTTAGTTTGGAAATTTTATCCGATCTAAAAATAGATGAGGTTTAAGTCATTAAAAACCCTTAGTTAGAAAGGAATAAAAATCTATAAAAAGTATTTTAAGATAAATAATTATTTTTTTGTAGTTAGTTTTAATATAATAGATAAACAGATATGTAACCTTATTGTATGTCTTAAGAGGGACCTCTATGTTTCCTTTTTCTTTGTCTTTCGGTATACTAACGCTGGGTTGTGGGTCAAATCTACCTGGTTTAACGCACATAAGTTGGAAAAACTTTATTAAAAAGTTTGTTCTACATACCTTGTAAGGAAAAAATTATACCTGCATCTGCCCCACTAGAATTTCAAGGTAATCCGCGAAATCCGCAAATATATAAATATTTATTTTTATATTTTTCTTCTTTTGTTATTTTACTAAAATAATATAATTTTTTTATTTATAATTAATATTTTTATAAATTTCATTATTATATTTAAAAAAAGAATTTTGATTATGGATTAACGAGTACCTGCAAATTAAATTTTACCGACCCACCTCCACCATGGTACAGGTCAAACGGGGCAGGTTCCCCTAGTAAGGATTAAATTCCCAGCTCCATGTAGTACTAGTTTACTAGGTAACAGAAAAGGAAACTCTTCTTCATTAATTGTAACTGAATCTGTTACATTCTCTCTTTTATATGAAAGAAGAGAGGGACGTTGGTTTACATAACCGAAATGGAATAAAGAAATAGACTCGGTTTATAGTGAACCGGACTACACATCTTTTAACAATCTAATACCCCTCCTCAAGATGGCATATATATGTTCGACATGGCCATCTTGCGAACATGAGTAGTAAACAAAGCTGGATATAACGGTTTTGTAAACATATCAGCAAGCTGGTTCTCTGTGCGTACGTGCAGAGTCTTAATCAAACCATTCAATACCTTCTCACGAACAATGTGACAATCATTCTCCAAATGTTTGGTGCGTTCATGAAACACAGCGTTATTGGCAATGTGAATAGCCGCTGTGGAATCACAGAAGAAAGGAACAGGAGTTGTTTGTGGCGCAAGAAACTCTGCAAGTAATTTGACCAACCAAGCAACTTCACGAACAGCAAACTCCATTGCTCGATACTCAGATTCTGCAGAAGAATGAGAGACAGTGTCTTGTTTCTTGGACTTCCAAGAGATGAGAGATTGCCCAAGAAACATGCAAAACCCAGAGGTTGATCGCCTTGTGTCAGCACAGGATGACCAATCAGCATCAGTGAAACATTTGAGAACTAAATCCGAATGAACGGAATAGAAAATCCCTTTGCCAAGCGTCCCTTTGAGATAATGAATAACCTTGTAGGCTGCTTGAAGATGAGAATGCTTTGGAGCTGAAGCGAATTGACAGAGCCGGTTAACTGCAAATGTAATATCCGGACGAGTTATTGTCAAATACATCATCTTGCCTACAAGTCTTCTGTATGTAGTAGGATCTGAAAGAACCGGTTCAGGGCTGTCTTGAACAAGTTTCATAGAAGGATCCATAGGAATAGAGGATGGCTTGCAAGCCATAAGACCTGTTTCTTCAAGTAGTTCCAACACATACTTATGTTGGCAAACAGAAATCCCCTCCTTAGATCGTGCAATCTCAAGTCCCAAGAAGTACCGTAAAGGACCAAGATCACGTAACTTAAAACACTGCCTGAGATCAGCTTTAAGACGTGTGACACTTGCATCATCATCACTAGCAATAATAATGTCATCGACATATACTAAAACCGCAACATACTTGCCGTTCTTATTGCTGATGAACAAGGTGTGATCAGAGTGTGATTTCTGGAATCCAAGAGCCATGAGAGTGCTACTAAATTTCAGAAACCACTGCCGAGAAGCCTGACGCAATCCATATAATGACTTATTAAGGCGACAAACTGGATTAGGAGGTAAAACCGTACCTGCTTTAGGAGTATAACCAGGAGGTAATGTCATATAGATCTCCTCATCCAACTCACCATTTAAGAAAGCATTAGAGATGTCCAATTGCGTGAGACTCCAGTTCTTGACAGCAGCAGCAGATAACAAGGTCTTGACAGTAGTCATTTTAGCTACAGGAGAGAAAGTATCAACAAAATCAATCCCCTCCTGTTGTGTATAGCCTTTGGCAACAAGCCTAGCCTTGTATCGTTCTAACGTACCATCAGCATTGAGCTTAACCTTATATACCCATCGACAGCCAATAGTGTGCTTACCATTAGGCAGAGAGACCACTTCCCATGTATCAGTACTTTCCAAAGCAATGAGCTCTTCATTCATGGCCTTCACCCATTCATCAAACTTCTTTGCCTGAGTAAAAGAAGATGGTTCAGGGTGATGAATGACAGAGCAAATATATTGTTTATAGGTAGTAGAAAGCTTCTCATAAGATACATGCGCTGCAAGAGGATAGGGTATATTAGTGTCAGTCATGTTACAGTAGTAATCCTGCAAATAAGCTGGTGGCTTTGAAGATCGTTTCTGACCAGTGTCTGAGACAACCGTAGAACCTGAATCACTCGATGTAGAAACTTCATGAGCAACTACAGGAGCAGAGTGTTGATCCTTATCTAGAGTTGTATCAGAATCTAGAGGAGAATCAAATATATCAGGAGGATCTTCAGTCTGATGAAACGGGTAAATGTCTTCATGAAAGACAACATTTCTGGAGATAGAGATGACATTAGTCTCCAAATCCATCACTTTATAACCTTTATAACCAGAGGGATATCCAAGAAAGATACAGGCTTTGGCTCTTGGTTGAAATTTGTGTCTGTTCTTGGAGGAAGTAGATACATAACAAAGACAACCAAAGGTGCGGATTCCAGTATAATCTGGTAGCTTAGAAGTAAGCATTTGGTAAGGTGATTTGTCTTCTAGTAAAGGAGTAGGAAGACGGTTAATAAGAAACACAGCAGTGAGTACACAGTCTGACCAAAACTCAAGAGCAAGCTTGGACTGAAACATCAAAGAGCGAGCAACGTTCAAGATGTGTTGATGCTTCCTTTCAACCACAGAATTCTGTTCCGGAGTCTCTGGACAGGAATGAAAAGCCTGTATACCCTTTGCTTTATATAAATCTGAGAATCGTAGCTCAGGTGCATTATCTGATCTTACTCCTTTAACCTTTGTCTTATACTGAGTTTCAACCATTAGCAAGAATTCTGGAAATAAGGTGAGTACTTCATCTTTAGTACGCATGAGATAAATCCAGGTAACCCTTGTATGATCATCCACAATCGTCAAGAAGTACCGACAACCCTCGTTAGACGTCACTGAGAAGGGTCCCCAAGTATCAATATGTAACAGATCAAAAGACTTGGAGCTCATATTGTTTTGAGAAGGGAACTTCAGATGTTTCTGTTTTGCAAGGGGGCAGATTGAACAGTGAAAAGATGTTTTATTTCTCTGAGAGATTCCCAATACATTGGAGATAGAGTCAATCTTTTCTATAGAAGGATGGCCTAGTCTATTGTGCCACAAGGCTGAATCAAGTACAACATTAACGCAGAAACTTGAAGATCTTGTAGAGAATTCACCAATAGAAGCTTCATCCAATATGTAAAGGTTTGAAACTTGCTCACCCTGACCAATCATCAACCCCCTGGTAAGATCCTGAATGAGACAAGAGTCACTGTCAAAGGCAACGCGGTAACCCAAATCTCTTGTCATCTGACTCACACTGATAAGGTTTAATCGGAAATCAGGTATAAACAGAACATCATTCAAGATCAAACGCTCATTAAGTTTAACTTGACCAGTTCCAATAATCTGAACTCCTATACCAGTAGGCAAACTCACAGACTGATTAAGAGTTTCAGAAAGAGTTATAAACTTGCTTCTGTCACGACAAACATGGTGAGTTGCACCACTATCAATTATCCAAGATGAGGATGATAAAACACTGGCAGTAGCATTCAGAACTCCAACAAAATATAATGTATTTGTAGAAAGAGCCATACCGGGTAGAGTTGTGATTGAACCTCCAGAAGTAGAAGGCTTATTTGTATCTGGACCAGAAGACAGTTGTAACTGAGCATTGAAGTACTCAATAACGCCTTGAATCTGATCTTTAGATAATGTATTCATCATCCCTGTAGCAATAGAATCATTAGTAGATGCATCAAGAGACATATTTGCAACAACAGGTTTGACAGGAGCAGTATTCTTCTCAGTAGTTAACCCTCTTTTAGACTTAAATCCTGGTGGGAAACCATGAATTTTGTAACATTTGTCCACAGTGTGACCAGAGAAGCCACAATGAGAACACATAGGTCTACTCGGACGATTAGGTTGAGTGGACTGAGAGACATTGACAGAGGCTGAAGAAGAGTCAGCATGGACTTGAAAAGCAGAAGCATTCGAGATAGGATTGATGCTTCTCTGACTGTGATCCTGATCAAGGAGGTTGTAAACTTCAGCAAGATCAGGCACATTCTTCTTCATAATAATCTGACTTCGAGCATTAGAATAAGAATCATCCAACCCCGCAAGAAGCTTAATGATTTTAGCATGCTCAGATTTCGTATACATAGCTTTGCAACAATCACAGGTCTGACAAGTCTTAACACAATCCGCTCCATCAAGTTCATCCCATAGAGTTTTCAATTTCGTATAGTAGGTAGAGAGATCGAGTGAACCTTGATGGAGAGACCAGATTTGTTGAGTAAGTTGATACGACCTGGGTAGATTAGTGATTCGAAATCTCGTCATCAGATCTTTCCATATCTCGGCTGCATCGTTGAATCGCAATATGCTTCCATAGATTTGCTTCGTTACAGAGTTGAGAATCCAAGATTTAACCATACTGTTACAACGTGACCAGATCCTATAATGGGGATGAGTCTCGGGTGGTCTAGGTAACGATCCATCAACAAACGATAATTTGTTCTTCGCATCTAAAGCAATAGTGATAGCTAGAATCCAAGTGTTGTAGTTCGTACCATCAAGCGTTTCAGAAATGATAGATGCACCTGGATTATCACTATTTGTGAGATAGTAAGGTGAGTATTGGATTCCATCAAAGGTAAGTGACTCCATCGGAAACAGATTTGGAAAGCTCGTCGGAATAGAGGAGCTATGGTTTGGTGAAAGCGTCACCGGAGCTGGATCTGGAGCAGTCGTCGTCGGAATAGATCGGCGAGCTGATCGTCTTGCTGGATTCGTCGTCTTCGTCGCTGGGGTTGAGATACGAACACCGCGACGCGTAGATTGACGTAACGTAACCATATTGAAGAAGATGAAACTCGATTTCAACGGAATAATCAAAATCGGAGCTATAGAAAAGGATCAATCGGATCAGAACCGACGAATCTAGGTCAAAGAAAGGCGGAAAACGAAGATCGAGAGCTGAGTTTCGAGCTCAGCGCTCTGATACCATAACAGAAAAGGAAACTCTTCTTCATTAATTGTAACTGAATCTGTTACATTCTCTCTTTTATATGAAAGAAGAGAGTGACGTTGGTTTACATAACCGAAATGGAATAAAGAAATAGACTCGGTTTATAGTGAACCGGACTACACATCTTTTAACAATCTAATACTAGGTAACACATTTATTAGATGGGATCAAGAACGATCTATCATTGCACTTTTTTAATCTTTTTTTCCTAAATAGACACACCAATCAATCCATATTCTGACAAATCTCAATGTATGTTTCTGTGATTGTTTCTTGCAGTTTAAGAGCATCTTCATCTTTAATTCATAACTAGATGATTACCCGCGCGCATGCGCTGGGTAAAATTAATATATTAATTATCGTTGAATATTAATCTTGATTATTCAACCATGATGTCATAAGTCTCCAAACGTATAGTTATGAATCGTCAATATAATGTTGATGAGTAGAGTGATGTTTGTTGATATTTTTTTTTAAACTTATCTAATTTACATTGGGCTTCAATGATATCATTCAAATGTTATAATTCACCATCTCACTTCGATATGAAGAATCATATTTTTGAAATGATATGATCAAGTAACATTTGAGATCCATGCTTGCGCAGAATGAAGATTAATTATGTATAAAAGTTATTTGTAGATAATATTATTTATTTGGGAAATTAGCAAGGATAACCATAAGAAAAAAATTAATTTGGTAAATGACTATAGCAACTACATGGCTAGAATACACTATATATATTGTGTATTAATTGTTGTTATACCCTTTTATATAAGTATGTGTAGTGGTTTTGTTTTTCTTTTATTTTTTTATTTTGTTGTAAAATGTTTTCCCCTCTAATCTTATTTATCTTCTAGTTTTATTAAAAATAATTATCTAAATTTATAAAATACTAACAAAAAATATAGATTTTTTTCTATTTATGATGTGTTTTGAAAATTTTAAAACATATATATATATATATATAACATTTGATATATCATGTTAGATTAAGAAATCAAATTAAAGTCTATACTATATCATAAATTCATATAGTATAATCTAATTTCTACTTCAAATGATACATCATACTTAAAACATAAAGATTAAAGAATTTGATGTGAATTGATCAATCTAGAGTTTTAACTCAACTAAAACTCTACACAGTTTCTCATATTTTCTATATTTTCTATATTTTCGTGTTGTTCTCTCATCGAACAACCAATATGTAATTAATTATAATATATTGAAAATATTATATACTATTCTATACTATCTTACACATTTAGATAGTATAGTAAGATTTTTTTTCAAATGAGATATAATTTTGTTGTGTTCTTTGCTATTTGGAAACATAGAATTATATACAATCATTTCTTTTCTCTCTCTCTCTCTCTCTCTCTCTCTCTCTCTCTCTCTCTCTCTCTCTCTCTCTCTCTCTCTCTCTCTCTCTCTCTCTCTCTCTCTCTCTCTCTCTCTCTCTCTCTCTCTCTCCCTCCCTCCCTCCCTTCCCCTCCTCTCTCTCTCTCTCTCTCAACTTTTTTATTTGTTTGTCGCTCCATTTATTCTATAATGTACACCATAATGTGTGAAACCTAAAATTTAAGTAATGTTATTAACATACCATACTATTATGGACTATGCAAATAGAATAGTATACGCATTTATAACATATTAGGCTGCACTTTACACTTATGTCTGTGGACCCTACTATTTGTTTTATATATTGACGCGCTGTGAAGGAGAGAAGGGTCCACATTTTGCACAATTATCCTCTCACTTCTGGTAACTATTTTTTATGCTTATTTGCCTATTTTTTCTCATTATGGTTATTCCACCAATTAACTCTATTTATTTTGTATTAATTTACATATTATGCAATAATAAATATATTGAATAATTGAAGAGTGAATAGCTATTACGTATACAATTAAATTCGAGTAATAACATAAATAAAAACAATCTTTCTTTTTATTTACAAAACTTTTTGTTGATAAAAAACAAAATAAACCATTTATTTATGTTATATAATATATAATTAAAATCAAATGATATTGATATAGATATATAATATATTTAATATAAATATTTATTTATTGAGGCTTGATACTCATATGATTTTATTAACATTTTTATATTTGTTGTGACAAAAATATTATTTTTATTAATATGAATATTTTTTTATTAACATGTTTATGTATTATATATATATATATATTTTAATCTAAACGATATTGAAATAAATGTATATATATTAAATGAAACTTCATATTTACATGATTTTATGATCATTTATATCTTGTCATAATAAAAAGTTAAAGAATTGATCAAAACAATTTCATCGTAGATTTTTAAGAGCCTTAGTAATTTTCATTAAAAAAAATTAAAATATAGCAAATTAGAAAAAATCTAGATTTTTTATTATATACTTATGTGATTTTTAAATGTCTTTCAAGAATACATATATTGTTATCAAATATTTATTATTCAAAATCATTAGTTGTCACATATTTGTTAATCATATTAAGTAATTTCCTAGCTTTTATTTAAGGAAATGATAGAAATTATTATTTTATACATGAATAACTAATCTGATAATTACTTTAATAAAAGGTATAATATATATTTAGATGGACTAACTTATTTTTTTTAAAGATTTTAAAAATCATTGTAGTGATAACATGTAACTACCACAAAAGCTCGTATATATAGCTCCATGATTAATATATATAAGATTTCTCATTGTAGTGGTAACATAATATTTCTCAATACTGCTTTTAAGGATTTTAATATTCTAGGATTAATATATATAGCTCGTATATTAATATGTTATAATGACATGTGTGTACCAAAATATGTTGTAATGATTCATCTAAGTATATAATTAACATATATATATTTTATATGATATATAGTTTAATTTAAAAAATATTAAAGTATATATATATAATCTGAATATATATTAAATAATAATTAATATTCATATGATATTATGATCATTTGTATCTCTTTATAACAAAAAAAATAAAAAACATTGTTCAAATTTTTTTGATTGTAATGCTTTTATTGTTTTAGTAATTTATAGTTGTTTTTAAAAATTCATAATATAATATGTAAGAATTTTTTTTTGATTTTTTATTATATGGTTAATGTGATTGTTTTATTTTTTTAATAATATAAATTAAAAATTTATGAAGAATACAAAATATATTATCAAATCTTTATTATTCAAAACATTAATTGTCACATATATGTTAATTATATTAGGTAATTCCGTATCTTTTATTTAAGGAAAGAATGTTAAATATCATTTTATGCACTACCAATCAATATGAATGTTAATTTAATAAAATTATAGTCTATAATTACTTGGACCAACTTTTTCCTAAGGATTCTGAGAATCATTCTGGTGATAACACGTGGCTACACTTAAAAGTTCTAATGCTCCAGGATTAATATATAGGGGATTTACTCCATTTTATTTCATGAATAATATTTTTTTTCCATCATTCCATATTAGAGTAAATTATCGAGTGGGTATGAAAATACCTAACAAATGATAAGTTTGTGTGGATCTATTAAAGAGTTTTACTAAACAAAACACTCGCAAGTAGTGAGAAACCACCACAACTAAAATGGCAAGAGATTACTTTACTAGAGAGGACTTGATGGGGTCTCTTGTAACGACCCGCTCCCGGAGTATTTTTAAATTTGAAGGAAATAAATCGCGAGAAGTTTAGTTGTACAAGGAGCATATTTTTCTAAGTTGGAAACACTTGTATTCATGAGGGTTGGAAGAATGAGCCACATTGTTGACTAGGTGTCGGATGTTCGGTAAACACATAGAGCGATCAAAGTCTAAGCAAGAGAATTACAGACTGCCAGTTTAACTATTAAAAGTTTGGCTGTCGAAGAATGAGGGTTCCAAGTAAGGCAAGTTTGATCAGGTGTAACTGACGAGATTATACGAAAAGAAGGTCGGGTCCACGGGAGTCATATAAGGCAATAAGCGTAGATATTCTTGGAGCCATTGATGATAAGTTTGACCAAGCTAAATAAGGAAACAACACTTAATGGTTGGCTTGGTGAGAAAGTCCTGAAATAAGTATAAAATGAGACCTCCAGCCTTCATTTCTCACTCAAATCATAAAAAGGAATTAGAGAAACCAAAGCATGAACGAAGTTCTAGAGAGAAGATTTCGAGAAGAAGGATCGAACAAGGAGGAGCCGAGGAGTTCTTCGCCAAGAAACGCATGAAGGTTCAGAGTCTTCGATCTTTTAAGATCAACCGAGGTGAGGGCGTGATTTGTGGAAACTTAATAGTTAATATTTTTATCAAGTTGGATTGTTAGGATGAAGACCATCCGAGCGGGGTATTTTGAACATGGGTAATGTTTGAGAAGTTTTATAAAGATCTTTACTTAGAATTTTCAACGTGTTTTTCAAAGATTTCTGGGTTGGGGTGTTTCAATTTGGTATCAGAGCCAGGTTGGCCAGTCATTTCTGTCATGGCTGGCCGCTTTTTGAAAATTGGATTTGTGGGTAAGGGTGGAAAGAAACCGATGGTCTATGTCTTGTGCGAAGGATGTGTGGTATGATGTTTCTAGGGTATATCTTAGTATGTGTTTATGATTGGATTGCTTAGCAAATGGCTACGTGAAATTGTGTTTGATAGTTGCAGGAAGTTAGTGCAAACTAACTTACGTCTTGTTAAAGATAAAAAAGTGTCATCGATCGGGTTTTTCATAAAGTAGGCAATGAGGGTATCAGGTTTGTTTGGTCAGCAGGAGTAAATGTTCTTAAAGTCGTGTGCGATGGATCAAGATATGTCAGCTTTAGTGAAGGAATGGATAAGATGGTACGAAGTACGAAGCAATAGGCGATATGGATTTTTGGTTGAGTAACTGGAAAGCTAGGATTGTGAGAGTTGCTAAGTTAATTTATGAGAATGAAGGAAGTTAATGTCTCATGGAATTATGAAGTGTTGGATGTTCGTGGGTGGTGTAGCACACTTGTGTGAAGCTTAATAGGTCGATGAAAGTGTAACAAGAACGTGCATGTCGTTAGTAGAACATGGCACTAGGGGTTCATAAGGTGGACGTAAGGATGAAGTTATTCCTCTTGTTAGTGGTGTGGTGGTGAATGCCAAACTTTTTTTGACTTTGGGTGTTGCATTCCTTGTGTGGCAGGAAATAGCCCAACATTGGTCACATAAGAATGAGTTTGAGGACGAGATCAGATTTGGTCGTGCAGCATAAATGGTGATTTTCAAGTCGCATGTCATTTATCAAGATTTTTAAATGCTAGTGGAAAACGTGGACATGTTAGGTAAATGGTACATAGGAATCCTTAGAATGAACTTATTGGGCATTACCGAGCTAATGCGGATTGCAAAAGATGGCAAGTTAGATTGAATAGGAAAAAGAGAAGCTGATATTTCAAGGAATAAGGAAATGGTTTGGGATTTCAGTAGCACCAGAAATAAGAACGAAATAGACGTTGAAGAACGGTGCAAAGTAATCTGAGGACCATCGCGGATTCGAGAGATGAGCAAGGAGAGGTGTTGATCAAAACTTCAATGCGATAGAGTGACTATGAAAGCAAAATGTTTTTTATGGAAGTTAAGCAAGTGCAATTTTAGAACATGAGCATTGGGTTCTTAGGATACTTGGAGCACAAAGGAAGAGTGATTCGAATCGAAGAAAGGTCACGACCACTGCAATTATCCATGGACAAAGGATCCAATAAAGATCAGAAGCTCCGTTCGGATTAGTGTGTAAAAATTGACAACTTGTAGGTGTTTCAAGTGGTTGATGTATTGAATGGGTTGACGGAAAAATCTGTTGAGTATAGGGAGAGAGACAATGCAAGGGAAGTTATGTGGTTCCAAAAGTATGGCGGATGGGTATTGCAGTGATAGTACCATCCATGTAAGAATTCTTATGCATTGACTCATCCAAGATCTGACTTTGGTGTTTCAAGTTTTAAAAGAATTTGATAGCACATATCTGTTTTGACGGTTGAGGATGCAGAAGGGTTGAATGAGCTGTTGAGAATGTTGCGAGTTAATGTCATGACATATGAGATGAGTGCACGGAGTGGGGAAGAATTTATCAAGTTCACTTACGGGCTCTGATCAGAGTAGCACATGGAAGCGTGTGAAGTACAAGAAGTCAAGGATAAGACCGCAATGTCAGCCGGAGATGAACCAAGACAAAGAAGATGAATGGAGATAGTCATGGACTATGATCTAGTGGCAGATGCGATTAGTCACATTAAGGCAAGTGTTTTGGTAGAGAAAGAAGTGGAACAACTGATTATAATGGTTGAAATGCTCCGAGTAAAGCAATATTATTTGAAGCAGTTTCTATGGGTGGATGAAAGTCTGATATAACAACTGATGAAACTAGATCATTAGAGACCAAGTGTGTTGCTGCAAGTTATCAATGTTCGAGTGGAAGGGGACTTTAATCACAATGGATTTTTTCAAGGTTCTAAAAATCGGTCTAGGCGGCGCCTAGGCCCCCGCCTAGGCGACAACTCGGTCCTATCCGAAACAATTTTCCTAAAATTCGATTTATACCGATTTATACGATTCAAGTCAATTTAAATTATTCATAATCACTTAAAATCGATCTAAATTAATCTAAATATGTTAATTTAAGTAATGATGTTAGTATACATTCACAAATTTACTAATTTCTTTTATTTTACTTATCTAATTCTGATAATTTATCACAATAATTTTATATTTCAATATAAAAACTAAAATATTTCATATAAATGTCATATATATATATATAATAAATCAATATTTCGTTAACGCGTAGGCCTCGCCTAAGCCCTGAATAATCTGCCTAGTCGCTAGTCCTCTATAAAGCGCATAGTTACCGCCTAGCGATTTTTTGAACATTGGATTTTTGTGAATGGACTATCCATGAATAACAAATCTTTAGGGATCACTATGGATTATAGTGATCTACTTAAGTAAATATGCACATTTCAGTTCAAGAGAGGATGTGGTGGATAAGTGGGCTTAGTTGGGAAAGAACAAGATGGTGAAACTTCATTAAGTTTTGTTAGCACCATGTCAGACCGGACGAAAGTTTATATTTGGATTTTGGATGGCATTTCCGAAAAGCATTGAGCATAGAGTGCACTTGTCATAAACTGGAGAATACAAGACATCATTTTTATTTGTAACATTCTTAAAATTCAAGCTGGGAGAGAATTTGTTTTTGGAATCAGCAACATGTGGAATCAAAGTGGGGAAAAAAAATATACTGCTAAAAGTGACGAAGGAAATGTGGGATGGTGGAAACCCAAGATCAGTCTCAGAAAATGGTAAGTTACTTGCAATAAAGGTATGAGCCATGCTCCAGAGTTGCTAGATGTTCATCAGTTGGTCGAGGCTAAATTCGAGGACGAATTTCGTTTAAGTGGGGGAGAGTTGTAACGACCCGCTCCCAGAGTATTTTTAAATTCGAAGGAAATAAATCGCGAGAAGTTTAGTTGTACAAGGAGCATATTTTTCTAAGTGTGGAAACACTTGTATTCATGAGGGTTGGAAGAATGAGCCACATTTTTGACTAGGTGTCGGATGTTCGGTAAACACATAGAACGATCAAAATCTAAGCAAGAGAATTACAGACTGCCTGTTTAACTATTAAAAGTTTGGCTGTCGAAGAATGAGGGTTCCAAGTAAGGCAAGTTTGATCAGGTGTAACTGACGAAATTATACGAAAAGAAGGTCGGGTCCACGGGAGTCATATAAGGCAATAAGCGTAGATATTCTTGGTTCAATTGATGATAAGTTTGACCAAGCTAAATAAGGAAACAACGCTTAATGGCCGGCTTGGTGAGAAAGTCCTGAAATAAGTATAAAAGGAGACCTGTAGCCTTCATTTCTCACTCAATTCATAAACAAGAATTAGTGAGAAGCTAAAGCATGAACGAATTTCTAGAGAGAAGATTTCGAGAAGAAGAATCGAACAAGGAGGAGCCGAGGAGTTCTGCGCCAGGAAACACATGAAGGTTCAGAGTCTTCGATCTTTTAAGATCAACCAAGATGAGGGCATGATTCGTGGAAACTTAATAGTTAGTATTTTTATCATAGTTTGATTGTTAGGATGAATACTATTGGCGCGAGGTATTTTGAACATGAATATTGTTTGAGAAGTTTTATAAAGATCTTTACTTAAAATTTTCAATATGTTTTTCAAAGATTTCCGGGTTGGGGTGTTTCACCTCTCCTTTGCTTCATTTCAGGATCTCAATAATAAAATGTTTCTTCTCAATCAAAGAACTTCCCCCGGAACAGAATCAGCCTAAAGTATGGATCAAAAGTAGTAGACGGAACATGTAGATAATGAACAATATAAGAATCTAAAATAACAATCACTTAACAACCAAATGATTCAACACTTGCAGAAAAACGACACCGCATCTATTATCATATGAAATAATAGAAAGAAAATACGAAATCATGAACCACCGTGTATAGTTTGCTATATAGATTCTTCTACGTATCATGAGTCATGATAACCATTCTGTACGAAAGCCAATAGAAACTAAGTACATCACACGATGTTCAAAAGGAAACGATTGATGTAGATTGAGATGAATGATGCAGCTGTGATATAGCTGTGTCCCTTTCAGCCTCTTTCATCACTTCAAGTTTTCTGCATAACAATTGGTTTAGGCATCATTACTATCATTGAAGTCCAAAATAGTTTCATACTGCTGGGAAGGAGAAGAGTATACCTTGAAGGGATGCCACCTTCTTCTGAAAGTGCTTTCTCCAATCTCTCCTCGAATGGTGTTGCGTGCCAACTCACCTTCTGGTCCTGCAACAACAGAAGTACACTCACCATGTGTGTATGCGAAGCCTAAAGATTAAACAAGAGATTGGTACCTCTTTGTACTTGTTTGTAGAGTTTGGTATCCCATTACCATCCCACCATTTGGGTGAGATTTGAGATTTCTCTTTCTCATTCCAGTGAGCTGCAACCATTCCGATAATAGGCCTGTCCCTAGAGGTTATGGTAGATAAAGCCGCCATATTGTTGTTACTCTTCACTTCACTCTGCTTCACACTAGGAGAAATAATAGCTGAGCTGTCCTCCAACTTTCCCTCACAAGTTACTGATAAGGGAGATTCAGTTTCTGCCTTCACTTTGCAAGCCTGCACTTTAGATTCCTGTAGGCTCTCATCTGAATCTTCGGAGAGCTTACTTAGGGAGGCGGTTTCAATTTGCGACGTGACTGCAGGAAAGATGGTTCCATGAGTTTGAATCTCATCAGATAGCTGCAATGAGGTTAGATTATGCGAGGTTGCTGAGAGAGTAATTTCTCCAGCCTTCTCAGGTATCTTTGAAGTGCTGCTCTTGGAAGAGTAAGAGTGATCAAAATCACATTCAAACCGCACTGACTTTCTCTTTCCAGCTGTGAGTGGAACCTTGCTTGTTCTATCCACACCATCCCTGAACGCAGTACCAATGCTTCCTTGGCTTTCTTCACCAACATCACTATATCCAGTGGAGATCTTTGCACTGTTTTGGGAATCGGTTATGCAACTGATTTTGAGAAAAGAAGAAAAAGAGTAAATTCCAGATCAATGAAACAAACCTGTAGAACTTACTGCGTGATGTAAGAATCATTTTAGCATACATGCAGTAATGCAGGTTTTACATTTCAACACGCTGAAGAGTAAAGATATGTTAAGAAAAGTAACATCTAGCAATTCACCTGCTAGGAGTTTGCTCTGAGACCTCTTCACAGAGTTCATCTGTTTTCTCATCCACTGCATCAGAGTTACTGGAGATCCAAGAATCAAAGTGGGAAGATGTAAATTGTTTTCCACGTTGAGGAGTTTGCAGGTTTTCAGATGCTTTCTTAATTTCAGTTGGTGTCGTGCCGCAAACTTTAAGAAACTGAGCCTGTAACTCCACAAGTAAATCGAAGAAAGTTAGGTAATCATTTTGAAGGATTCACGCCAAGGTGGATAAAGATATTCTAACTTCAGGAGAGTAAGACACACGATAGTTTCCCAAGTAAAAATGAAAACACACTAATGAAAGTAAGGATAATGAAGCAATGGATACATCAGCTATATACCTATATTCATCTAAAATAAGTGAGCAGAACAACATCAGTAACATAGAACATAAAACATAGAACGCTTTCTTCTCACTCCATAAGCAAGAGATTTAACTCTAAAGTATCACACTGCAATTAAAAAAAAATATACAGGAAGTGTATAAACTCTGAGGCAAACACAAAGACAGATGAAAACATGGAAGCTTAACAAGTGATTGGAATCATATAATTCGAAAGTAGGAGCAGTCTCAAGCAAGATTACATCAAGTATCAAAAAAAACAATGAATTTTCTTACCAAAAGCTTAACTCCAGAATCTTAGTAAAGTCCTAACTATCTTAGTCCTATCAAGTTCTTAGAAGACTAAGATAGAAACTTACCTCATCCTTGAGACCTTGGTCCATATGAATAGAAGGCGAAGGAGGTGGTTTCTCTAGTAAAAGAAAACAAGTAAGACCTTCTTACGAACCAACAACAAATATACATAATCATCATCAAAAGCATAGATCTACCTTCTCTACCTTCAGAGAGAAACAAATCTGACAAACGATTCTTCGAGTCATGACCTCCCTGAAAATCATGAACAAAATGATCTCCATTATAATCGTGGTCAACAAGGAAGCGAGAGAGAGAGAGAGTTACTGTGGACCTTAGGTTGAGAGACGGAATCGCCGCCGCCGCGGCTGGGAGAGTGGGCGGATCGGGGACGGAAGCAAGGGAAGAGACAACCCATGGATTTGCGAATGAAGCTATGAGGTAGGTTGTGTGTTCATATGATTATGATTTGAATATTTATTGGTGGCAATTCAAAGAGAAGGAGAGGTGGTGGGTCTGAGTCGTCCTTTTGTTTTTCAAATTTGAATATCCACAAACAAATGTGCTTACGAGGGAATCTATTAATCAGGCCTGTGTGTTGTGAGCTTCGATTTCAATTCGCGTCAGATTTTTAATTACTTCCTACGTTTTTCACACTTCATGCCACGTGCTTCCATCTTGCTCCTCCCTGTGTACTGTTTTGCTTTTCAATTGGACAATTCTCTAAGTGGCATTTCAAAAAAAAAAAGTTCATCAAAACAAAATGATGAAAGAAGATTTCATAAAGTAACAAAAGATTATTTATAGATATATAAATATAAATAAATAATAAAAAGTAAAAAAAAATAGTTTTTGGACTATATATATTTTCAAATTCGAGCTTTTTTAATATTTTGACTTTTTTCAAAAATATATATTTGAAATCCAAAAATAATTTTGAAACTATTTAAAAAAAAATTATTTAAATTTTTAACCTCTTAACTTTAAAACTAACTTTATTTAATCCTACGGATATAATTATATATTTACCTTTAATGAAAAATAATTGTTTTTTTTAATCTTTCAAAACTCCTTTCGTGAAAAGAAACTAAAAATGATTATCATAGAAAATTTCTCTTTTTATTTTAAATGTAGATACTATTAAATTACTTACAAGATTATCTTAATCAGTTGGTCGACGAAAACAACACATCTGAAACCCAGAAAGACTCAAGGAAGCTCACATGCACCCTAAAACCGTCAATGTTTAAGAAAACTCAAGTTCCTTACTTCAAGCCAAAATCCCTTTAAAAGTTCTAACGGCTAGTTTTTAGATACTTTGATTTGTTTCTTTATTTTTGTAACTCTGGTAAAGAGCCACACCCTATATAAGATTTTAGATATTCCACTATATTATGCACTTTTAAATCTTAAGAAAAAACAATCAATTTTTATTTATATTTCATCAAAGAAAGTCTCCACAATAAATTTCTTCCATCTCATGTTTCTTCTCCAACTATAATGAAAATTGTGCATCTCATGCTTCTTCTCCAACGATTATGAAAACTGTGTTGATTGGAAACAATTCTTTAATGAAAGATTATTCTTGCACACACAATTGATTGAAAAGAATTCAGATCAAAACTCAACGTATATAAAAAAATAGGCATCACTGAAACAAGAACAAGAAGTAGTGAAAATCTATCATCAACTTCCTCGATGACGGTGATTAAACTGGTGAAGATGAAGATTGACCGGAGACTATAAGTTTATATTTAGTTTTCTTATTTATGGTACTAAAGATTTAGGAATGAAAAATCAGATGTCGTATTGAAGAAGAAGATGAACAGTGAACATATACTGTCTATTATATATTTACCAAATAGAATGGAAATTAAACTTTATGAAAATACAAATATTTGAATGTCAGTTAAATTGTTAGTATATATTTCATTAATCAGAACTATAATCTTTGCATTTGCGTCGATGTATTGTGTACAAAAAATTTTGTTAGTGAAATCTTAATCTTTACATGGTTGGTGATGACAACATTGGCAATACAGCGGAGCAGTATATTCTATACAACATCTATAGTATAGTCAACTTGTGGCAATTTTTGTTTCCACATCTCTTCATAGTAATTTTTTTATATTTTAATTTTACCATCATGATTGAGTCCCATTATAAGTGTAAATGTTTATTAATGCATACTCAATTAAGTAATACTCAACTGAATTCATCGTTATGTAATCATAAACTATATTTTTCCATAATAGAGATATTATAATATGTTTTGGTACTTATTGTGTTTTATGGGTATAATGTTTTCTTTTTGCTTGGGTTGACTAGTATAGTTGATAATGAGAAACTATACCATACTATTTGCGTTGAATAACCAATATATAATCAGTTTATGTATGTTGTAAATACTATATACTATTTTGTTTTAACAACACACTATAGTATGGTACATAATGTTCTTCTCCTACTCTTATTCTTCACCATTTTCCTCCACCTTCTGTTTTTCTGTGCCCTTCACTCTTCCTCCAACTCTTCGTACGCCTTTTTTAGTTCTTCCTCACTAATTTCTCCTCTTTTCTTTGCTTTTTCACTTGTTCTTTCTCACCATTAACCTCTCACCCTTCCTTCTCCATCCTCACCATTCATTCTTCGTCTTCTCATCTGCTTCCTCCATAGAGAATTGTAATATGTTTTGGCTCTTATTGTGTTACATGGATTGTGTGTTTTTCTTTTGTTTGGGTTGAGTAGTGCAGTTGATAATTAATGATTATATAAAATAGTTAAGAACATAGTATAATATGCTATGTTATGTTATATAGTCATTTTTTTTCTTTTAATCTTTCTCAACTTTCTTTTTCTCTTCATTCGTTTTTATTCTTTTCATTCTTCTTGTCTTTTTCCCCTTCTCCTCATCTTCTGTCCCCCTCTCTCTCTTTTTCTTCTTTACTTGGGTTGACTAGGATAATTGATAATGGGGAATTGTAATATATTTTGGTCCTTATTGTGTTCTATGGTTTGTGTGTTTTCATTTTGATTGCATTGACTAGTGCATTTAGTAAAACAATTATATTTACTAATATGCTATTGGTATAAATGTATTATTCTATACTATTTGTCAAACACATATAGTATAGTATATTTTTTATGTTTCATATTGTGTCAGTCAGCCAGACACACACGCTAATAAGGAGAAAGTGGTCCATTTTGATCTAAATCTGTCACATCCCAATACTACTTTATTATATGGTTATTTCACTAATTTCTTCTTCTATTATGTGCATTCCACCAATTCACTCTATATATATATATATATATCCTCTTTTTTGTTTACTTCATGTTGTTTCATTTCGAAAATCATAAAAACCATTAAAAACTATTTTTGGTATTTTTTTCTTGTTCATCTAAAAATTGAAAACCCGAAAAGAAGCAAAATTATTTCATGTCCGATCATATAAGATTCAAAATTAGTTCATTTGATAGTTTGCATTTATTCCCAGCTCCGCTTTCCATATTTAAATTTGCATACCATAAACTTGTAAAAAAAACTTTTGCATTCACTTAGATTGCTTGTATACCATACATAATTTTCATTCATATTTCCTTTCAAAAATCATAATAAAAAGCCTCGTTTCGTGCATACCATATTCCTGCTTTCAAAAGAAAATCCAAAAATATATTAGTCTTGCATTGGTCCATTATTTTCAATAGTGCATTGTTTCATATTTCTGAAATTAAACTTAGTGTTGCTTTTATAAGTTTTAGCCCTACCACATTACTCATATCTCACTTGATATTTTGAGAATCATTTCAAGAAGAGATTGGATATGCAGTACACGACCTACTGGCTGAGAAAAATCAGATGTTGAAAGCCATGAAAAAACTCAATGAATAATTGGCTCGGTTGGAACAAAGAAACGATCTGAATAGAAGCACGACACAAGGCAAACAACCACCAAAGAGAGAAAGTAGATTTGAAAATACATCAGGAGCTATCTTTGTGGAACCAAAAAAAAAAGACCCTTCATGGAGAGCCACTCGGCAAAAACCAAGGTATTCACAACCTTCAAATTATTATGTTTGCCAAGTTCCATCGGGTTATTCTTTTTTAGAAGGTAGTTAGCCAAATGACTACCTTTCATGGATGATTGGTTTTCAACCATAACATTCCAAAGAAAGAAAGGCTAGCAGATGCCATAATACTACTCTATGGGAATACATACAAATGGTGGAAAAGAGTAGATGCACAAGGGAAGAGTAATGAAGAGACCATTTCCAGCTTGGAACAAATGAAGTAGATCATATTCAGAAAACACGTATCTTCAATTACCACACTAGACATTAGGGAAAATATCCAAGGAGATTTCCTACTCATGGTACCAAAGAGACTATGAGCATCTCCAACAAAGAACCTCATTTTGAGGGTGGGTGATCTTCAAAATGAGGGTTTGAGGATGGGTTGCTCCAACAAAGAACCTCAAATAAATCTTTAAATCTTTCTAAATATTACATTTTATTCCTAAACTTAATTAATTATAAGCATTAAACTTTTAGAAGTAAATAATAAATACACATTAAAATGCAAAACACAATATCATTCAAGGAGAAAATGACCAAAATAAACTTTATTAAAGAGTAAATATACATTTATACCCTTTGGATTAACTAATCTAGACTTAGACTTTAGAGTTATGGGATGAGGTTCTGGAGGTGAGGTTTAAAATTTTAAAAAATATATTTAAATTTTCAAAAAGAAATCTATTTCGGTCAAATTTTTCATTGAAGGCTATTTTTGTGACAAAAACTTTTTAAAAAAAACTATTTGAGAGATTTTCCCTATTTAGTATTCATATATGGATAATTTGGTTTCATCAAATAAGAAAATCTTTAATTTCTTAAACGAAAGTGTATAAAAGATTAGACATGTTATAAATGTCATATGAGAGGACATTGCATCTTGTCCAACTAAGCAAGTATTATAGAAACATCAATAGAAAAGAAAACTAAATTATCTACAATGTGTGATAGTTTGATTGAATCTGATTTGTTAGCTTCCAATTCTAGTTTCATGCACATGTCTTTGTCCAAAGGTGTTGTAACAGTATCGAGGAGCATGAAATCAAAAGAAAGGAACCACTAAGAGTAATTTTTGTGATGGACCAGAATAAAGCTCAAGATATAAGCAATACATCTAATCTATTAAAAGTGAAGTACAAATATGAAATAACCCTTACTTTTGCTTAATATTTACAATGAATGCCACTCATATTATCTTTGCATCCAAACATCTAAAAAAAATCTAATCTATTAAAACTAAAATAGTCTTGGTTTTAACTAATATTTACAAAAAATGTCACGGATATTATTCATGCATCCAAACATCTAAACATTAATTTTTAACAAGAAAAAAAATAAAATTCGGCTAAGCATAACAATATTTGTCATTAAAATTGAAGACTTCGTAAAAATGTATCTGTGTTTTCCAAATTTTATAATAAAAAAATAATTATACATATATAGCATTAAATTATTTTTTTTTATTTATATTCATATAATCTACCAACTATATTTTAAATAGAAAAATAATAATAATGTTAATAATTTTTGATTATAATATGAACTTATTCATTTACAATAACAAAATCATGTAACTTTTCATAACAATTTAATGACTAAAATACATACTAATATTTATTATAAATGATTATATATACAAACAAATACAATGTATTATTTATTTGTACGATATATATCTAATAAGAATAACTTATGTAATTTATAATTTTTTTTATCACCATATAATACATATACACAATCAGGTCTTGGATGGATTGAATATCCAGAGTACTTTAGGATATACAGATTCAAATATGTATTCGTTGGATTCGTAAAATTGTTATCCGGATCTGGATATTCAAGGTTAGGATATTCGAACTAAAATCTGAATACACTTAGATATCCGAACCTATTTTTTTTTTTCATTTAAAATAAATCAAAAACTAAATATTAATCATATATTTAGTCTATGTAAAATTATTATTTAAAAATACTTAAAATCATTAAAATTTTAGTTATTTTATATAAAAGTATGTATAATATACATAAATAACTATAATTAAATTTTAAATATTTAATATCCGGATTCGGATATCTAGACCTAAAATTTTACTATCCGAATTTGTACTTGGATGAGTCAAATCCATAAAATCACTATTAGGATCCCCGAATATCCGTTTTTCAAAGCGGATGGGATCCCAGATTGGATAATGGATATCAAATATTAAATTCCAGTTATATATAAAGTTATATCAAACAAATTGCTTAAAATATTTAACATATACAAAAATAAACCCGCGCGGGCGCGCGAGTCAAAGGCTAGTGTTGCTTAAGAGGCCAAGTTCGACTCATACATGATGCCAAGTCCGACCAACACTAAACCATGCATGATCCTAGACTAAGATATAATTGGTAAAGCTAATTTGTATGTTCATAAAAAAAAGAAGAAAAAAAAATTAGACCCTAGGATTCAGGAAATTAATGAACATGATATTTCCATTAAATGGGAGCAGAATCTGAACCAAAGTCTTACAACTCAAAAGGGTGTGTCACATGAAAAGAAAGCCACGAATGAAAGTACCAATGTTATTCTGACCACTCCAAAAGAAGACCAAAGGAATGAGATCATTCCTGAACCAAACAAAAATTGGAAGATAAAACCGGAACCATCGATTGCTCAAATGTCAAAACTCAAAGTAAGTTTCACTTACACCAACATGTTTTTATTAACTCTTTAACAAGATTAATGTACTTATCTTGTCCAAGGTATGTGAAACATGTTTAGGAACCAAGAAAGGATACACTGTCCAAAAGGGAAAAACACCAACACTGATTATCTTAGTTTTTGTCTAGAAACAAAACTAAAGAGATTTTGAATCCCTACAATTCAAAACCATCAACACTATGGTCGGTTTCTATAAAGCCCAAACATCCTTATCCCTTCGTTATACAAAATCATGCACTTGTCTTTGGCAAAAAAAAATCTAGAAATGATAAAAGAAGGACATACAAGCCGAGATCAGAAGTTGCAAGTTGGGCAACAAACCAACCAAAATTATCCAAAGAAGAAAATCATCATACAATTTGCTGATGATATCAATATAAGTCTGACTCACACACATTATGTTTATACTCAAAGGGGAACCACCCGATGCACCAGCCTTCACCAAACCAAAATCCTATAAAGGTAAGAACATAAACTTCCAAAGAAGTGTGAAAGCTAACTTGCTTTCTCTTAACACAGATTATACAGTTTCAAGATCTAAACTTCTTGAAGGAGGAGGAAATGATGTAAGATCTAGAACGGTAACTAGACTAGAGGCTAACCAGATGCACCAGTCAACCAACCAATGAATCAACTGGAACATATGTTCACTAAAACGACAAAATCTCACCAACCATGAGAACTTTCGTCATGAGATCAATTCATGGATTTTATTCTCAACAATGTTTCACGTCCAATTCGAATCACCTCAAAGCTACCCAGAGAAAAAAGTTATGGATTTTACAAAATTGAGGTTTTCCAACTTGTCCAACTAAGAGTCAGAAATTAGAAATGGCTTTTAGCTAATTGAAAAGGCGACCTGTACCAAAACCAATTAGATATTTTGAGCTATGGCACTCCACGAGAATTTCTTTGATTGATCTCCAATTTTTGGTTTGTTAGTTCCTTCCTGTTGTTTACTTTCCGAGATAGTTTCCTCCGGCAACATGACAGTTTCTCCGGCGGCCACAGTCTCCATTGAAACCCTTTTGCTTGAGGAGTATGCGAAAAAACCTTAAATTCGCCTTTGTAATCGCCTTGTCATGTCAACTGAGTGAAAAGACCCTCGTAGTTGTCTTTTAATAATGAGTAATTCGAATAATATATATTAACTTAGAATTGCACAATGAATTAACTTGTCTACAACGATTTAATAAGTTAATAGTTTGTCTGATACGCACATTACATATACATACACACATTATACATACAACCATAAAAGTACTTACAAATTATGAAAAACATAGCGGTACTTCGCCAAAAGATCAATTGATTGATGACCCAAGTCGCCGACTACACATTAGCCTCTTTGATCAATGATCACAATTACAATATTCTACACTTTGTATATTCATATCAGTTGTATTTATTTCTTAAACTCTTAAGTATACAAGTCCAATCAACTCATCCCTTAATATATACCTCACGTATGATTCATATATATATATATTTTTTTTTTGATTAACCTTAGGGCCCATATCCGTGTAAGGTGACCAGGATAATTGTGACTTAGTTTCGCGCAGCAGGTGGATCGAACCTGAAACGTGTTGGCGTCCCAGTCCCGTCTCCTTACCACTCGACCACAATCACCCGGTCTGATTCATATATATTAATTTACTAAATTTGCTGTAAGTGGTCCTAAGAGGTAGAGAGGCGACAAAAAGGCTGAGCAAAAGAAAGATAAGAATTGTATTACACACACACTTACATATATATAGATATACTGACACAAATCTTGTGTACGTAATGTAATTTTATTATTTCATGATTCATATGCAATGGATACCCGTGACATGATATTATTACTTAAATCTAGCTATAAGTCGCTCAACACTCCAAAGTCAAAAATGTTGTTTATGTAATAAAACACTTAAGCCTACCTGCGACATGAATTAACATATTCACAGGCACATATATTTGTGTCTTAAAATATATGTGCCTGTGGTTTTAAGACAAGATACACAATAGCTACTTAATTGACTGTCTGTTATTTGTGTTTATAAAGAGCATACGACAGAATGCGCATGATCAAGCCGCCGGAGCCACGTCACTGTCGTCATCGTCATCATCTCCTCCGTTCTCTTGGCCAACAATTTGTGCGTTCGGAATTGGCTGAATGTGAGCTGACTCGTATAGCCTGCCTTCTGCTTTGTCGTGACTCATCACTGCCATTTTTAAATAAGGGCTGCGTGTGTTTCTGGTTTACTTGTGGATCTTTAGTGTTGGTTGCAGATAGAGAGCTCATGAGCTTCCCTCAATTTATAGCATTTTTAGGTTTACCATGTATTTTCATTTTTCATATATTCTCAAGAATACTATTCAAAAACAGTGACACTGGGGCATTTTGTGGGGTTGTATTTAAACGTAATATATATATATATATATATGTATATAATCTAGTAATGTTCAATCTAATTATTATTAGGAATTTTATATCAAGAAGGTAACATCTACTAACTGTAAAATAATGAGTTTAAATAAATAAATAAACAATAATGAGTTTTTGCTGAAATTGGGAAACTAGCAAATTCACTGTAAAATAATGAGTTTAAATAAATAAATAAACAATAATGAGTTTTTTGCTGAAATTGGGAAACTAGCAAATTCACTGTAAAATAAAGAGTTGGTAGACTATAGTATATATTCATTGTCAATTTAGAATTGAAACAAAGTGTAAACTGATCAAAGTCATTGTATCATAGACTAAGTTTGACCCAGTTCGCTTACATAATTTTTCTTACTCACACTAACTTAACTCTTGATATGACATCAATGTACGTTATATAGTGATAGACAAATATAGTTTGCTGAGTAAGGACCTAAATGATTATAATCATGCTTAGAGACATAAAACGACAAGTGAAATACAAAAGGAAAAAATTATATTCTAGAGGTAACTTTTTTTCTTCTAGTGGTAACTTTTTTTTCTTCATCTAGGACATCTTTTAGTTTCTATGCCCCTTGTGAAAAGCTAAGAGAACGCAAGTGTGACATGGCCACGCTTATCACCATAACTAAGTACAACATGGCGCATGATGGCCCACACATGAGCCAACCTCATGGAAGTTGTTCGCAGCTCACGTTTTCCACGTGGAGGGAACAGTTCATGCACACTTTCGCGTTGCCTCTCCATGCGCTTTCTCGTACCTTTGTCTATGTATACAATATCTACATACATATGGTATAGATGTGTGAATAATATTGTGTTAAGACCTCATATATACTCTCTGCATTGTAGCTTTTGTGACCACTTTTTAAGCATAAAACCCTAAAGCTCGTGTCATAGTATGTTGGTTACTGTTTCTCAAAAAAAGTATGTTGGTTACTTTAATTGGAATAATTCATATGGAAAATTGAGTCAGTTTTTTTTCAGTTATATATGGGTCCTTTTGCTTTATGTTTTCTTCATGACCGAAAACTTAGGATCTTTGATCCGTAATCAATTTTCTAATCCAACCAAAGAAAGCATTTGATAATATTTGTGGCGGACCTATAAAAATAAATCATATATTTTGTAGCACCTAAATGGCTCGTTTTTAAACTGACATCTGGAATGAATATTGTTTATCACTTATCGGAAAGGTGCTTAACCCGTTTAAACAGAATGTCTCTAAGCTGATTGATTATATGACAACACAATGGAAGATGCAAGATCGTATCACTACTTTGAAGTTGGAAAATGGGATATTCCTGTTTAACTTTACTAATGAAGAGAATGTACAGGTTGTTCTGAAAATGGATCCTTTCCACTACAATTATTTTATGTTTGTTTTGGTTCGATGGGAACCAGTGGTAGATAAAGATTATCCCTGGGTAATTTCTTTTTTGGGTGAACCAATTGGTGTTCCCTTACATCTTGGAACCGCATGAAACCTCACAAGCATTGGGGATAAGCTTGGCTTTGTTCATAAGGTTGATGCAACGCTGGGAAAGATTTTAGTGGATATTGATAGCGAGAAACCCTTAAAGGTTTCTAGGAAACTCAATTCAATGGATGGTGAAATTACCATTCACGTCATATTGATGCAACGAACCCGGTGGCACTTGTATGAGCTCCACGTTCCTTAGCTGAGGTAAGACGTTGCTCTTCCCGTATGATTTTTGCATATGCTTCACCAAGATCAATGGAAGAATCTGATGCAATGATTCCTTGACATACAATTCCAAAACGGGATTCATCTAAGCCCATTAGAAACTGATGAACCTTTTCTTCTTCACGTTCTTGTTCATATTGAGCAGCTGCACTGCAACTACAAGCCGGAAGGGGTTTGAACGTGTCAAGCTCTTCCCATAACTTGGCTAACCGGTAAAGTAGTCCATTACTGATAGACCATCTTGTTTACACAAAGCGAGTTACTCTTTTAGATGATGTATCCGTACTTTGTTTCCTACCGAGAAACGTTTACGTAGATTTTCCCATAACTTGTGAGAATCTGAGATGAAAGTAACCGTTGATCGGACATGGGCTTCAATTGACGAACGGATCCACCCAACGATCATAGAATTAACCGATGACCAGAGCTCGAAGTTTGGATCATCTATCGACGGTTTAAGTATAGTTCCATCAATAAACCCTAGCTTTCGCTTAGCTCTTAATGCATTCGCCAGCTCTGTTGACCACTCGTTATAGTTATCACCCGTGAACAATACATAAGTTATTAAAGCTCCTGGATTGTCGGATGCAAACAGAGAGTATGGAGCTTATGAGTTAACGACAGATTGCTCCACCGGAGCAGAAGAACTCTTGGTGACGGAAGAATTGTCTCCATCAACCATGATGACCACACTAGATGATCAAGACGACCAAGACGATAAAAAAATATTTAGGTCACAGAGATTTTATTGCTCTGATACCATGTAAACTAGAGACGAGATTATAAAACTCTGACTTGTATTAACCTTGAGAATACACAAGAATATATATACAAAGGCATATCTTCCTAAACCCTCGATAAACTAGGAATATTAACATAACTAAATAAAGGGTAATGTTAACCATAAAGGTTATCCTAATCCTTAGGATTCCCTTTCCTAATAAACTAAACTATGAACTCCTCTTCAAACACTGCCCATATTATCGTCTAATGACCCACGAAGTTGGACACTGTGAGAAGAAGGTATTGGACCTCATGGCTGAATCACTTAAAGCTTTGCTTGCTAAAAGGAAAATAATAAGCCGCAAGGGAGTTACTTTAAAGAAACCCCACGGAGCGCAGCAATGACCAGAACATGAGTTGATGGTTACAATGGATGCTCTGATACGATCAAAAAACATAAGGACCATCGTCCGATAGATAGCTATGATAGTCGTTCTCAAGTTAACCCCTACGCGATGACGACATCACATTCTTAGAGAGATCATGGACCTCGGTTTAACCCATATAACTGTTTGAATGAGAGGGATCAAAACATAAGATTTGATAAGACAAAGAGTCATCAACATCCTGATCATCAATCAACTCCTCAATGGCGTGAGAAACAACATTTCATAAAGATAAACGAGCCCAAAGCTTATGTTCTTCTGCATCTGTTGCAGTGCCGCGGGAAGATGCTAAGAAAACTGAGACGAACATAGTTGATAAGCCTTTTCGTCTTGCTGGGACACACATATATTTGGATGCTGAACCAAACGTTACCTTTCGGTCGTATGAGAGACGTGTTAGAGTGACGCCTAGTGAGGCCCCGAGTGATGCACTAGTCATCGCATCACTGGCTGGCGATGGAAACCTCTTTGAAGATGCAATGAATGATATAGTAAGTAATGAACTGAAGGTGATAGAAGAGGATGATCTTTTAGGGTATGACCTTAACGATACTCAGTCGATTGAAGAAGATAACAAGCTGGAGCATGGGGTTGATACGATGATTTCAGTGCACATGTGTTGTTTGATCAACATAGAGAAATGGTAGTTGAGTCTGCCTCTAATCCCATAAGTGTGTCACAAGTGCTTTTCCCTATGGATGCTGCAAAGGAAAGGCTCCAGCCTCCACGTCGTTCTTCACCTAGGATTAAAGGAAGTGTGATAGTTACATTAGCAAGGGGTTCATCTCGTGGGATGAATAAGAAGACTCAGAATGTGGGTGCAAAGCAGACAAGGAAGGGTTTAGTGGATTCCAAAAATCCAAAAAACCAACATCTATGAAGACACTCAGTTGGAACTGTCGAGGGATATTGAACGACCTCATTGTTTGAAGCCTCACGGAGATCTGTCAATAGCATCGCCCATGACTCTTGTTCCTTTCTAAGACAAAAAATAGGAAGTTGATGTTGCAAGACATTCATCCTGACTTAAGTTTTAATAAATTGTTCATCAGTGAGCCCATTAGCCAAAGCGGTGGTCTAGATTTGTTTTTTTATGGATGAATTTCAAGTTGATATTTTATTTTCAAATAACATAATGATTCATGTTTCTGCAATCATTGATAAAACAAAAGTCTATATGACCTTTGTTTATGGTCACCTGTTGCAGAGCGTAAGGAACTAGTTTGGGAACGTCTTACGCATTTCTCCACAATAAAAGACGGACCATGATTTATGATCGGAGATTTTAATGAAATAATTAGCCACTCTGAAAAAGAAGGTGGTAGAAGACGAGAATAAATACTTCTTTCCTCCCATTGAAGCAAATGATAGAAGATTGTGGAATGCTGGAATTTCTCTGTTCAGGAAATATGTTGTCATGGGTGGATAAAATAAATCAAGGAACGGTTAGATGTCGATTGGATCGGGCACTAGGAAATGCTAGATGGATAAGTTTGCCCCTTCTTTGATCCAATACTTGAGACTATGGGGCTCGGATAACATCCAGTCCTCGCGACTATCTTATCAAAACCATTTAAAGCTAAGAAGAAGTTCAAAGTCGATAAGAGATGGTTAGATAATGAGGAAATAAGACAAGTTATCCAAGATGGGTGGAATTCCCCAGAACTATCTACGGATGCTAATATCATGGTTCATAATGCTAGATGTAGGAAAGCTCTAAGTTTTTGGCGGAGACAAAATAATTTAAATTCTGAGAAGCAAGTCGAGGAGCTAAAACAAAAGGTTGATGCAATGTATGCCGATGATAATGTAACGATAGAAGAGCTTTCAACAGCTTTGAAAGAACTCTCTGAAGCTCTTAAGGCGGAGGAAATGTTCTGAAAACAAAAGAGCAGGATCTTATAGCTGAGAGAAGTTGATATGAATTCAAAATTCTTCCATAATCTGATAAAACATCGAAGAGCATTAAATAAAATCACTCGCTTGCCAAACTCTTCTTGGAATATTCTGGAAGATGAAGAAGATATGGTTGTCATTGCTACCAGCTATTTTAGGAGTCTGTTTGACTCGTCGTCTTCATCAGAGATAGATGCGGCTTTGGGAAATATCTCCTCGACTATCATGGCGGAAGCTAACCACGCTCTTACGGCTCCGGTTATAGAATTAGAGGTCAAGCTAGCGCTTTCTGCTATGCATCCTGAGAAAGCTCTTGGACCAGATGGCATGAGTGCACTTTTCTAATAGAAATTTTGGGATATTGTGAAGGGAGACTTGACTCGTATGGTCAATGAGTTTTTATTTCAAGACATTATTGCGCATGGACTAAATGATACAAATATTTGTCTCTTTCCGAAAATAGATAAGCCTACTGATAGGGCCCAGTTCCGGCCTATAAGTTTGTGCAATGTAAGTTATAAGATAATCTCTAAGGTCTTATGTCTGAGATTAAAGAAAGTCTTACATGAATGAACTTAAGAAACACAATCAGCCTTCGTGGCATGAAGACAAATTATTGATAATATTATGTTGCCCAAGAGATGTTTCATACTCTCCACACGAAGCCAAGTGGAAGAAAAAAAGAGGATGGCCATTAACAGTGACATGAGAAAAGCGTATGATCGAATGGAATGGGTTTTTATCTAAAGAGTAATGGAAAAAAATGGGTTTCTCTAAGACATGGATTAAATGGATCATGCGGTGTGTATCTTCAGTGAAATATCAGGTCCTTATGAATGGCCAGCCAAGGGGAAACATTGTGTCCCATAGAGGATTTCACCAAGGAGATCATTTATGTCCTTTCATCTTCTTGTGCACGAAAGATCTCGTTAGCCTTCTTAATCACACATAGAATCAAGGAAAGATAATAGGGATGTGAGTAGCACGTGCTAGTCCCTCGGTGTCTCACTTGTTATTTGTTGATGATAGGCTCTTCTTCTGTAAGGCGAAGCCCGTGAATGTGATGAAGTAATGAAAGTTGTAAAGGCATATGAAAAAACATCTGACAGTGTATAAATTTTGAGAAGTCCTCGCTCCTCTTTGGGAAGAGAATCCTAGAAGACATAAAGCAACAAATTAAAAATACATGGGCATTGAGAATAAAGGAGGCATAAGAACATATCTTGGTATTCTAGAGGACATAAGTGGATCAAAGTGCAAGTTATTTTCCTTAAGGAGAAGTTTGATCATAGGTTCAATGGTTGGTCTTGACTAAGGGTGGAAAGGAAGTGCTTATAAAAGAAATTTCACTTGCGCTTCCGACATATGTTATGTCAGTCTTCCTACTTACTTTGAAAATATACGAAAAATTAGTGAGTGTCATAGCACACTTTTGGTGGATTCCTAATCGAAGAATGCACTAGGCAAGGTGGGAAAATTATGATGTCCAAAGAAGGAAGTGGGAATTTGATTCCGTTTGATCCAGAATTCAATCTAGCCTTTTTAGCAAAATATTTATGGCGTCTGAATCAGTTTCTCGATTCTCTGCTTGCAAGAGTTCTTCGTGGGAGGTACCATCGTACATGCTCGCTATTGAAAGCAACATGATATGTATCTCCTTCGTATGTATGGTCAAGTTTGATGGAAGCTAAGCCTTAATTGATGTTGAGGATTTGACAAATGTGCATTCTAGATATCAAATTAATGTATGGGAGAATCCATGGATCCCTACAGTTCCAGCGCGACCTATTACACCAGTTGCACCAGTGGTACATCCACGGATGAAAACATCTAATTTCATACATAGCAAGCCAAAAGTGTGGAATGTGGGATGTTAGAGCAATTTTTAGTTCAAGAGGATATTCCTCTAATTCAAAGCTTGGCCATTAGACAATCCTATATAAACGATAAATATAGCTGGACCTATACAAAAAGTGGTGTGCAAACGGTAAAATTTGGATACTGGGTGGCAAGGAATATATTAAATCTGACTTTTAATGTAATGGTCTCTGAGCCCAGCATAACAAAGCTACAAGCTCGTGCATGAAAAATCAAAGCTTCACAGAAAATGAGACATTTGATTTTGCAAATGGCATCGGGATATCTGGCGGTAACGAGTAATCTAGTATATCTACATATGTGATGTGATAATCATTGCCCAAAATGTGGGAACGAAGATGAATCTTTCAAAAATGCGATTTTTGAATGTCCACCTGCTCTACAAACATGGGCCCTTGTGTAACGCCCCGACCGCCCACAGCTAATGGGCCACCCACGCCCGCTCTCTCGGCCTGTGGACCCCATTCCGTTCTAATGGTCGGTGCATCAATTTTTCAAGGCTCGAAATCATTTTTTATTGTCCCTGCAATCACTACCCGACCTTTCCCCGTGTTTTGGCCTCACTCGCACGGTATCACGAATCACTTCCCGATAGGTCACCCATCCTTTCACTACTCCAGCATAAGCACACTTAACCCTGGAGTTCTATGCGGATGTGTGACAGAAAAGGTAAGTCAACTTTGGTGACATAGGTAGTCAAATCAATTATCTTAAGCCTTTTCATATATCACAACTTGGGATGTTACAATTACCCCCTCTCAAAGAACGCAACGTCCTCGTTGCGCCCCATGATAGGTCTCAAGGCGCCTCTTGGGGAAGAACCGAGATGGCTAACCAGCTCTGATACCACTTGTAACGCCCCGACCGCCCACAGCCCGCTCTCTCGGCCCGTGGGCCCATTCCGTTCCAACGGTCGGTGCGTTAATTTTCCAAGGCTCGAAATCATTGTTTACTATCCCTGCAATCACCACCCAACATTTCTCCGTGTTTTGCCCTCACTCGCACGGTATCGCGAATCACTTCCCGATAGGTCACTCATCCTTTCACTACTCCAGCATGAGCACGCTTAACCCTAGAGTTCTAAACGGATGTGTGACGGAAAAGGTAAGTCAACTTTGGTGACATAGGTAGCCAAATCAATTCTCTTAAGACTTTTCATATATCAAAACTCGAGATGTTACACCTTGTCTATACACCATCATGTTGATGTATTCCCTGTATTGAGTGTTTATTCTAATTTAGATCACCTATTCTGGAGGAAATGCAATAGAAGATCTGAAATTAGACAGGGATCCATATCCTTATACGATCTGGTATCTCTGGAAGAAAATGCAATAGAAGATCCGAAGTTAGACAAATTTTTTTTTCTTTTGCAGATTTCTATAGCCTCACACAGTTATAACATAATTTATCATTCTTTTTTGAAATTTTCTTTGACCGATTTTGATGAACCCAATTCTTTGACCGATTTTGATGGAATCGCCGTGGTTGGTCACCGCTAAGCATTCCAAAGCCATCTAATCGACCGAGATAGCCGAGTTTTTGAACATGGGTAAATATTGATGCTATAAAACACTTTTAACTTAATTGTTAATACGAGTATTTCAAACAATCCTTCAAACCTTTAGACTTTGAGATTTAGCAAGTTTTTAGTATAAATACTATTTATTTCTTATTTTACTCTCTATAATTTATAACATATCTATAAGTATATTAATATTATTTTTACTATATTAATCATTACAATTATATTTCACTTAAATATTCAAATATATTTATATATTTTTATTAATAAAAAATATAACTATGTTAAAAATAAAATCAGAAATATTAATATAAAATAATATTGTATAAAATAAAATTATTAGTATATATAATTGGATCATTTATTAATTCTTCTCTGTAGTTAATGAACTTCTTTAAAAGTTAAAGATAAACTGATTTGGTGAAACCAAAATATTTATAGATGAGTTATGAATATTGTGTATAATATTTTACTAGATGATGGATGCACCTTGTACAGACTAATATATATCTAATCAGATTTAATTTTAAAATATTTATTATTTCAGTCTATATTATTTAATTAGTTTTAAATATTAAATAAATCAAAACATAAATTTACAAAATAAAACTATAAGTACCAATTATCAGTGAAGTCTATGAAAGCAAACCCCTCTTCATCAAATAATAGTTTACATTTTTTTGTGTAAATAATAATAGTGTAAATGATTGAACTTTTTTTATGATTCCTACGAATATTATTTTAATTGCATTTTATATGAATATTATTTTAATTCATATTCATCGGAGTTTATAGTGACCCATATTAACAAAATTTACAATAACTAAAAACATACTTTTATTTAACTAAAACCTTATAAACGAAAATTAATAAATTAATTATTTTCTAAAAAAATAATTATATATTTCTAATAAATGCTAGTTTTTAAATTATAACAACAAGAGATTACATTTTTAGACTCATAGATTTTAATGGGTAAATTGATTTTAATGAAACTCATAACACAATATAACTCTTCTATGACATAAAGGAGAAGAAAAATCAATTTTAAAATAATACATAAAGAATAATATTATATGATTTAATATTATTAAATTGAATTATTGATAAAATTTGATAAACCCATCAATAATTATTTGAAGAAAATGAAAAATATTTATTAAATAACCACTAAAATTGATTAAAACTAATGAATCAACCTAAAAATATGGAAAGTATAAAAAGTAAGCTTCTAAAATTACTTTAAACATGACACATAAGAAAAATAACATAAAAGTTATGGACAATGTGACACCTAAGTAAATTCATTTCTCAAATAATAATAATATAAATTGTGTATTTCAATATTTATTGAATTTTACCATTTATAATAAATTATTATTAGAATTAAGGATTAAAATAAAAATAAAATATATATAGGGTTTTTATATTAGATCTTTCCACCCTAGAACTCTCATTTTTAATATTACTAGGTGTTTTCATGCACAATGTGCAGCAGTAAAATTTTTAATTTAAATTCTGTTTAAAAATTAACTTATGTTAATATTCTAGATTTTATTATTTATATAATAATATTTTAATATAAATTTTAATTTATTTAAATAAAATTTAACATAAATATTTTGATTTATCTTAAACTATATAGGAATATATATATATATATATATATATATATATATATATATATATATATATATATAATTTTTATAATTATTAAAAATAAACAGAATTTTTAAAATTTGTAAACATCAAAAGAAAACAAATGATGTTAAAATTTTCTAATTTCTTTTTTAAAAAATGTACAAAATTTTAAAAATAGACTTAAATAATATTTAAAAATTTGTAAAATATTTTTTTTATTTTTGCTATTATATTATTTAATGTCATATTACATAGATTTATGGAGATTTGCTAAAAACAACCTAAAATTTCAATTTAAACCTATAAGTGTACCCCAATTTCAATTAAATGCAAAACCAACATACAAGACTGATAAAAGTATTATTTAACCCTTATGACTAAACAAAAAAACAGAAATGTATTTTACGTTTTTATCCTTTGTTAGTCTAAAAGTAACAGAAAGCAGTCTACATATACGTAGACCTCGTACGAAGTCTATTCATTCGGTAGACTTGTTATGTAGTCTATACCATAATTTTATCTAATAATTTAATTTTAAAAATGTATAAAAATAATTGTTGTAATATTTTTAACTAATCATTAATATAATGGATAATATGAAGTAAAAAAATTAAAATTTTATATAATGAAACATTTTTAAGGAACATTTAGGGTTTGAGATTTGTGGTTAAGGGGTTCGTAGACATATTATAAAGTCTACATATATGTAGATCTTTTTTCAGTCTACACACAATTTAACCTAACCGGATTTAACCAATATAATTTGATGATCAAATATAACATTTACGGTTTGAGATTTGTGGTTAAGGGGTTCGTAGACATATTATAAAGTCTACATATATGTAGACCTTTTTTTCAGTCTACACACAATTTAACCTAACCGGATTTAACCAATATAATTTGATGATCAAATAAAACATTTACGGTTTGAGATTTGTGGTTAAGGGGTTCATAGACATATTATAAAGTCTACATATATGTAGACTTTATTTCAGTCTACACACAATTTGACATAGTATATAAATACGATTTCTCAAGCTTTTCAGGTAAAAAAAAACTAATCTTCGCTGTATCTCTCTCTAGGCGATTTCCGGCGAGATTTCTGGCGAGAGTTCCGGCGAACTCGATCCACGCAGTTTCTCATCCGCTTCGTCTCTGTCTCTTCCATCGCTCTGGTAAGTTAAATGTCTTTTTTTACATCTCTGTTGATAAAAAGTGACCACCTTTACCTTTTTCTCTTTTCAGATCTGAGCCGGCGACTTCTAAGGAACGGTGCTTCTCGTCCAAATCTCTGCTTCCAGTCAGTATCATGGCTTCTACTTCATCTCTCTGTCCTAGCCAGCAAGGGACTGTGCTTCATCTTTCCAACGTACGTCTTTGTGTCATCTCTATCTCTTGTTTAACTAATAACCTAACAAGCTCATCCTTGTTTACTAACCTTTTAGTTTCTTTTGATTCAGATCTGAGTCGGTCAGTCTTATATCAATTTCTCTAACGAGCATTGCATCCTCTCTAATCCATTTCCCTGCTTCTGATGAGTCTACTTCATTTTGAAGTGTAGTATGAAGTTTTGAATTTGTAGACTGAAATTTTGAATTTGTAGACTGAAATTTTGAATTTGTAGACTGATATTTTGAATTTGTAGACTGATATTTTGAATTTTGTAAACTGATATTTTGAATTTATAGACTTCTCATGTAAACTGATGTTTTGAATTTGTAGTACACTGATGTTTGAATTTATAGGCTTCTCGTGTAGGCTTTATTTTAAATTATAGACTTCTCGTGTAGAATGCACTTATATAATTCTTTGTTTGTGTCTTCTTGGTGCATGTTACAAAATGGATAAGCCTGATTTCCTATCGAGGTTGTATACTCTAGGGAGGAGCTCAAGAACTGTGAGTAACAGACAGTTGTATCAGGGTTTTGTACCAGACATATGGTTGTAACAAACTTATGTAATTTGCTTGCAGCAGACTTAAGTATTAGTCTTGTTTTACATAAGACTTTTATAGAAGTCTGGTACTCGACTATATATCAAAATATCATCATTTGTATCAGTATAGTACTCTTCTTTCAGAGATTTTAATTCATATTCGACCAAAAGTACAATTCCAATACAATACAGAGATTTACATATTAGTCTTCCTTTATAAGAGACTTAAAAAGAAGTCTACTTTTTGTTCAAGAAAACTAACATGTTGGTATGCACGATAGAAAGTAACATTAGAACTCAAAGTAATAGAAAAATTAAGACCTACGATTTCAACAAAAGTTCATCAAATAAGACAACATCCAAAGCGACAATACAACTGATAAGTTAAATACATAAGACATAAGACAACATCCAAAGCAATAAGACACCATCCAAAGCAATAATACAATTGATCAATTCAACACATAAGAGATAATACATAAGACAACATCCAAAGCAGTAAGACAACACTGGTTTAACTTGGACAGTTTGGATGTGACCTGGTTGTTTGCACTGTGACAATTAATGTAGACTTACTAATATGTCTACACTTGTTTCCTAGCAATATAGCAAAATCAAAAGTATTATACTTTCATAATTACAACATTTTTTCTATCCAAAATCACTCAAACCCATTAGGATTAACTATTACACACTTTCAATGAAACAATTGTGAAAAAATTTAATGCATAGTACACAAATTAACTTTTAATGTAAATTTCAAAATAGATTCCATGTTCAGTCTACAACGCGGTAGACTTTCTTTTCAGTTTACATCCGTAGACGGTCAGATAGGTCTACTCTTTGGGTTAGTTTTTGCAATTGACCATTTTACGGGTTACTTTTTATAGTTGAAAAAAAGTTGTGATTTTATATAAGCAGACTTCGTTTTCAGTCTACAACTTCAAAAAAGTTAGTTTTCGCTATTGACCAGAATTTTCCAGGATTTGACTTTCAGAGGTAGACTAAATATACAGTCTACATGTTTTAGTTTTTTTTGAATGAGGTTAGTTTTGCAATTGACTATGTTTGACTTTTTAGGGGGTAGATTGAAATGAACGTCTACAGATTTGCAGACTTCGCAAAGTCTACTCTCAAATCCGACGAGTCAGTTTTGCATTTGACCAAAATAAAAAAATAGACTTCACCGAAGAGAAGATTGCGTCTAAAGTCTACATATTAAAAAAAATAATTAATTTTAAAAAGTTTTAGTCAAACACAAAACTAACCTTTTCAACGCAGTCAAAATTTTGGTCAAATGCAAAACTGACCTTAAGTAAACTTCTTCGGCAGTCTACGCTTCGTAGACTTATGTTGAAGTCTGCTTATGAAAAGTCAAAAGTTCATTCAAATGCAAAACTAACCTCTTTTGCGTAGTCGTCTTTGTAGGTCTGCGTACTTTTTTGTTTTTGTTGTCAAAGGTTAAGATGTAGACTGTCGGGGAAGGCTACGTTACAAAAAAAATCCGTTTAGTCAATTGCAAAACTGAAATTTGCATTGACAAATAGACTGCATTGTATGTCTACATAAGGGCGTAGACATATAAAACAGTCTACTATCGCGACAGATCTGAGAAACGACTTAAACCTTGAAAATAGTTACCTTTTTGCAGTGTGAAGCTCGTTTCCAGCCTTTTCAACCGTCCAAACTCCAATAATGACCAAAAGGAAACATTTTTGATGATTCACAAGTGAAAAAACACGAAATTATGAAGTTTATGATTATGAAAATGAAGGTTAAGAGAGATTTTTAGATGGAAATGTAGAGAAAATGAGAGGAAATGAAGATTTGCTTGTTTAGAATGAGAAAAAAGTGGTTGAAAATTCAATTCTAAAGCTTTAAGAGATAAAAAATGGTGGTTCATGGTGGTTGAAAATATTGATGATAATGGCATAGTTGTAATTAAGAAAAAATGTTTAGGGTGTATTTGATTTTTTGTATTTTTCAAAATTAATAAATAAATAAATAATAATGGCAAATTTGTAAATAATTCAAAAACTTATGGGTATTATGGAAAATTCAATGATGAATAGTAACTAAAAAAAAAGAGGTTGGTTTTGGGTTTGACTTGAATTTTTAGGTTGTTTTTGAAAAACCCTAGATTTATTTTAATGATGTTGTATTAGTTATTTCTATATTCTATAAAATTTATTACAAATATAAATTTACATTAAAATGTAATTTTTATGTTATAATTATCCATAAGTCTTGTCATCAATTATAGCATGCTATGTTATTTTTTTAGTGAAAACAATTGTAAAAATTATATGTGTTAAATCACTTCTCAAATAATGTCTAGGAGATATATTTTCAAAAAGAGGATATTTATTGTAAATACTCTTTTTTGTTAACTATTGAAAAATACTTTAAACTTAATAAATCTCCTTTCAACTCTCTATTGTATTCTATAGAAATATTATCTATTAAAGCCACCATCACTTTTCGACAGCATGGTTATTGCGTTTTTGATGACAATAACAAGATGCTGCTACACAATTATAGATTAAACTACCATCATCCATAGCTTGTTCACCCCTTCCCTAAAACCTAGATTTTTTTGTTCTTTTTTTTTAGGTCAAAGAATTTTTTGTTCTTTATTAGTACTTCTGTTTGTCTACTAGCTTTAATCCATGTGTCTGTCCATATATATAATATATCAAATCATGTGCTACATCTATTCCATCAGACCACTTTGTCATGCTTCCAAATCCATTCTGAATTATTTAATCTCTAGCACAAGTGTCCTAATATTAATCATGGAGACAACTGAAAGGGCAAATAGCTTAGCAATAAGAATATTCTATTAATTAGAGCAAATGCTGTTCGACTGTGATACCGACATACCGTTCAAATCAATATAGGATATTGATTCTCTATCGTGGAACATGGAGTATCAGAATCAGAGCATGCACTGTACACAACTTGTTAAGAACTGTGTTTGACTCTGTAAAAGGTCTAAAGAAAATAATTTAAATGGTAGAGAATCAGATTAACCTTGAAAGAACTGTCAATATAGTCAGACCAAATATTCAAATGATTCCATAAGGAAAAGAAAATGCAACACATCTTTGTTCTCCACAGACAAGCAAAGCCAAAAAAAAATAAAAGCCTGTTTTCCAATCCAGACATAACAAATACAATGCAGCATAATATGATACTTATACTCAAATCAGAAAAAGTTTCTAAACTTTGTATGAACAAAGAATCCAACTCAAAACTCAGGATTCAGGTGTAGGTACTGTCGCTGGAGGTTTGAGAAGTGGCTGCAAAGCTTTCACAACGATACTCATATTCGGTCTAAACTCAGATTCATATTGCACACACAGTGCTGCCACGGCTGCTAGCTGCATTGCCACATTACATATTCAGATGAAAGTTTGAGACTAAAAGCAATGTAAACTCAGGTGAAGTTATTTTTCATTTTTCAGATATTTGGGATACTGGTGGGAGTGAAGATAGTACCTTAGCTACTGATTTAGGAGGATATTCCCCTTTTAGCTTTGGATCAACACACTGTTTCACTTTATCTTCACTGAGTCTCGGTGTAGCCTGAAATAATAAACGGCAAACAAGATTAACACAGAGAAGGATACACATCTGGACAGGGCACAAGTAGTAAGTAAACATACCCAGGTTACAAGACTTTGTTGGCCGCGTGGCATTGTATGATCCACAGGTTTCCTCCCTGTCAAAAGCTCTAGAAGTACGACCCCAAAGCTATACACATCACTCTTCTGTGTCAACTGTCCAGTCATAGCATATCTGCAAAATGGAAACACACGTTTTTAGTACACTTTCATCTGGGTGCAAAATACAACAATTTCTTTTTAAGAAAAAGGTTTTAAGGAACATTACTCTGGAGCGTGATAGCCAAAGGTTCCCAAGACTCTTGTAGAGTGAAGACGAGCAGCATTATCAGGAGCTTGATTTGAGAGATTAAAATCAGCCACTTTCGCTTGGTAGTCTTCAAAAAGAAGCACATTGCTAGATCTTACGTCTCTATGTATTACAGGAGGCTGAACCTTCTCATGAAGGTATTCTAAACCCCTAGCTGCCTCAACGGCTATCTTCACCCTCGTTATCCAGTCAAGTGTTGGACCTGGCTGTGCACCTTGAACTCCCTTCCTACCTGTAATAACACCACATTTCAACACTGATTCTATAGCAAGAATGGGAGGGGAAGCCTCTCATCATACCATGTAGGACGTCGTGCAGTGATCCCATCGTTGCAAACTCATAAGCAAGAACACGGAGGTTCTCATCGACACAATAACCTACCAGCTGAATGAAATTCTCATGCTTCAATCTTGAAACCATGGAAACCTAAGGGAGAAGAAAGCAAGAGGGATGTAAAGACAAGTTTCCCTAAGCCAAAGTAGGGTAAGGAGATAGAAGCACAAAAAAAAAGGTTAGAACCTGACTCAAGAACTCAGTGTTTGTCTCAGCTTCAGGGGCAACATCGAGTTTCTTCAAAGCAACAGCTTTACCATCATTTAGAGTTGCATAATACACCCTTCCATAAGATCCCTCACCAATGAGTGACTTTGATCCAAAATTGTCAGTCTTTTCTTCAACCTCTTCCACAGACAAGAGAGGAACTTCAATAGGAAGAGCTTCCTTGGGCGCCTCAGGTTTTGCAACAGCTTGTGGTTTTGGCTTATTATTTGCTGCATGTGGGTAACAAGTAACGTTTTCCAATTAGAAACATACAAATATATTCATCAAATGTTTCAAAGTTACCTCCTTCAAAACAGTCAACTCCTAATCATTATATGATAACAATTATACAAAGCCTGAAGCCTCTACAACCTATTCCCAATAGACCAGGAGTCTCATAACCATACATAGACAGTAAACCTCATGTCTGCAACATTACATACATACCATCAGGTTGTTGCCATTGAGTTTTCAGATGTTGGTCATCATTAGATATATCAGAATCTCCTGATCTACGCCCACAACAGATCCACCTGCGCATGCTTTTAATTCCTGAAACCATTAAACCCAACTGGTTATGTAAGTATTTAAGAAACAGTCTTCTACAAGCTCTCCATCTTAACAGCATCACATGTAATCTAATGTGTTACAGGGAGCTTAACGCTTTCATCTCACTACCTCCAAAATGAAAACATGTAAAGCGAGTGATCTTGTATATTGGAACAATCTAACAAATCATGGTAACGTATCTACGAAACTAGGAGTGCAAGAAACTGGAATAAAGATTGCAACTTTACAAAGCACAGAGTCTAGAACGAAGATCGAATCAGAAAATCGAAATCTAAGTGAGAAAAGCAAAGATGGGTCTGCTTGAAACGATTCAAGAATTCTTAAAAAGTGGAACAAAATCAAGAGAATTGATTCCAATCGAATAAAGGAAGATTCTTTCTTTACCGGTCAAATCTCCAAACCGTGCTTAAGCCGAGACGTGTGTCGATCTCTCTCTCTCTAGGGGTGTTCGTCTGCGTATGATTGTCTTCTGTGAGTGGAGAGGGAGAAGCTTTTGGTTGATGAAGAGAGAGAGAGAGAGAGAGAGAGAGAGAGACAGATGGGCAAAGGCGGGGACGGATATAAACCGGCCAAACTAGAAGTAAAGCCGACTTTTTTCTTCTTTTTGTTTTATTTTTTTTAAATTCTTTTTTTTTGTAATGTTTTTCTATTCATTTCCATTATATAATTGAACCCAATCACTCACTTATTTTTGTTTTGTTTTAATTATTTAAGAAGTTTTAACTTTGAAGGAAAAGATCCCATAATTTTTAATTTATCTAATACGTATGTAACTTTAAATTCCAGATATGCAACGTACTATATACTATAGACTTAGTTCAGAAAAAGTTATATGTACATCGTCATGCCTGATTAGTATAATGTTTTTTTTTTTTTGAGAAAAGATTAGTATAAGGTTTCCTATCATATATACACTTGAGTATAAACATAAATCAGATTTTGTTACGATTTTATTCTTACATTAAAAACTATTTTATACTATTTTGAGAAGATTTTTTTTTAACACAAATATATATTAAGCCAGGTAGATGATACAAATAGACTCTTTCGCAATATGAGAAGATATCTTTACTATTTTTGAGAAGATATCTTTACAAATTGACATATACATTCAATCTTAAAAACGATTTTTTGAACTTTCAAAATCACATTCAGCATGGAAAAGAAATCAATTCACGATTTGGTTTATTTTATAAAACAGATTACGTTATGTTTTCTATCAAGTAAACTCTCTTACGGAAATATATAATGAGAAGACTTTTTTCGAATAAAGATAAATTTATTTTTGTTATAAACCAGTTAGTATGGATGCAATAACCAATAGAAGTTCAGCCGGTCTTGAAAGACTAAGATGGTTCGGGTTTGATCGATGGATAATCCAAGTCCAAGAAGGTTTAGGTTTGGCTGATATACATGGTGATCCTAATCCTAGTTGGTTTAGGTTTATGTAAACTTATTACATGTTGGTTTATGAGTTGTATTTATCCTAATTTATGTTGGACTTATCTACTTGTAATTTTCTATATATAAATGGTACCATCGATTAAACATAATAAGAATACACACGAGTTACCCCATACTTTTACAACAATTTTGATGATTTTCTAATGCTTTAATTCAATAAAAACAAGAAAATGGAAAGAATCGAAAAACAGAGAAAAGACAAATGCTAAATTCGGTAATCCGAATGAAAGAAGGATCCGTCAGACTAATTTTGATTGCATTGTCATTACAGGAATAGTAGATCGTGCTTCACTGATTTTAAATGCATTGTGCAATATCTTTGTTGTTTTGATTCTACTTGGGGACAGTGAATTTCTTTTAACACAATTTGTTTTTTTTTTTGTTTATAATTTTTTTTTCCAGCTTAGCTTCAGACATTTCTAACTCCATTTTATTTTCTACTCTAAAGTAGAGTTTAATATAAAAAATACTTCAATGATACATTATTTTCTACTCTATAATAGAGTAAAAAAAATAGGTTCACTCTACATATAGAATAACTTGTTTATTTTTTGTTCATTACTCTATTTTTCACTCTAAAATAGAGTATTATTGAAGCAACAACCAATTCTATTATAGAAAAAACAGAGTAAATCATTGGAGATGGTCTTACAAAAGTCTCTGCTACTTCTTTTAGTGCATCCTATGTGGGGTTACAGCATTCTAGTTAAGGACACTTTCCATGAAAACTGATTGATCTGCCAGCCACACCAACGGAATATTCATGGTAGAATATGGGGAGGCTTATTGATGCGCAAGGGTTTTGAGCTTGCCTTCTCCAATGCTCACACATTTGTTGGGGTTTCACCACGTTTTCTTGAAGTTGACCACGTAAATTTTATCAAACCAGTGAGTTTATTTCCTTATCATCTTTTCATTTAGTTGGCTGTGATAGATATGGTAACCATAGAAGAAATCGATTTTATGGGTCATTATTCTGGTGGTGCAGGTGGATGTTGAAAACTTCCTTCGTTTCAAATCACGTTCACCTGTACTGTACAGAGAAGCTAACAAGTCAGATGAACCGCTGATAAACATTGAGGTTACAAGTCCAGAGCTCAGGCAAGCCAGGCCCTATAGAATTTGGTTGGATGCCAACAATAAAATATGAACCTATATATTGATTTATTTTAAAGAAAAAAAATCTGGAAAATGCTTAATTGTGGCGGAAGAGCTTCAAACACATAAATTCCAAAGAACAATTGCGATGATTTACCAACAAGACTATTGGAGATACACATAAATTCAAAACCGAAATTTTAAATAATTTGCTACGACTATAAGCACAGCTTCTAAAGCTTGTACCTAGGACTGGTATTGAGCTCAGGTTTAACAAAGTAAGTGTACACATATAAGTTACAAGTTTAGGTTGTAAAAGGGTTTATATACTTTGTGGGTTATAGGTTCCCAACAGGTTCTGCTTCACCTTCAGTGAGAGACGGAGTGTAGTTCTAGGGAGTGAAGAAGAAGCTAGAAGGGTGATCGAGCGCATGGACGCAAGAGAAACCCATCTCATTGTCTTGACTAATTTTCAGCTAACTAGAGAAACCCAACATGAGATTCATGTGATCATTCTTCTTTCCCTTTACTTTTAACTTGCACTTACTTAATGTATAAAAATGATTAACTGACAAGATATATATATATATATATATATATATATATATATATATTGAGACCTGGCACAACAGTCCCTTATTTTTGGCCTTTTTATTTTCATCTTGGAGTACTAAAAGTAGAAATAACTAGGATCGGAGCAGTGAAAGCTGCTGGCTATGAATTTATCTCAGTATCATACCTACAGTGTTGATGCTATTGGAACAAGAACATCACTCCGATCATTTGGGACCAATAGCTCAGTTAATGATTGTAATATCGGTTTAGGCTTGTTTTCATTGTGATGGTAACTATTTTCATAATTTTACGTCAAATTTTAAAGGTCAAAAAGTCTCATAATAGTTAAAAATACAATGATGTTTGGTCAAGTAGCGTTTTTATCACATCATTATATTTGTGGTATAATATCCGTTGAAGTTAAATCTTTCTACCTAGTTAATTGGTGAAATGAATATTGAAGTTGAGCCAAGAAAAAGATCGAGAAACATAAACTATGTTGTCAACCTGAATGATACTATAAATGTTTTGGCTAACACTCATGTGCATACTTTTCCCCTAAGTTTTAAACTAACCTACACTTTTTGTTTTCAATATTAGATTTTCAGACTGTTTTCTAACAAAACTTTTTCTATGTAATGAACATAACCATATTAGACAATGTCGATTTGAAAGTTGAAAGTAGCGATTACAGTTTTTTTTTAGATATGTTTTTAAGAACGACCCCTTTTTAATACGTCAATTCTCTCCAATAATTTTAATTTTTTTAATTTTAAATTTTACCTCTAAAATCATGTCTCCATAACTCTAAATCCTAACTCAAGATTAGTTAATCTTAACAGTATAAAATATATATATATATATATATATATATATTTATATTTTTTAATAAAATTTATTTTGGTTCTCAGCTATTTTGTGATAATTCTTTTTGTAAGGCTATCTATTTCTCTTTTTTTTTTTTGATACCACTCACCCTTTCTTGGAATAGTTTTTTCGCTTGAGACCTTGGAGATTTTTTTTTGTAAGGGCCATCTGCCATGTTCACTCCAGTGTTGCTTCTGTTGTTGCTGAACGTCGGAATCAGAATGGAGAGGAGAGAAGATGAGCTAACGCTTCGAGATTCAATCAGACTCTCATCAACAACGTCCAAGAGTAATCATTCAATCGATATGTGAAAATCATTTTGAATTTGTGTTGGTTCATTATATATTTCTCAAAGGAAGGAGTACTCGAGGTAAGGTACTACTCACTAGAGTTCCGTCGAGGTATAAGAACTTGAGCTGTTTCTCACTTTCTTCTTCTTCTTCTTCCTGTATTTTAAGAATTCAAAATTATGGCAGGTGGAAACATGATAATACCTATGCGGCTAAGCTACGATCAAGCTCCAGTGGTGAAAGGAGTCCAAAACGTGAAGATTGTTGGGTAATTCCAAGCTTGTGGAAACTTAACATATTATTAGATGTTTAATATGTTAAGAGATAAACACAAAAAATAAATCTAGAATAGGAAAATGAAGTTTTCTATTAGATTAGGTTTGTGTTTTCCATATCCCACATGTTAAAGGGAATTATCCTTCACTATAAATATAAGTCTCATGGAGAGGTGTTCCATAAGATACCTAAGAGAAACATTGAGAGCTTTAGTTTTGAGTAGTTTCTAAAGCAATAAGAAAAGTTGTTCTTATTATCCTTTGTTTTAAGAGATTCTTCAATTAGTATCAGAGCCTCAGGTTGGAGACTCGATCTAAGCTTAAGTTGAAGCTTTGATCCTGGTAGCTGTGAAGCAAGAGTTCACGACACAAGATGGCTGACGTGAATAGGGCTCCACGCACGCAAGACCTTGGATCCACATCCATCCAATGTCCGATATTGAATTTGACAAACTACACAGTTTGGTCGATGAGGATGAAGGTGTTACTTTGTGTTCATGATGTGTGGGACACAATAGAACCTGGTTTAGATGATCAAAAGAAAAACGATGTTGCAATAGCTCTTTTGTATCAATCTATGTCTGAGAATTTGATTCTCCAGGTAGGAGAACAAACCGCATCGAAAGAGATATGGAATGCCATCAAGTCACGACACCATGGAGATGATCGTGTAAGGGAGGCAAGATTTGAGACATCGATGACGGAGTTCGACATATTGAAGATGGATGATAGCGATACCATAAACGGATTTGTGGGGAAGATATCAGGTCTAGCATCCAAGGAAGCCTCGTTAGGAAAAATCATAGACGAACAAAACATGGTAAAGAAAGAGATGGTCTTAGGAATGTCGTGTGTAACACATGAAGAAAGCGTGTGTGACACATATCTAGCAGTGAAGCAAGCAAAACATTCATTCCCAACTAAGACCATGTTTCGTGCAACGAAGACGTTGGAGTTGATCCATGAAGAGGATCAAGTTTCATACGAGTGTCTCATGACCAAGAAACCTAATATCAAGCACTTGAGGATATTCGGTTGTGTAGCACATGCGAAAATATGTGTAACTCATCTGAAGAAGTCAGATGAGAGATCAAAGTGTGTGATCAATCTTGGAACTGAGCCGGGTTCCAAAACTTATAGACTCTATGATCCAGTCGCAGGAGAGGCAATGGTGAGTAAATATATGATATTTGACAAGAAGAAATCTTGGTATTGGTCGTCTATAATAAACCAAGAATATTGTGAACCAAGTATGCTTAAGCTTCCACATGAGGATGATATATAAGAATGTAATGGTCAAGGTGGTGATCATGAAGCTATAAATCAAGATGGGGAAGAAGAAAAGGATACTGATCACAATGCAAACCCTCTAGACGATCACAAGGAGAGACTTCAGACGTTAGGCAAAAGAATGCCGAGTGTAACACACGAAGATAGCGTGTGTGACGTATGTCTAGCAGGGAAGCAGATTAGACACTCATTCCTAAGTGTAGCACACGAAGAAGACGTGTGTAACACATGTCTCGCAGGAAAAAAAATCAGAGATGTATTTCCGACTAAGGCTATGGTTCGTACATCAAAGCTATTGGAATTATTGCATGGAGATTTGTGTGGAAGAATCACACCACCAACACCAGAAAATATTCATGAGGCATTCTATCGGTTCAAAAGATTTCACTTCGATAGAGGAGGAGAGTTTGGCTCACCTAAGTTCAATCTAGGTTGTACCGATAGAGGAGGTGAGTTTGCCTCAGGAAAGTTCAATCTAGCTTGCACCGATGGAGGAGGAGAGTTTACCTCAGCTGAGTCGAAGATGTCAAACTACTTATGGGTTGAAGAGATGGTAGCCGAGTTGGAGTCTATCACAAGAAACAAGACATGGGAGCTTATGGATAAACCTCCTGGTGTTGAACCTATAAGGTTAAAGTGGATCTACAAGATTCAAGGAGCAGACGAAATCAAGATAAAGGAGGAGAGTTATGCTCAAGGAATCATGTGTGACACAAAGATGGAAGTGTGTAACATGATCCACGTAGCAATGAAGTTGAGTTTAAATATCTCAAAGGTTGAAGATAAACTAGAGATAAATGCTACAGGATACAAAAGAACCATAGGATATTTTAGGTATCTACTTCACACAAGACTAGGTGTGTGTTACACAGTTGGTGTACTAAGTCGATACATGCAAACGCCGAGTGTTGAGCAGAAGGCCGACATCATAACCAAGCCATTAGCAAAGATTAAGTTCAAGCAAATGAGGAGCTTAATCGGAGTTCAAGAAATTGATCTCCCTAATTCAAGTTGGAATTAAGGGGGTGATTGTTGGGTAATTCCAAGCTTGTGGAAACTTAACATATTATTAGATGTTTAATATGTTAAGAGATAAACACAAAAAGGAAATCTAGAATAGGAAAAAGAAGTTTTCTATTAGATTAGGTTTGTGTTTTCCATATCCCACATGTTAAAGGGAATTATCCTTCACTATAAATATAAGTTTCATGGAGAGGTGTTCCATAAGATACCTAAGAGAAACATTGAGAGCTTTAGTTTTGAGTAGTTTCTAAAGCAATAAGAAAAGTTGTTCTTATTATCCTTTGTTCTAAGAGATCCTTCAAAGATAGGTCTTAGATCAAGCGATTTCACAAGAGTAATGAAGTTCAACAAAGTGCTTTCCAAAACTACTGTCATTTTAGGTACCATCTACTTTGTCTTTAGTGTAGTGTTTTACTCACTACCTAGTGACCTGAAATCTGTTTTTGTTAAAAAATAAATTTATAGTGAGAGTCCTATGTGAATGACAATCTTGTCAAGGTCTAACTTTTTCAAGCTGTCATCACTATTTTCATGATAAGTTAGTTGTCACTTGCGAGACATAGCCTTATGTTCAAGCTTTTTCATAACCTGCAAATAAGTGTCTTTGGTGATTTGATTGTTTAAGTAGAAGAACTCTTTACAAATTCATGTTAACTGTAATGGGTCAATTCTCTCATCTTGTTTACAATGAAATCTTGAATTTACGTTTTCTGCATTTCATGGAAATTTGAAGTTGTGCTGAGTTTGGCTTAGCATAATCACGCTTCCTCTTATCTGCATTGATGTCATAGAGTGGTAATATCTAGTTGTTGTTTACTGGCTTGTCACAACGCTTGATGTTGTAGTACCGCATTTCCTAGTGTATTGATTCATAAATACCCACATTGCTTGCAGTTAGGCCTGATATATATTGTTTTAGGAGGCAGTGTTAACATTGTATCAGATCGCAATATCTTGTTTATGTACTAGAACATGTTGCAAGACACGTGGAAGAGCAAGGACTGGAGTTTCTTCAGTTTGCTTTCCGGTGTATAACTGCTTCTGATACGTGAGATTAGACACCATTTTAGCTCCTACTGATATACACCACCATTTCTTAGACCCATCTTATATCAGTTTCTTTTATTTGGTATTGGAACATGACAAAACCTTTTGAGATTTTCCAGAGCCCGTACAGTATCATCAACCGTCTATGGGACACTTATCTTGCCGAAGGAGATGCATTGCCGGACTTCCTAGTTTATATATATGCTAGCTTTCTCTTGACGCTAAGAAAAATTGTAAAACAAGAGTCTATATGGTCAATCGTTGAACTGTTTTTCTGTTTACCATGACAAGAATTGAATTGAGAAACAAGTTGGGTTTGTGAACAATGCAATGGTCAGAAGAGCTGGAGAAGCTGGACTTTCAAGAGATGGTGATGTTCCTGCAACACCTTCCGACATATAAATGGATAGACTAAGAGCTGGAAATGGTTTTGTCGAGAGCTTTCATGTGGCACAATATGTTCAACAGTTCCCCAAACCACTTGGCTAGCTGAACGACTTTTACCTCGATTGTGATGACTGTTCCTTCTTCTTTGGTTATATTATAAGTATGTAGCAGTCAAAATGAGCTTTCATTTAAATGGTAAATGCTAACATTCTTTGTCTTGTTAATTATGTTATTAGTTATGTCACTGATAGATTTATGATATTTCGAACTCTGTAACTTTTGTAAACTTTGTATATTGAATCGGAATAGCTTGAAGTAAGAATTCAATTACAATCTCATGTCGATAATAAATGTATTCATCGATCTCGTAGTGATCTAGCGAGATAGACTCATAGCGTCTTTCAACTACAACGTCAAGCATAAAAGAGAATTGAAAACTATTTATTCAAACTTCAACGATCTGGAGTTCAACGATCTCAATGGCAAAGCCTCTCGCCCTCGAAGAGTCTTTGATTATTCTTTATTCTTCAAAATTTATGTCTCTTTCCAAGTCTTCTCTTACTTCATTTCCATTATAACTTTCTTTCCACTTGAATCTCCCTTTTCAACGTTCTCGACGAACCCTCCATTGTTATTCCATCTTCTATAGTATGAGTTATGGAACCTATACATACTTTATCCAACGAAATTAAGCTTGCCCTCAAGCTTAAAATATGGAAAAGTACCACAAACTCCTGTGACGCCATCCAAAAATTCTCCAAGCTGGGTTTATCAATCCATTTCACTAGTAACTCTAATCCTCTAGTCTCATTATAACGCTTCTCTAACACATCCTCTGGTTCCAACACCATATCAACATCCATAATACAAAGAGGAGGTAAAGTTTGACATTGATCATGAAGTGCAAAATCATTGAAATACATGGTGGATCTTAGACCCTTTAGGAAGCTTCAGCCTATAAGCCGTCAGACCAATCCGTTCCAACACTTGATAGGGTCCGTAGAGCTTTGGAGCAAGCTTCTGACAAAAATGACGAACCACTATCTGCTGTCGGTACGGCTTAAGCTTCAAGAAAACTGAATCTCCCACCATAAACTCCACATATTCTATGTTTTATCAGCTTGCTCATTCATTCTATGTTGAGCATACAAGTTTTTCTTCAACTGATCGAACATAGCATCTCTTTCTCTCAAGGATTTTTCGAACTCAAAATTCTTAGTAGATTCCATCTCAAAACAAAGAATAAGAGGAGGCTCTCTTCCATAAACAACCTTAAATGGTGTAGTCTTTAAAGATTTATGAAAATTGGTATTATACCACAACTCAGCCCACACCTAATACATCTGCCAAGTTCGTGGATGGGAAGAAGAGAAACACCTCAAATACGTCTCAAGACACTTGTTTAACACTTCTGACTGGCCATCAGTATGAGGGTGAAAGGCTGAATTTGAGTTTAGTTCCAGCTAGCTTGAAGACATATTTTCAGAAGGTACTGAGGAAAACCTGTGGAGGCACACAATGCCATTGAAAAATTTATTAGCCACATCCATAAAGGAGAATGGATGCTTCAAAACAATGAAATGTGCATACTTACCCAAATGATCAATCACCACCAGAACCATGTTAATTCTATTACAAGTCGGCAACCCCTCGATAAAGTCCATATTAATGTCCTCCCACACACGTTTAAGAACATGCAAAAATTGTAACGAAACTCCATGAGCTAAAGTTGAATGCTTATGAGTCTGAAATATGACATAATCTACCACATAATCATGTATAATCTTTCTCATCCCTTCCCAATAACGAACCTTGAACCCTGTTCACTATTTTCAGAAATCCATAATGACCACCACATTTACTATCATGAGACTCAGACATGATTAAAAATGAACTTCAACGAAGAAAGAATGACCAAATGACTTCTGTACCAAAGCTTGCTATCACCTACCGAGTACTTCTTCGACTGAAATGTTTTCTCAGTGATTTGCGACAACAAGGAACGTATGCGAACATCCTCTGAAATTTCTTTAAAAAGATCTTCCTATTGAAGTGTCATAGGTACAATCATTTCCAAAAGTAAAGAAGACACTGACATGCTCCTAGACAGATAATCAGTAGCTTTATTTTCACATCCTAGTTTGTAGAATATCTTAGAATCAAACCCTGGCAGTCGTGTAAGCCAATGTTGATATTCGAGATTGACTTCCTTCTTCTCAAATAAATATTTCAGACTATGTTGACCAGTGTTCACTTGAAATCTCCTCCCCATCAAATAATGCCCCCACTTCCTTACAACCATCACATTAGCCATTAACTCTCTCTCATATGCTGGCATTAGTTGTTCTCGTGGAGTCAAAGCATGACTGATGAAAGCAATTAGGTTCTTATCTTGCATCAATAATGCACCAGGACAAAAACCCAAAACATAAGATTCTACCACAAATGTCTTCTAAAAATCTGGTAAAGCCAAAACTAAAGCACATCATTGCATTCTTCAACTTCTCAAAGGCCATTTATGCTTCAAAACCCCAACTAAACTGATCCTTCTTCAACAGTGTGGTTAAGGGCTTCACAAGTACTCCATAATTTTTCACAAAATGCCTATAATACCCCGTCAAACTAAGGAACCCACGCAGTTTCTTCACGATGTTTGGGGTAGGCCACATGGTCATAGACTCAGTCTTAGTGTCATCAGTAGCTACACCCTTCATAGAGATCAAATAACCCAAATATTCGACTTGACCAGCTCCAAACGAACACTTCTTTGATTAGCGACTAACTTCCGATCACTTAAAACTTCCAGGACAGAAGTCAAATGCTCCAGATGTTGAGACAAAGTGTTATTATAAACCAAAATATCATCAAAGAAGACAAGGACGAAGTGACAAAGAAATGACTTAAAAATCTTTGTTCATCAACGCCATGAAAGTAGCTGGGCATTAGTGAGCCCAAAATACATCACAAGGAACTCATAGTGGCCTTCTACATTCCTAAATTCAGTCTTCTCAATATCAGATTCATCCATGCGAATTTGATGATGACCCGACCTGAGATCCAATTTAGAGAACACAACTGCACCATTCAACTCATCCAAAAACTGGTCAATAATAGGAATATGATATTTATCAGGTACAATAGCACGGTTCAGATCTCTATAGTCCACACAAAACCAATGAGAACTATTTTTCTTTTTGACTAGAAAGACATGACTTGAAAAGAGACTCGTGGTTGGGCGAATTACTCATGTTTGCAAGCATCTCACTCACCATCTCTTCCATCACCACTTTACTTGCATGAGGGTACCTATAAGGCCTCACCGATACATTAGAATGTTCCTTTCCCCTTATAGGTGGTAACTTCACTGGAATCGCAAATATATCAGAGTAGCGACCCAACAAAGTTGTGATAAGGTCTCTAACTCAGGAATAGTAGATGACACAAAATAATTATCCAAAAGCACTTCACTTCCTAGCAGAAAATTATTATTACTTGGAGCGAGTGATTTGAAAGAAATCTTTTCACAATGCAATGATCTATCACCCAACAAGGTAACTCTGGTTCCTTTATATATAAATGAGAGAATTTATTCCTTCCAATCAACTTCACACTTTCCCAAAGTCTCTAGAGACTGAATTCCAAAAATGACATCTACCTTTCCCAACTCCAGTGATATGAAATCTCATGTAAAGTTAGTTTTACTCAACTGAAAAGTGAATGCTTTGCACACTCCATGCGCCTTAACAGTCAAGCCATTTCCTAACACATCCAAGGTACTATCAGTACAAAATTTTAAGCGCAGCTTGTTCACCACTTCAGGAGATATAAAGTTATCAGAGGCTCCACTATCGAGCATCACAATGAGTTCTTTGTTATATATATGTCCACATAGTTTTGTAGTCTTTGGCGAATCAGTCCTCATGAAAGAGCTAAAAGACAATGTGCACATATCATTAGCACCACCCAACTCCATCTCATCCTAATCTCTAACATCCACCACTTCCAATTCAAGTCTATTAATCACTATCATAACATATAAAGCTTTATTAGGATAATCATGAGTCCTAGACCACATAGCCTTACACTTGAAACACACTTTATCTCTTCGCATAACATCCAATTCAGTGTCAGTAAACTGTTGACGAGGACGTTGAGTTGGTCGTTGTCCAATGAGTTATCTCTACTCTGACTTCCTTCAATACGTGGTTTATCTTTTTGAAACTGGTAAGAAGAACCATTTTTTTGTAAACCCCAAGCATTGAGCCATTCCCCTAGTCTTTTGACTCACTACTCCAGTCATCACCTTACAGAATGCACTGGTTTCCATGAGCAACACCACAACAATGTAATTAGGCAAGCCTTGTGGATCCTTCATCCGAATCATCTCTTTAATCTTTGGATTTAAGCCGTTGTAAAAGATAAGCTCCAAATTATGATCAGCCAGGCCCACAACTTGAGAAGAAAGCTCCTCAAACTCAAAAATATAGTCTACCATAGTACACGTTTGTTTGATAGCAAAGAGTTTTATCTTCGGTTCTTCATAAATAGATTCAAAGAAACGCACCACCATTCTCTATTTGAAATTAATCCACTTATGAAAACCACCACGACGCATCTCCCAAGTAAACGACTTTGTAATCTTCCGTTGTAAGCATAAAGGAACCAAATCTAACTTCACTTCATCAGATTACTTTCCCAACGTATAAAAATGCTCAACATCCACAATTCAATCCACAACACGAGTGCCATCAAATAAAGGCATCTCCACATTCTTCAACATACTATCACAGTTATCTAAATTCAAATTTTCAGCTAGACGAAGAACTCCGATTTGGTTCTAGATAAGACGGATGTACTGGAGAACTTGTTTGAGAGTAATCGGAATGTTGAACCGTCTCCTGGACCGGAATCTTACCTACGGATTTCAACATTGCCTGCACTAATGACGCGGGATTCGTCAACGCAGTCTCCATCATCATCATCTTCCCTTCCATCGACGAGACCGTCGAATTCGTCATCGCGTATTCAAACGAGTACACGCTCCCATCATTAACGAAACCTCACTTCACAACTTCTCATCAACCTCTTCATAATCAACTACACCAATCGATCGTATCAGAGTAACACTCGCCGACATCGCAATCACCGTATTCGAACTTTTCACTGCACCAACGATAGATTTATTATATCTCAAACTATGTAACTTTTGTAAACTCTGTATATTGAATCGAGATAGCTTGAAGTACAAATACAATTACAATCTCATCTCGATAGTAAAGGTATTCATCGATCTCATAGCGACCGAGAAAGAAGACTCCTGGTGTCTTTCAATTACAACATCACACATAAAAGAGAAAATGAAGAATTATGAACTATTTATTCAAAATTCAACGATCTGGAGCTCAACGATCTCAATGGAAAAGCCTCTCTCCCCTGCAGAGTCTTTGCTTATTCTTTATTCTTCAAACCTTATGTCTCTTTCTAAGTCTTTTCTTACTTCATTTCTTTTAAAACTTTCTGCCCACTTGAATCTCTCTCTTCAACATTCTCAACCAACCTTCCATTGTTCTTCCTTCTACTATAGGATGAAGTATGGAATCTATAAGTCACCAGGTTGTGTGTGTTTTTTATATCTGTAGTTTTTACTAATTTGAATGGCCTAGCAGATCCGATTTTTTTGGTAACATATTAGGATAAGGTAGTTAAAATAGAAATGGGATATATATGAGATAAAAAGAATTATTAATAATCAACCTGAAAATTTAAAGAGCGAATGTGGACATAACCAACCGTTGTCAACAAAAATCTACTTAAAAGATGATGATGGACTCTTCTCTCTTGTCTTGGATTCCTAAGGCATAATTGCATAAACAATAATATAAAGTTAGTCAACAGCAATGAAATTTCGGTCGATTATTTGCATGTTTCATCATCAATTCTGCGGGATAACTTTTTTAGAAAATGTTAAAAATATCATAAGTTAAGTATTATTTTACAAAATATACATTATCAAAGATATATTAACATTTGAGTTTATATTTTAGTGATTATTATTTTGAGTTTAGTGTTGAAGGGGTGAGGTTGAGTTTCTAAATGTTTCATAAATATTTTTAAAAATAATTTAGTCTATTTTCATCATAATTTAAAGATATTTTTGAAAATTGTCATTCAATAAAAGTAAATTTGCAAAGTAGTATTAAAATTACGGTAGAATTACAATTTCTCCATTTTTATATATATTGAAAAGGAACTTGTGTTTTGAAATTCAACCCGGATTTGAAATTGAACTGATGACTCGATATATAATCTGGTTTATTTATTAGGAGAGAGCTAAAACCACTAAAATTTGAAACCCTACTAGCTATTGAACTAGTAAATAATTTTTTTACTTATTTTGTAGATTTTTTAAAATTACATCATTAAAATATGTTTTGTATTCTAATAAAAAAGTTAGGTTTTCAGTTTTTACAATTGTTTTCCTCTGATGTCTACTTTGTTTCTCCTTTTTTTATTCTTTTTTTCGTGAATCTGATAATTTATTACAAATCAATATTTTATTTTGGTTTATTTTGGATTTAATGTTTAATTTTTTATTTATGGATTTTGGTAATTTTTATTATAAGTCATAACTTCTAATTTATTTAGAAAATTGTTAAATTACTCTCAATTATTTTTTGATATTTTTTTATGTTAAATGAAAATAAAAATAAAAAACTAAAGTTAAGCATTCTCTAAATATGTTTAAAACATAAAATATGTACTATATTTTTTCGATAACTGATATATTATTATATAATAAAAACTAATTTCTGTTTTACCTGCGTCCGCCTCAATAATTCGGTAATCCAGTAAATTATCAGTTTCAATGTCCGGATCGGGTTTCAAACTGTACAAAGAACAGTGTTTGAAGAATTATTACGTATTTTACGATATAGAAAAAAAAATTGTCACTTATTTTCCAGACAGAAAAATAGGAAAAAGTTAAAAAAGAAAGAAAAGAGAAAAGATTAATGATGGATGTAATTACGATGAGTCATCAGTTTATAAGACCAATGCCTCATTACGGACACAGTTAAGAAAGAGAGGGAGAGGAAGGTAAAGTAAAGAAGTTGTTTTGCTTTACCTTTGGGTTGTGTGTGGTTCTTTCATCTCTGTCTCAGACTCTCCTAACGAACCAACGCTTTTCATCACCGCCCATAATCGATTCTATCTCTCCGAAACCGACGTGGTTCATTCTCAAGCTCTCACCCTTTTTTTTTTTTTTTTAAAGTCGGAAAACAATGGTTTGAGTTTCTGAAGATGGTGAAATTCGCAGCAGGTATCTTCACTTGTTTCTTCTCGTAATTAGGTGTTGGAAAATCACTTCTAATTCAATAAAATTTATGAGTAATCGTACTAGTTTCATCCTTACTTTGGGTTATTGACTCTGCTTTTCTGGGCAGAACATAAGTTTCTAGCTTTATGGTGGATCCGGGTTAACTTTAAAGAGGATCTATGTATGCTCTTGAATACAAAAACAAAGTATATTGTTGTTAGATGCCAAATATATTTGGATAGAATCTCTTTTATGTGTGTTGGGGGCTTTGATTCTTCATGTCTAAGTAAGAATTTAGTTGGAGTAGATACTCTTTCAAAAAGACCCATCATAAGAGTGATGTGGTTGGCAAATATATTATTCAAATAAGGCACAAGATTCACCAAACACTCAAAGTTACTAACTGTTTTTGTTGGCTTCTTCTGGAGGTGGTTGCATGAGTTTTTTTTTGTTGCTAGTCTTGGTACCCTATTGTGTCTTTGATGAAACCAAATAAAATAACTCCCCTGGACAACTTAGCTATGTGCTCTTCTTTAGAGACTGTTTTGTTGGCTTAAAGGTACATTTAGTTTCCCTTTTCTTTCTGACACGTCTCAGTTAGACTATCTCCAACCCAACTCTATTTTTTACTCTATGTTTCCTTTAAAATAGAGTAACACTATTATAAGACAAACTTTGGAGCAGATAGACTTTTGTAATAGAGTTACTCTATTTTAGAAGGAAACATAGAGGAAAAAATGAAGTTGGGTTGGTGAAACTCTTCGTGTTTTGGATAAAAAAAATGATGCAGTTTTCGTTTTGTTTTTCTCTGCGCCACATTCGGCTAACAAGAATCATGAGACTAGTTTTGGCCTAAAGGGTAAGTTAACCGCCATGATTGCCTTGTTCGAATTTGTTTTTTTGTTGGCAATGTGTTCCAAAAGCAAAATCATCACAAGTTTCAGCTTTACCTAATAAGAAAAGTTCTGATTGTTTGAGAGAGTTTCTCTAAATAAATTCCAAATCATATCGCCGTTTAGTGACTGATTTTATTGTACTATACATAGGAATGATAAAAGTTGTTTGTTAATCTGTAACTTTCTTCTCTTATCAGGTTATTTGGTTCATCGCTTCTTGTTATTTATTATCTGGTTATCAAGCTTTCAAGATGTAGCTTCTCAGTATAAGGTTAATGAGCATAGTAGCAGATCCACTACCACTGAGTTGGCAAATCCATCTGGTATTGGAGTATCCGGTCCCATTCAAGTATCACCATCCGTCATCCCCAAATATGAATCTCCTGCTCTACCTTGGACACCACCAATGTACCCTACCTTTCCTGATATCTTTGAACCAAAGTTAACCGGGAAATGTCCCACAGACTTCCAAGCAATCTCAACTATTATAGATACAGCAGCGTCTGATTGTTCCCAGCCGTTTGCTGCACTTGTTGGGAACGTGATTTGCTGTCCACAGTTTGTTAGCTTACTTCATATTTTCCAAGGACAGTACAACGTGAAGTCAGATAAGTTGGTTCTGCCTAATGCGGTTGCTACAGATTGTTTTTCAGATATCGTTAGTATCCTTGTCAGCAAAAGAGCCAACATGACAATACCTGAGCTTTGTTCTGTAACGTCTTCGAATCTTACTGGAGGTTCTTGTCCAGTCCAAGATGTCACAGCGTTTGAGAAAGTTGTTAACAGTAGTAAATTACTGGATGCGTGTCTCACTGTTGACCCTCTTAAGGAGTGTTGCAGGCCGATTTGCCAAGCTGCGATTATGGAAGCTGCGCTTGTTATCTCAGGACACCAAACCACAGTTGGTGATAAGACCCCTTTAGGAGGGTCAAACAACATTAACGCACTTAATGACTGCAAGAATGTGGTGTTTTCATATATCTCCAGAAAGCTTCCAGTAGATAAAGCAAACACAGCATTTCGAATATTATCGTCTTGCAAAGTTAACAAAGGTACTGAAACTGTGTATCATATTATCTTGCTCATTTATCTCCTTTGCGTGTAGTCTAGGAAATGGTTTTGACTTTACATTGTGGGTTACAGCTTGCCCCTTGGAGTTGAAGGAGCCAACTGAAGTGGTCAAGGCTTGCCGTAATGTGGCTGCCCCAAACCCTTCTTGCTGTAGCTCGTTGAATGCATACATTTATGGGATACAAAACCAAATGCTGATAACGAACAAGCAGGCCATAGTCTGTGCAACAGTCATAGGTTCTATGTTACGGAAAGGTGGTGTCATGATAAATATCTATGAGCTATGTGATGTTGATCTCAAAGATTTTAGTGTCCAAGGTAGTTATTATTGTTTTAGACTTCATTGTAGTTATTATTGGCCCTTCCTTTTATTCAACTCCTCCTCACATTCTCTCCCTTGTCTGTTTCCTCTTTATGCCTTTGGGCGATAAGCAGCATATGGAATGCAACAAGGTTTGTGTGTGTTCATCTCAATAATCCAAAGTTGTTTCTCTGCACAGATAAAGTATCTAACAATCTTTTTGGTAATACCATATAGGTTGTCTTCTCAGAAGCTATCCCGCAGACTTGATATTTGACAACACAACAGGGTACAGTTTCACATGTGATCTTACGGATAATATTGCTGCACCATGGCCATCTTCATCGTCAATGTCTTCTTTGTCTCTCTGTGCTCCTGGTGAACATTCTCTTCTTGCTCATGGCAACAGAAAACTAGAAACTTAAGATTGCAAAATAGGAGTTTTGTTTCATCTGATTTAATGTACTTACAAATCTGCAGAGATGTCATTACCTGCCTTGCCAACATCGCAGACCCATAAAAATCACGGTACATATACTTTGCTTGCAGTGTAATCTCTAGTCTTACAACATATTAAGTAAACTTTACACAAAGTTAAAATATGCAAGAGAACTCAAAAGACTGGTGTTTGCAGGGTTTCACGATGATGCGTTTGGAGCGTTGCGGCTCAGTATCATTTTGGTACCTCTGTTGTATAGTGTTGTGAGACATTAAAATGAGATTTAGGAGGGGTTTTCTTGGTAGTCAGTGAGGACTTTGTATTTTCTTCTGTATATCTTTTGTTGTTTAACGGGGTAAAAGGGTAATGTGGTAGTAATATATCTTCTCAGTTTCTCATGTACAGCATTCTTCTTCTTCTTCATTCTTCTTCTTGTCTCCTTCCCTTGTTATGAGCTTGGTTCTTTTTGGTTTGTGTTTGCTTACTCATTTCACTATAACATATGAACTGATTACCTGAAGTCAAGATTACAGTGTCCGTAGACAGTTTTTAATAACTAGAAACAGATAAAACCAAAATTGAAACTATAGATCAAATCGTAAATTAACCGCAAATCAGACCCCTAGTCCCCCGAGTTATCTTTCTTGTTCCTAGTCTCAGACTCCTCTTCATTTAGCTATCTTCACCAGGTAATCTCTCTCCTGTTGGAGATAAGCCTCAATAGCTTGGAGTTTAAGTTTTCGATAACAAGTTGGTTTACGAAATAATGTTTAGTGCAATCTTTATAAAATTAGGAGTTATCTAATACTATAGGAAATAGGAGTTATCTAGCACTATATATATCATTGATGAGTTGTGTCAATGATAAAGGAGAATAAGAATAGATTGAAGTGTTTAGTTTTGAGTTATTTTCTAAACATAATAAAGAGAGATATTCTTTATACAAGTTCGTGTTGTGTTCAAGCTGAGTTTCGTGGTTAAACACAAACACGTTCTGTTCCTTTTATTTGGTATCAGAGCACAAGGTTTTGATCGATCGTTTGTTAGTAAGAAAACCGAGCTATGGGAGATCTTACAACAACCACACGTCAAAAGGAGTTTGACAAAACGATCTCGATCCAGTGTCCTATGCTTACCTCTACGAATTACACCGTATGGTCAATGAGGATGAAAGTTCTGTTACGGATTCATAAGGTTTGGGAAGCTGTCCAACCTGGAACAGATGAATCGAACAAGAACGATATCGCAATAGCGTTGCTATTCCAGTCCATTCCGGAGAATCTTATACTGCAAGTTGGCGAACAAGACTCACCGTTAAAGATATGGGAGGCGATAAGCAAGCGATATCAAGGGGCTGAGCGTGTCAAGGAGGCACGACTACAAACCCTTATGTCAGAGTTTGAAAGAATTAAGATGAATTCTTCAGACACAATAGATAACTTTGCTGGAAAGTTATCAGAGTTAGCAGCAAAGGCTGCATCCCTAGGAGAAACCATTGAAGAAAGCAAGCTCGTGAAGAAGTTTCTCAACAGTCTACCTAGAAGCAAATACATCCATATTATTGCCTCTCTTGAGCAAGTACTCGATCTGAAGACGACAGGATTCGAAGAAATCATAGGAAGACTCAAGGCCTATGAGGAACGTATTAGAGAGGAGGAGAACCATGGAGAACCGCAAGGAAAGTTGTTACTTGCAAGCTCAGAACAACATAGTTCTACAGGAGGTAGGGGATATAGAGGTCGTGGTAGAGGAGGTAGAGGATATAGAGGACGTGGTAGAGGAAGATATAACTCACAAGAACGTTCTACAAATCACTCTTTCCAATCAAAAGATAAGAAAGAAAAAACCCCTCTAATTTGCTTCCGATGTGATAAACCTGGACATTGGGCTTCCACATGTCCAGAAAGGTTACAAAAGTTAGAGAAGGCAAATAAAACAGAAACAGAAGTAGCTGATCCAGCCCTCTATATGCACGAAATTGTATTCTTGAATGAAGAGAATATCATTCCAAAGAATTACGTGAACCCTAAGGATGAAGATGGAATATGGTACTTCGATAATGGAGCAAGCAATCCTATGACCGGAAACAAGCAATATTTCTCTGAGCTCAACCAGAATATAAAAGGTAAAGTTAAGTTCGGAGATGGCTCATGAATTGACATAGGATGGAAAGGATCGATTTTATTTCAAAGCAAAGCGGACGAACAACAACTCGTCACAGATATCTACTACATCCCCGAGCTTAAGAGCAATATTTTGAGTTTGGGACAAGCTACGGAAGCTGGTTGCGATGTCAGAATGAGACAAGATTACTTGACTCTACATGATCCAAGTGGAAGACTCTTGGTGAAAGTTATACGGTCATCCAACAGACTTTACAAAATTGGTCTGAGGATTGGAAAACCGATATGCTTACACACAAGAACTGAAGATGAAACTTGGAAGTGGCACGCAAGGTTGGGACATATAAATTTCAAAACGTTGAAAGCTATGTCCAACCAGAAGATGGTCTACGACTTACCAGAGATCAGAGAAGAGAAGAAGATGTGTGAATCGTGTTTGGTTGGCAAACAAACACGTCAAGCGTTTCCAAAGGCTACCATGTACCGAGCATCCAAACCACTCGAGCTTCTTCATGCAGACTTATGTGGTCCGATAACACCACCAACCATCGCTCATAACAGATACATATTTTTCATCATTGATTACTTCTCAAGATACATGTGGACGATCTTGATGAAAGAAAAAAGTGATGCGTTTGGTATGTTCAAGACGTTTAAGAGTCTGATAGAGAAGGATCTTGGAGAAGAGATCATTACTCTGAGAACAGATAGAGGAGGTGAATTCACTTCAAAAGAGTTCCAAGAGTAGTGTGACAAAATTGGGATCAGGAGGCATCTCACAGCTCCATACACACCGCAGCAGAACGGCGTCGTGGAAAGGAGAAATAGGACGTTGATGGAGATGATAAGAAGCACTCTCAAGGCGATGAAAGTACCAAACTACTTATGGGGAGAGGCAGTGCGTCATGCAACATATGTGATTAACAGGTTGCATACAAAAGCCCTTGTTAACATGACTCCATACGAATGTCTTAGAAAGAAGAAACCGAACCTTGAACACTTGAAGGTTTTCGGTTGTCTAGCTTACTCGAAGGTTGAAGCAGCAAACCTGAAGAAACTAGACGATAGATCACAACTATTAGTGCATCTTGGAATCGAGCCAGGATCCAAGGCATATAGGTTGTATAAGCCCTCAACTAGAAGAATCGTTGTAAGCCGAGATGTAGTTTTCAATGAGAAAACTAGTTGGAACTGGAAGGGAGATGATGGAGGCGATCCAGGTATGTTTCAAATGACGTGGGGAGACGTTATTGATAAAGGTCATGGACCATACAATACTGGAAATCCTCAAAACGAGTATAATGAAGAAACATGTACGTCTGACTCTGTTCAACCTCATTCTGAGCTTGAACAAGAACAAGATCAAGAGGAAGTAGAAACTGAAGAAGTTGAATATGTTCAACCTCAATTAAGACGATCAGACAGAACAATAAAACGTCCTGATTATCTTAATGACTACATACTTCAAGCTTCAGTGGAATGTGAGATTCTACTTTTGTTGATCAACAACGAGCCAAGATGTTTCAGAGATGCAAAAGAACACAAGGAGTGGAGATTGACATGTAAAGAAGAAACTGACTCAATCAACAAAAACAAGACGTGGATCTTAGTTGATAAACCAAGCGGGATAAAGATTATTGGTCTCAAGTTGATTTTCAAGATAAAGAAGAATGCAGATGGTACTATCAACAAATACAAGTCAAGATTAGTTGCATTGTCTACGTGTGAAGCCGAGTTTATGGCAGCAACAAAAGCAGCACGACAAGCAATATGGTTACGTGATCTGTTAAGCGAGATTACAGGCTTTGACACATCACAAGTTCTCATAAAAATTGATAACATGTCTGCAATTGCACTCACCAAGAATCCGGTGTTTCATGGTAAGAGCAAGCATATTCATAAGCGTTATCATTTCATACGTGAATGCATCAACAGGGAGCTAGTTGAAGTGCAACACATTCCGGGAGTGGAACAAAAGGCGGACATTTTAACTAAAGCTTTGGCGCGGATCAAGTTTACTGAGATGAGGAACTTGATAGGAGTTCAAGACATATCCAAGACCGAATTGAAGCTTAAGAGGGAGAATGTTGGAGATAAGCCTCAATAGCTTGGAGATTAAGTTTCCTATAACAAGTTGGTTTAGGAAATAATGTTTAGTGCAATCCTTATAGAATTAGGAGTTATCTAATACTATAGGAAATATGAGTTATCTAGCACTATATATATCATTGATGAGTTGTGTCAATGATAAAGGAGAATAAGAATAGATTGAAGTGTTTAGTTTTGAGTTATTTTCTAAACATATAAAGAGAGATATTCTTTATACAAGTTCGTGTTGTGTTCAAGCTGAGTTTCGTGGTTAAACACAAACACGTTCTGTTCCTTTTATCTCCTTCCCTCCTACAGATTTAGTTGCGATGTAAAGTATGTTTTTGTAACATCCCGAGTTGTGATATATGGAAAGGCTTAAGAGAATTGATTTGGCTACCTATGTCACCAAAGTTGACTTACCTTTTCCGTCACACATCCGTTTAGAACTCCAGGGTTAAGCGTGCTTATGCTGGAGTAGTGAAAGGATGGGTGACCTATCGGGAAGTGATTCGCGATACTGTGTGAGTGAGGCCAAAACATAGGGAAAGGTCGGGTGGTGATTGCAGGGTCAGTAAACAATGATTTAGAGCCTTGGAAAATTAACGACCGACCGTCGGATGGGATGGGGTCCACGGGCCGAGAGAGCGGGCGTGGGTGGCCCATTAGCCGTGGGCGGTCGGGGCGTTATAAGTGGTATCAGAGCTGGTTAGTCATCTCAGTTCTGACCTGAGAGGCGTCTTGAGACCTGTCAGGGGCGCAACGAGGGCGTTGCGTTCTTTGAGAGGGGGTGAATTGTAACATCCCGAGTTGTGATATATGGAAAGGCTTAAGAGAATTGATTTGGCTACCTATGTCACCAAAGTTGACTTACCTTTTCCGTCACACATCCGTTTAGAACTCCAGGGTTAAGCGTGCTTATGCTGGAGTAGTGAAAGGATGGGTGACCTATCGGGAAGTGATTCGCGATACTGTGTGAGTGAGGCCAAAACATAGGGAAAGGTCGGGTGGTGATTGCAGGGTCAGTAAACAATGATTTAGAGCCTTGGAAAATTAACGACCGACCGTCGGATGGGATGGGGCCCACGGGCCGAGAGAGCGGGCGTGGGTGGCCCATTAACCGTGGGCGGTCGGGGCGTTATAGTTTTGTTTTAAAATCTATAGTAATGTTTGTTGCTAGTCCTGTTAGGTACTTGTGACTGATGATGCAGACAGTCATCCACAAACTCGCATTGTGTAGATTTAACTACACCGTAAGTTAAGGTATGCATGATACTAGTGACATGGATGAATTATGAAATATAAATTGCACATAACAAATCAGCGTCTTTGAGACTTTGTTGCTTTCCACCTTATGTTTCATATTGGCTGAGTGCAGGTGCACTTTGAAGTATCAGGAGAGAAGACTCAAACAGTATTCAGACTTGTCTTGAGAAAATGGTAGCTGCAGCTCAGCTAATTCCGAAGGTACGACATCACATATATTGTGTAAGCTCTGGGAAGATGAACTTGATTTCTTAATCCATGCTTTATTTATTGTGAATAGAGTTATTGGTGTTATGTAGCTTCCTCTGAGAACTTTGTATTCTGCTATGGGTTTTAGAAAGATTTGACTAAATAGAGTGGACACACTTGTTAATAGGCCTGGGCATAAAATCCGGAATCCAAACCAAACCCGAACCGAAAAACCCGACCCGTTATCCGATCTGAAATGTAAAAATACCCGAAGGGGTTCTGTAGGATGGTATAAAAAATATCCGAACCCGAAGTGTTATTAACCGAACCTGAACGGGTAGCCCGAAATATCCGAAATTAATAGTCAATATAAATATTTTAAATATATATAATTATTTTAAATATTCAGTTTAATCTTTATTTTGATATGATGTATACAATAAATATGAAAATATAAATAAAGACCTTAAATATCTAACTAGTTAGAAATAATTACTTTATAATTTGCTCGTTAAAATAACAAGTCTACTCTATACTATAAAGTAATGCATATTGTTTACAAATGATGTTTGTTTTCATGATTGATTTAACATTTTATTTTATTTTTATCAATTCTTTTATGTGTAAGATTAATTTCTATTCAATTTAATTATTTATCTTTACGTTTTGTTTAAAATTTTGTTTTTTATTTCGGATATATCCGAACCGAACCGATATAACCCGAATCCGAACGATATATGATTACTTTATGGGTCTTACGATGCAATATAATTTTGAACCGAACCCGAAGTGTTATTATCCGAACCCGACCCGTACTAATAAAATATTAGAATGGGACCTATGAGTGTAAATCCGAAAACCCAAAAATCCGAAATACCCGATCCGAACCCGAACGCCCAGGCCTACTTGTTAAGAATGCTCATAAGATTACATAAGGTCCTGGAAATCTCTCTTGTTTTAGTATTAATTATGATTTGTTGCTGGTAACTAGTAACTAATTTATTTGGTTGCTTCTCTAATGTTTTTCTCTCTTCTACATCTGCTTATCAATCTTGGAACTCCAGGGAACCTATTACTTTAGCATTTAAGACCATCAAGTGATTTGGCGACAGAATCTGTGTTTTTATTCTTTGTGATTGGACTTATCTACAAAAGATCACGCAACTGTACTGATACTTATTCAGATTCTTGCATTGATATTATATACATTCATTAAGTTGTTTCTTTGTCCTGTGCTTAGCTCTTTTTTTTTATATATATTTGCAGATACCCATGGAATTTTCGTTAGAGATGCTTGGATCTGAAATCTTGTAGTGAATTCCTTGGCGTGTTTTCCAAAAAATGTGGTAGCCACAGAATGAATAGCTAAAAATGAAATAATAAATGATTCCAGTTACAGGTAAATCAATCATCTTCTCACAAGCTCCCCAGATATGTCTTCAAACTAACTCCTAACATGTCCCTATTGTTACAAACACAAGCTCTCCCTTTGTCACTCTGAATGTTTTTCTACCACTGAAATCTCACTCTCTAATGTAATCAACTCGTTCTTGTCCTTCCTGTGTGGTCTGAAAGAAACACTTTCCATGCTGGGGATTGCTTTCTTCACCATATGGTTCTGCAGTGAATGCTGGTACAGTCTCTTTATGCCTCTGCAGACTGTTCTGTTGAGTCTCATGTGACCATCACATAGTGTCAGGCCTTGGAGCTTCCACTTTTAGCACTCTTAATCATTCTTTCTCAAATTCCTGCAGAGGGAGAACCAGTAAGTTTGGTGTCTGCTGGAACTTTCTCACTAGTTTCATCAGTTGTTGAGTTTCCACTCGTTTCAACCGTCTCGAGAACGCCCATGCTAGCCAGGATTTCTTCTCTTGGCTCATCTGGATACTTGGCTCTATAGTATTCTAACTCCATCTCTAGATCTTGTATTTCCTTTTCCCTATCAGCCAAAACATCGTTTGCTCTCTCAAGTGCATCAACGTCGTGTTCTGCTTGCTCATCCATCATTCTCAGGTACTGTAAAGCTTCCATATGCAGAGCTGCTTTCTCCTCCTGTAACCGCGTGATCATCGCCCATTGCTTGGTTTGCTGCTATAGCGGAGGCGTTTCTTTCTTCCTCTAGTTCTTTACTCAAATCTTTTAGGGATTTCCTCTCGTGTTCTAGTTGTTGTTTTAACAGATGAACAAGACTTTCTCCCTCCATGTCACTGCTAATGCTTACAAAAGATTCTACAGAAGTAGAATGCTTTAGTTCCGGTGATACATTTGAAGTATCATGAGTCTCTGTTAACTTCGAGGAATCTTTATTGCTATGTTCTAATGATGATTCTTGGTTGGAGAGTTGTGGTGACGTCAAAGGCGCAGCCTCTCCCTGCTCTTCTTTGTTGGAGTGCTCTTCTGTGGTAGAACCAGTCTCATTGTTTGATGTCAAAGGTTCAGAGTCCCCATGCTCTTCTTTACCGGAGTATTCTTCTGTGGTAGGACCAGTCTCATTGTTTGTTGTCAAAGGCTCAGTCTCTCCATGATCATCTCCATGCTCTTCTTGACCGGAGTGTTCTTCTGTTGCAGAGCCAGTCTCATTGTTAAATGTCAAAGGTTTAGAGTCTCCATGCTCTTCTTTGGCAGAACCAGTCTCATTATTTGATGTCAAAGGTTCAGAGTCACCGTTATCCAAATTAAGCAACAGTATGACATGAACGCATAGATGAGGTAAACGTACCATATTGTTCTGCTGCTGCTCTTGCATTTGTCTTCTTGAGGTGAGTCCAACGAGAATGGACGAGCTTCACTCATAGTTATAATCTCAAAGAGTAAGCTGTATGCTCCCCTACTTGAACAGGTTTCTGTTTATGAGTCTTGTCTACACGCTTACGCTTAGGCATTAAAGATTTGACGTTCCTATAATCTTGTACATGAATGTTCTTAGGCTGTTTAAGTTTCGACATCTTCATGTCTTTAAAAGATTCCCTAGAACGAGACTTGTGAACACGTCTCTCAGATGGCTCAACACTGAAGTCTGTCATCTGGAAGAAGGCATCATCATCTGAAAACAAGAACTCTGATTCATAATCCGAGTGAATCTTCAACTCTGTGTAGCCCACATAAGCCATATGATCTCTCATCTTCTTCAAACTTCCACCACTTCCTCTTCGTGTAAGATGATGCCTTGGAGCAGGAATATTAGGTTTACCAGCCCCACCAGAGCCTAACCTGATGAGCTTCTGTGTATGGTGCCTTGTCCTCCACGGTGTATCACAACAAGAACATGACCTAGGGTGAGAAAAATGGGTTTTAGAGAGCAGATCATATCCTAGTTTCCCTAGAAGCAACCTGTTCATGTCTGGATTCGGACAGTTCATTTTGGTGAAGGACAAGAGACAATCATCTCACATTCCTCACAGTCAGCTAAGTTGTTGTTGTGGTTATGACATGACATGTAAGAAGAAACCTCTGATCTGTGGTTTCTGCAGAGGAGCAATCTCCAATGGAGAGGATAGAGAATCTTGGAACAGAGGAAACATGGCAGCTGCAATCTGCAGTAACGCGCGAACCAGACGAGGAGGTAAGAGAGAAGAGCATCGATGAGCATGAGCAATATGAGGAACCATTCGCGTGCTGCGTAGGTTAGCACCGGCCCAAACACGTTTATGACCTTTTGATTAAATGTAACATTTGAGTGCATCCTTCAGGCTAGTGATTGTGAATCTTGGATAACATTAAAACTCATCATCGTCTCAAAAACAAGTTAAGGAGAAAAAATGAGGCAAAACTCGGAATCTTGTGTCTGAGATTGCCTTTTGTTGAGCCAAAACGTGAAAGATCCTAAACTTGGATTCAAGTTAATTGGTCAAACATACTTGTTCAACGATTTTTTTTGGGTTTACCTTAATTAGTGTAACGCTTCTCCACATTCTTTTTTCGTATGAAGAATTGGTCGACCTGGTTTTATGGAATTACCATAAACTTTAGAGAATTTTTTAAAACTGAAATGTACTTTGTGAGTCAATTTGCTACACAGAAAGTTGTTAGGAAGATATCAAGAATTGATATGCGGGAAAGAAGTAATCATAAAATCAGTGTACTACGTTACCAAATCATGTTGTACATGTTCTATCTTGTTATCGTTTATAAAAGACTACAACAAAACCTGACAAGTGCAGTGGTACATTTTAGTGGAGTTCATCGGAAAACACAAAAGGTATCCGTTGGAAATCATGAGACAAATTGTGCCGCAATAAGGATGATGGAGGATTTGGGTTTAAAGATCTCATGCATTTTAATACAGCAATGCTTGGAAAGCAATTTTGGCGGTTAATTGAGAAGCCGAACACATTATTCTCTCAAGTGTTTAAAGGACGGTACTTCAGAAATGCATCACCCCGGACTCGATTAGATCATACTCTCCGTCATATGGATGGTTTAGTATTGTCTCTACTAGATCTCTTGTTAGCAAATGACTAATTAAAAGAGTTGGATCAGGGTCTTTTATTTCAGTATAGAATGATCCTTAGCTCACAACCACTCGCCCGAAAATATAAATCACCAAAAACATCTACCCAGACCTCACAATGGATTCTCTCATCAATGCAGTTTCGCGAACATGGAACTCATGCACTTAGGTCTCTAATAGATTCCCATGATGTGAATATTATTGAAAGCATACTTTTGACTAAGACACATATAGTAGATAGAGATGAATGGCATTTCACAAATAATGGGAAATATACGAGAAATCAGAATATGGGTCGAACGAGTTTATCCTGACGGAGGACAAACGCCATCGGTTTATGGACCCACGGTCCATGCTTTGGACCTATTATTGGAAAGTACGCTGCCTCAAAATGGTTTTGTAACTAGAAGAATGACCAGCCTTTACAAGTTATTGGGAAGATATCAAGCTCCTCAAAAGCAGTTTCAACCTTTCATAGCTCATTCATATATCAAGAACGAAGAATACTAAGGTGGACAACTTAGTGCACATTTCTAGGAAACAACCGTCGTTTGTTATTTATATAGATGTAAAATTGTCAGTCTGGTTTGCAGAGTCTTCATTTATCTGTTTAAATTGATGACAAAAAAACTGACCTCTGGTACTCTGTTTATAAGGTGATAATGACTGAAGGGAAATAAGTTATAAATAAGGTTTATAGATTTTGGCTAGTCATTTCACCATAGTGTGGAAATCTACAGCAACAACAAAAGAGAAGAGAAAATATTGGTAATCTGCTAATCTGTTGACAAGTGAGCAATATTGTCTACTATCATTAGCTTCACTTCAAAAGCCTCAGGTGTATCTTTCCAAAAAAAAAGCTCCAACACTTTAAAGAGAAAAAAGACAGCTTGACTTGCCTTTGTAAAACAATGATACCTAAAAGGTAAAATAGAAGAATGTAATTTAACTAGATGTATGTATATAGAAGACATAAATACGAAGAAACACTATTTATTTTCAGTACAAACCTGTCAACTCTAATATGGATTACCGTCATTGACTAATTGATACTTGTAGAAGCTTGGTTATCATTAGCGGGAGAGAGGACTTCAGCGTTTCTAAGAACCTCCAATGGTGAGAAACGCTTGATGCCTATATACATAGTGTATAGTCACTCTAATAAACTATTAATTGGTCATGTTTGGAGAATCCATTTTAGTAACCACTTGACACAAATCAAAGAAACATGATGAATAGTGAAAATATACATGCAAACCGAGGAGATTATTTGTGTACCTGTTTGATCCAGCTCCTAAGGGAAATTCTAAACTGTCAAACACCACTTCCAAGTGCTAAGGGGTTAAGACGTGTTGCTTCCTCTGTTGGAACTATTTTTGAACATGATGAATAATATATTCATATGTCAAAAATGAGTTTTATTTTAATGAGAAATGGAGGTCTAATGTGTGTGATTTGAGAAATTTGTACAAAGTAACAAATACATACATTGGATATTTGATTGGATTTGGGGTTTAATCTTATAAACCAAATATATGTTGATCTTTTATATTGATAAAATATAAAAAAGAAATCTATTTTAAAATATATTATTTGTTTGAATTGGTCAAACAATAATAATTTTACTCTTTAATTTCTTGGTCAAAATGTGGAATAAATTCACATAATAATTGACAAGAATTGATGTCTCCATTAGTGCACCATGGAAGTTTCATTTCTTGGTTGAAAATGAACTTTGTGCTTCTCATTATTTTTCTATATAAAGGCTTGTTAGCATTATAGAAAAAGGTAGATTCAACAACAAAAGTTTATTCTCTCCCACTTAGAATAGTTATGCTAGTATTTTTTTTATTTTGTGTCTGAGAGTACAACACAAAAATAGGTTCGTTAGCTTCTATTCTGAGTGATGCAGGAATAGTCGAAGTGTGGTTGTATCCTGGGATTCTGATTGCGCAAACACCGTCACACTGCGGGCAATTTAAGAATTAAGGAAAGAGTGTCTCGCCTCCACACGAAATCATTCTTTGTTCATCATATTTTGGTATCAAGTATTGTGTATTTTGTTTCTGTTTTTATCATTATATAAACAAATTATTCAGTTTGCCAAATCGTAGAAATCATGGTCCTACAATCTTAATTCTTAAATTTTCGTTATTGTACTAACGAAAACTGATTATTTGTTAAGTTTTGATAAGAACATGTTAAGGTGAATCTTTAATCTAGCGTGGATTAATTTTGGATCAGTATTGGATTGTTTTCCATCATAATTCTTTTTATGAGATAAATATCATTAATTCTGTATGGACTTGCACTGATGATTTTTATTTTTTAAGGTTACAAAAAAGTGTGATAGCTATGGAGCCAGATCACCAGCAGATTTAGTTATTGGAATCATGGTTTAATCCAATGGTGGTAATAAGATATATTTTGTGAAGTTAATATATGTTTGTTGAAATCTGGTAAAAGTCTTCTTGCATACTCATAAGAATTTACACTTATTTTCGTTTGATCATTGGGTGAATCTGCTCTGTCAAATTCGTTTAAGACCTTGCGTTTAACATTTTATATTCCCATGCATGGATTGTGGTAATTCTTTTTTCATAATTTAGTCGAATAAAAAAAAATTGTGTTCGATCATTGCTATGTTGTATAATTTACCAAGCTTAGTTATAATTCAATTTGTTGCATAATTGTTTAGCAAATTAATATACGAGAATCTTTGTTTGATGCTTTGCTATATGTTAATTGCTTTAACGGTTTAGACTTTATGAGATTTCATCTTGGTATCTTGACTCTTGTCATTAAATTTGGTCAAAATATGTTAATGCTTTGAATGGGTTAAGATAATTATTTGATTTAATATCAAGAATGAGTAATGATTTAATAGAGATGATACCATAGTCCACGAGCATCTGACGCATCCAAAGCAATTGAGTGCAACTGCTTCCCAAGGCTATGTATTCAGCCTCAGCAGTCGATAGAGAGACACAGTTTTGTTTCTTGCTGTGCCAAGCCACCAAGTTGTTGCCAAGAAAGAAGCATCCACCAGATGTGCTCCGCCTGTCATCTAGGCAACCATCCCAATCGGCATCGCAAAAACCTGCAAGGTTCACATTAGTTTCAAACGTATAATGAAGACCAAAGTCAAGTGTACCTTTCACATATTTTATTATGCGCTTGACCGCATTGAGATGTGATTCTTTCGGGTGTGCCTAATAACGAGCACATATTCCTACACTTAAACAAAAATCTGGTCGCTTGCTGTCAGGTATAAGAGACTACCAATCATTGCACGATACAGCTTTTCATCCACTGGTTTTCCTTCGCTATCTCTTGACAGCTTGGTAGTGGTACTCATAGGAGTGTTTGCTATCTTGCTAGTTTGCATTCCAAATCTTTTAACAAGATTCTTAGCATATGTGCTCTGTGAGACAGTGATTCCATCTTCCAATTGTCTTACTTGGAGTCCAAGAAAATAACTCAGTTCACCCACCATGCTCATCTCAAACTCTCTTGTCATGGTCCTAACGAACTCGTCTACCATTCCCTGAGATGTGCTTCCGAAGATGATGTCATCAATGTACACTTGGATGATAAGAATGCTCTTCTCTTTCTCTTCAATGAACAGAGTTTTATCAACTCCCCCTCGCTGAAAGCCAATTCTAATCAGGAACTCAGTCAATCTCTCATACCAAGCTCGTGGGGCTTGTTTCAGGCCATAGAGTGCTCTTTTGAGCTTGTACACATGATCATGATAGTGAGGATCTTCAAATCCTTTAGGTTGTGTAACATAGACCTCTTTATGTAGTATACCATTCAGAAAAGCACTTTTGACATCCATTTGATAGAGTTTAATTCTCAGATGACACGCTATTCCAAACAGAAGTCTAATTGACTCAAGTCGTGCAACTGGTGCGAATGTCTCATCAAAATCAACCCCTTCGATCTGCGAGTAGCCTTGAGCTACCAATCTTGATTTATTTCTGACCACATTACCTTCTTCATCAGTCTTGTTTTTATAAATCCACTTAGTCCCCACTATGTTCATATCCTTTGGCTTAGGAACTAATTCTCATACTTGAAGACGGTTGAATTGCTCCATTTCTTCATGCATTGAATCTATCCAAAATTCATCTACTAAGGCTTCTTGAATGTTTTTAGGTTCGATAAGTGACACGAAACACTCCAGCTTATTCATCTCAACTCTGAAACATGCAAACTTGACCATTTCCTTGAAGTTGATTTGTTTCTTTCGAGTGGCTCTTTCATCAAACACTCCTCCAATTACATCGGCTGAGGAGTGATTTTTATGAACTCTTCCCTGATCAACATTCACTTGTTCACGCTCCTCCTTCCTTTCTTCTTCAGATTCATCTTTAATTTCAGCCTCAATTTGTTCTGTGCTGGAGGGTGTAACGCACTCAATGCTTTGTGTGACTCTTCCTTGATAGAATCCAACTCCATCATCGAATACAACATTCACATTGTCACCAATGAACTTAGTGCGATGGTTGTAAACTCTGTATGCTGAGCTGTTTGTTGAGTATCCTAGAAACATTCCCATATCGCTCTTGGCATCAAATTTTCCTAGGTGCTCTTTGTCGTTGAGAATATAGCATAGACATCCGAAAACATGCATGTGTCCAAGATTTGGGGTCTTCCCGCGGAGGATCTGATACGGAGTAGTTTTGGTCTTGGGTTTGACATACACACAATTGATTATGTAACATGATGTGTTAACCGATTCTGCCCAAAACCTTGATGGTACACTGTTACCAATTAGCATAGCTCTAGCCATTTCTTGCAAGGTTCTGTTTTTCCTTTCCACAACTCCATTCTGCTGAGGTGTTCTAGGAGCAACAAACAGATGTCGAATACCTTGGCTCTGACAAAAACAACCAAATTGTTCATTTTGAAACTCACCACCATGATCACTCTTGACTTGACTGATTCCACCCTTTTCTTGTTTGAGTTGCAAGGCTAAAATTCAAAAGCTTCCAAGGGCATCAGATTTATTTCGCAAGAAGTCAACCCAAGTGAACCTAGAATAATCATCGACCAAGAAAAAAATGTATCTTTTTCCAGCAATACTCTCAGGAGATATATGACCCATAAGATCGATATGAACAAGCTCTAGTATTCGTTTGGTCCTGATTTCATCAATCTGTTTGTGTTGAACTTTGAATTGTTTACCTTGACAGCAACCACTACAAACTGTTTCAGTCTGTTTTTCTAAGTCTGGTACCCCTCTGACCACCTCGGCATTTACAAGTCTGGATAAACCATGGATGTTCATGTGACCAAGTTTACTATGCCAAAGATCAAGCTTTGATTCTCTTGCTGAAAGACAAGTATATGATGATGTCCACATATAGCAGTTATTACCAGATCGGACTCCGGTTAGTACATTGGTTCATTGATTATCAACACATCGACACTCCTTGCTGTCAAATATCACTTCCAAGCCTTCATCACAGAGTTGACTTACACTGATAAGATTAGCTTTAAGGCCATCCACAAAATATACGTTAAGGAGACGAGGAAAGTATGCTCTATTCATTGTACCTATGCCACAAATTTTCCCTTGTCCACCATCACCAAAAGTCACTCTTCCACCCTTGATGTGTTCGAGTTTCTCGATGAAATCTTGATTTCCAGTCATATGTCTTGAGCAACCACTGTCAAAAACCAGGAAGGATCCGCATGATTGTCTTTTTCAACACTTGTGTAAGCAACATGACTAACTAGATTTAAGTCATCTTGACTTTGAGCCAGATTACACATCATATCTTGCTGTATCACAGGATGTAACATAGTAGAATCCGGGTGTGACAACTTTTGATTGTTCCCCTTGTAGATAGGATATAGATCTTGCTTGGCTATCCACAGATGACCATATGCCTTAGGTTCAACAAAGCAGAAATTCAACCTCCACGCTCGTTCATACTGACGTCTTCGAGAATAGCAGAACCTGACATTATATCCTCTTTTTCCACAAAAAAGAAAACCATTTCTAAGTTTTCTTAGCACTACTTTGTTTCCAAATACCATAGATGAATTCATTTCTTTAGACTCCTTGTCTTTTGTAGTACTCGGTGCCTCTTTCACAAAGATGATTTGATCCCCAACATTAGCAGATGCAGTTGAACTACTTAGATATCCCAGCCCAAAGTTTACCTTTGGAGGCTGTCCGATGGACAAGATATGATCCAAATTTGCAGTACCCTTGTTGAGCATTCTCAGTTTCTTATTTTTCTCATTCAGTTGACTCTCAAGCAGCTTGCTTTTATCCATCTCCTCTGCCAACAGCTCACTTAGTTGCTTAAACTCGATTTCAACTTTCTTCTGACTTTTCTCTTGCCCAGCTAGGTTTCTGTTGAGTGACAGTAATTCCATGTCAGATTCCAAGGATTCCGAGGTAACTAAGGTCTTAGTAACCGGTTGTTCAAGTTCCAGGATGTTCACATGGGCTTTCAGCATTACCTTGTCCTTAAGCAGTTGTAGATTCTCAAGGCTCAGCTCTGTAGACTTGTCGAAAAGTGATTTATATTCAATCTCAAGGTCTTGCTGTAGATCATTATCTTCTTCATCTTCAGACAACACAAATTCAGTATGATCTTCTTGTCCAACTAATGCGACGAAGTTCAGAAGTAACTCACCACAGTCGCTGTCACTTTCTGATTCGGTGTCACTGAAACTTACTAAAGATGTATCCCTTTTTAAATTGTTTCGACACTCACTTCGAGTATGTCGGAATCCTTTGCATTCAATGCACTTCAACTCTTTTCTTTTAGCCAGTCGGCACTCATTACGAAAGTGTCCATATCCTTCGCATTCATGACACTGAAGTTCCTTATTTCTTAAGTTTTTAGATGAATCTTGTCGGGTTGATTGTGAGTTCAACTGATTTGAATCATTGTTCCGAAAGCGTCCACTTGATCTATTTCCATTCTTCTCCATTCGCTTAATGAATTTGTTGAAATTTCGAGCCATCAACCCCAAGTTATCTTCAATTTTTGCAACTCTATCATCCCCTTTGGATTCAGCCATAAAAGAAATACTCTTCTGTGTATTTGCCAATCGATCAGTTTTCTGCAGGTCATGAACTTTTAGAATACCTGATAGTTGATCAAATTTCATCTCATCTGTATTAACAACGATGTCAATAATAGCCTTGTAAGCTTCACAACGAGGTGGGAGACACCTTAACAGCTTCTTTACTAGGTCTTTTTCTTCATACTTCTTACCGAGTACTGCAGCCTCACTCGCTAGTTCACTGTTCTTGGATATGAACTCATCAATAGGTTCATCATCTCCCATTCTCAGATTCTCGAATCTCGAAGCCAGATGATTAATTCTAGTTCGTCGGACACTAGTATTTCCCTCAAAGTGATTTATCAGAGTATCCCATGCCTCTTTAGCAGACTCACAACCTTGAATAATCTTGAACTGGTCCAAGTCAACTACCGAGAAGATGGCAGTCAATGCTTTGGAGTTAAATTTAGAAGCAGCCTTGTCTGAGTCAGTCCACTTGTCTTTGGGTTTTGGTGCTACTTTCTTGTCCTCCATAAGCATTGTATGAACAGACCATCCTTCCTCTACTGCAGTCCATGCATCTTCATCAATTCCTCTGATTATATGTCGCATTCTTGCCTTCCAATGTCTGAAGTTCCCACCGTCAAGCATGATAGGCTTCTGAACAGTAACTAGTTCTTTAATTGTCTCCATGAAATACCGCAGAATCTCAACGTGTTAGTAGTAGCAACACCACAGAGGTTTCCCGCTCTGATACCAAATGAAAGTTCTGAGACACTAAGCAAAGGAACACACACGAGCTTCCAAGAACACTTTCTTGTATATTAGAAATAGTTTAAACAATCTTCCTAGATCTGCTTAATCCGATTTACTCTCAGTCACACATGACTAGAGACGAACCAATTTCTAATCCCAAAAACAAAAAAAAACGAGCTGCACTCACAAGTCACTCGCCGTTTGTTAAAGACACCAAAACTCCTCTAACCCTAGAAGCTCTTGTTGATTGCCCAAAAACCTTAACTTGATCTACCCCAGTAAATCAAGTTATATACATTGTCAACCGATATTATAGCTCCCGATATTGAGCTAACTACAAATCTTCTTTCGACTTTATCCTAATGCAGTATCTTAAGACTCACGATTCTGTGCCACGTCATCACTTCATAGTTAACTCCCAGTGGTGTGTTACACCTTGAACACCCCGTGTAACACCTCCTTAGTTCGATGAATGGATCAGTTGATTTTTCTTGAGCTTACAACACTGCCTCTACAATGTCTTCTATGAGAGAGAAACCGGTCTTCGCCATTGGTGTATTCTCCTCCCGGTAGCCAACGGTAATCGCAGGTTGGTCCATATTCCTTTACTTCCCGCTTTGTCACGGTAGGCTCCAAGATATATTTGTTTGGTGGGATTACCAAAAGTGCTTTTAGCATAGACTGTAGATCTCACACGGTGGAACCCCTTTCCAGCATGCATGTCCCCATGTCTGAAACAATCGCTGGCATCATTGGCGAGGAAATTTATGTAATGGGCTGCTGCGATGACTTTAAGAATGGCATAATGGTGTTCAATACAAAAACACACATGTGGGAGCCTGAGGTTTTAGACGGTGAGGAGCAAAGTCAGCGCCCAGGCTCGAATTTTCTTGTGTATGACTCGGTGGTAAGATGTAAATGAGGGATCTTTATGAATGTTTTTTTTACGACCCAAAGGAAAATATATGGAGATACTGAATTCTAAGGAGTGGCAGAACGCGTGTTGTTGATGACATATTGTACGATGGCTTTAGTGCTTTTAATAATTTAAGTATGTATGATCCAAAGCGGAGGTGTTGGGGAGTGGTTAAAGGTTTGGGAAAGTTGTTATCTGGGATGTGCTGGATACACTCTGCGAATTGCGGTGGGACGCTGGTTTTTATTTTTTTACTAAAGCTATTTATATGGAAGGAGAGATGTAACATCCAGTAAGGAGATTTTGGTGTGCAGAGATTTCGCTGGAAAGACATCAAGGAGGAGAGATTGGTAAAGTTGAGTGGTCTGGTCAGGTTCTGGTTGCGGTTGCTGAGGATTCTCGCATACTGAATTCTCTAAATGTTATTGTTTGATGCATGGACTCTTCGTATATGCATGATCACCAACTCTTTTGCTGCTTTTTAGTAATCTCATCCATTGGCTTGCTCTTAACCCTTGCACTGCATTACCGTCTTAGGAAGCTACGTCACTCCAAGAACATCCCTCATCTCAGATTTTCTCACAAACACAAAGGCCATGAGAGGCTAGAGGGATTTTCTTACCACTTTGGTAAAATCAATCTACATTTATACTCTTTGCAGTCTCTATGATCAATAGATTATAAGGAAATGGTGTTTGTGACAGGAGGGAATGTCATCATCTCTGCAAACTGGCCAATGAGAACATCAGGAAATCAGATTGCTTTGAGGAAGACATGTACAGCTTCTTCTTTGAAGAGCCTGATGCTCATTCTCTCTTCATTAAGCTCGTTGAGGAGTTTGAGAGGTGTATTCTCAGTTACTTTGCTTACCACTGGATCCATCTTGATCTCATGATCTGTCAAGTTTCTGCAGGAAAAAAAACTATCATAATCTTTTCTTGCTAACATTTTACAACTAATAGACCAAAAATATTACATGGATTTTCTTTCAGATAATCAGTGCCGATGTTGAGCCCAAGAAGAAGCTCCAGCACATTGTCATTGCAGCAACGAGGTGATCCTAAACAATAACAAAAACAATATAGGAAACAAAGGTTTGAGAGGTTTAAGAAATAGTGTGACATGAATGCATAGATTTTGACATAAGTATTCATGAAGTAAACATACCATATTGTGTTTCTGCTCTTGCATTGTCTTCTTGAGGTAAGTCCAAAGAGAATGGACGAGCATCTCTCATAGTTATAAGCTCAAAGAGTACAGCGGCATGCTCCCCTACTTGAATATGTTGGGTTTGTGTGAGCTCATGTCCAACTATTTATTGTTCGATTAGTATGATATTGTCCATTCTAGGCATAAGAGGCAAGCCTACATGAATTTACTTTTGGTTTCCTTCCAAAATATCTCGTACTAATTAGAGTTGGACTTCTCTTTATATATTAAATACTCTTTGTCTAAACTTTAAATCTGATTTTGTTTGATATCTGACATTCTCCCCCTCAAACTAAGGATCACACTCATCTCGTGTGTTTTCCTTAAGCGAATCATCTTAGCACCACCTTGTACCAATAATCACAGGATTTCCTTTGAGAATATTTCTCCCAAAACATCATATGTTCCATGATCTTCTAACTAGTTTCTGCCACAAACCTCCTCTTCTGACTTGAAAGGTCCAATTCCTACTTAAAGGGTATTTTGGTCTTCTTGCAGATCGTCGTCAAACCTGACTCTGATACCAATCGTTGGGGGTTTTTGTGAGCCCATGTCCAACTTTTTATTGTCCGATTAGTACAATATTGTCCACTTTGTGCATAAGAGGCAAGCCAGCATGAATTTACTTTTGGTTTCCTTCCCAAAAAGCCTCGTTCTAATTAGAGTTGGACTTATCTTTATATATTAGACACTCTTTGTCTAAACTTCCAATGTGTAATTTTTTTGATATTTCACATAATAGGTCTATGTTTCTGAGTCTTATCTACACGTTATGCATGGAAGATTTGATGTTTCTATAATCTGTCACATGAATGTTCTTATCTTGGTTTAGTTTTGACATCTTTTTGTCCTCAACAGATTTTCGAGAAGGAGACTTGTGAACACGTCTCTCAGAAGGCTCAACACTGAAGTCTGTCATTTTCAAGAACGCATCATGATCTGAAAACAAGAACTTTGGTTCATAATTTGAGTCAATCTTCGGATCTGTGTAGCCCACATAAGGCATACCATCGCTGCGGTTTCCAACGTCTCAAGTTTGCTTTCGGCTGCCAAGATGGGTAAGAATTTCCATCATATTTGCTTGGAGACTTGTAGTTATTGAGTTTATTGCACCTCCTAGCGTTGTGACCATGTTGGCCACACAATTGACATTTCCCTTGATATCCTCTTCCTTGTCGAGTGTCCCTTTGGTTATTGCATCTCTGATTGCTGATGTTACCCCTGTTCTAGGTTTGTGGGTGTGGGTTGAAGTGTGCTTGTTGAGTACGGCCATGATGTGGCACAGTAGCAGTTTTTGCTTTTATCGGCAATGTAGACACCGTGGTTGAAGCTGTGAGGATTTTTGCTTCTTTGTTTAACAACTTCTTGTGAATCTCAGTGACTGAAGGTGCTATGTCACGTCCTTCAAGTTGATCAATGGTGTCTTTGTACTCTTCAGGTAAACTTCCTATTATGTACTCCACTTGATCTTCATGTTCTATTGGCTTACCAAGGAGAGCCAGTTGATCGAATTTGGTTGTGAACCCTTGAGTGTATTCGTCAATTGACTTGTTGCCTTTAGACCATTGTTTGATCTGAATGCGGAGTTATTGAATGTGGCCTCTACTCGGCTTTACATAGGCGTCTACGAGTGTCTTCCATATGTCAGCAACAGTCTTGGATGAGGATACCAGAGGTTGAACAGAGATAGATGGCGCCAATCAGTCCATTGTATATGAGTTTGTCTTGACGTTTCCATAGCGTGTGAGCAGGATTTGTTGCGTGTTTTACCAGCAACTGTTGTTATCGCGGCTTGTGGTAAAATAGACCCATCCAAGTGACTGGCTAAGTCATAGCCATTGAGGAGAGCATGGACTTGCAAGCTCCACATCAAATAGTTTGTGGAGGTGAGTTTTGTTACATTAGACATGTTGACATTAAGCAAGGTTTGAGCAGATGCGTCAACAGTTTCGGCTGGCGTAGTTGACATGATGAGGAAGAAGGCTGTTGTTTAAGGGAGAAGAGTAGACCAACGAGAGAGAGACAGATCCGGAATTTTTTTTAGGGTTTGACGGTCTGCTCTGATACCTTGTGAAGGTGATAATGCTTGTTATATTACACACTGCTACAGAAGGCACATATACACACTAGGGTTACACGACTTAATGAAGTTTCTATAAACGGAGGAAGGAATATTGAGGAGTGATAGGTGTAGTGATTGATATCTCAATATATCCTTAACACAAAGACCCACACTGGAACACAAATCTGGTATGTTGGCCGTGAGATACAAAATACTTCTGATCATGGCCGATAAAGTCGTTCATCAACTTTAGTTCCCTTTTCATCCATACTTAACTTAGTAATAGTGCTCATGGGAGTATAAGCAGTTTTTCTAATCTCCATATCAAATATTTTGATGAAATTTCTTGCATAAATCGCCTGAGAAACAAAAATCTTATCATCTGACTGTTTAATTTCAATTTCAAGAAAATAGTTAAATTCACCAACCATTTTCATTTTAAACTCTTTTGTTATGGTTACAACAAATATGTTTACCATTTCCTGGTTGCACCATAGATGATATCATTCACATAAATTTGCAGAATGAGTAAATCAGACTCATCATTCAAAATGAACAGAGTTTTGTCAACATTTCCACGCTTGGATCAAAAGTATATACTTAAGTTATATTAAACTTGAAGAATTTAACCAATATATGTAAAATATCTTATATTAGGTGTTGGAAATCGTATTTTATTAATAATCTTGACCTTTGATTCTTGGGAAAATTATTTTTTTGGACCAAAAAAATAAGAACATTGTCTCATTAGGTTAATTCTAAATTGTACCATTTTTGCTTATAATACTTTTTCTAATTATGAAAAAACGGAATAAATAATATTACAGACCGAAAAATTAGGAAAACATAGAAACATGTGAATAATTACTTATAGCAATATAGAAGTATTTTTATTTGATTCTAAAAATGTTTAAATAAAAATTTTAGATTTTGTTCTACGAACTGCAGAATTTTCAGTGGAAAATGTAATCCACTTTTTTATTAATTCTACTAAGATTAGAATAAGAGTATGTATACAAAAATAATATAAAAATATTTGGAATACACATTCTACGTTTTGTCCATTACTCTAAAAAACGTAGAATACACAATCTACACATTACTAGAAAACTAAAACATGAAGAAATTAAGTTCAAATATGTTAATTGTATTCTACATATATTAGAAGGTAAATTTTACGGATAAGTATGAACAATTCTGAAAATATGGGAAGAAAATATTTGGAAATATTCTCTTTCCATATTTGAAAATAAATTTTTTGCACAATATTTTATAATTATAATTTAAAATTTATAAATGAGTTGATTATTATACTATCAAAAATATATTATTATTGTTTTTGACACAAAATTTTGAATGATTATAATTTCGAATTTATACTATCGAAAATATATTATGATTATTTTATAACTGTAAATATATTATAATTGTTAATATATTAAAATTATTTTATAATTGTAAATATATTATAACTATTGTATAATTGTCAATATATTATAACTATTTTATAATTATAAATATATTATAATTTTAGTATACTATCGAAAATATATTATAATTATTTTGTAGTTGTAATTTCAAATTTTTAAATAAATTTGAAGAATATTATTGGTATTTTAAAAATAATTAACCTAATGAGACAATTATCAGTTGAGATTAGGCTAAATGGAGAATGTATATGTTTTTTGGGTCTAAAAACAATTTTCCCTTGATTCTTTCATACAACCATCATTTGTAAATGAACTTTCTTATTGATCAGTAAATATAAAATTTCAACAGGAAGAATAATAAACAGTTGTATCTCTACCCAAAGGCGATCTTACATACACAACTTTTCAAAAGCTCATAACTTTTCCAGCCGGTGTCGACTGTGGCACTGGTTGTACTCTTTTTTTTTTTTTGTAAATTAAATTATTCACACACAAACATACATTAACAATAGATGCAAGAATAAATTTGCAAATGAATCACGTCCTCACCTTAACTTAATTTAGAAATTTGAAGAATAAGGACACAAGCATTTTCTGGCCAAGAAACCATGTACTCCGCCACGCTTGAACCTTTACAAAATCTTACTCTATAAGATGCTTTTTTTATAGGAAATTGTTAGCTGATGGGTACATACAAATATAGGATTTCATGAGCCATGATCCTATCTTTCTATTAAGTTACGGACTCATTCTTTGTAAGATATTATTTAACTAATTTTTGGAGATCCAACTTTTGTTTCTTATGTGTCTGCACGATAATTAACCAAACTTACCTTGCTTGAAACTTGCATTATCCAAAAGCCGAAGAATTTGTAATGGTTTTGCAGTTTAGTTCTTCTTTATTTATACTCCGTCATTTCTTCATCGGCTTATGAAGAGTTATACCGATTCATGATCATTTCAATTCGAATGTTTATGGAACATCTGCCACTTAGTTAAAATTCATTTTTTTTCCATTTTAAATATAAGTATTTCAATATTTAGAAAAATAAAACTTATTTAGAGAAAACTTCTTCAAATCTTTTCTGACGAAAAATCAAGATATTTTTATTTTCTTTTAGTAAATAGGAAATCTGGAACCATATGTTCCTACATGTGTGAACTCAAATCGCATAAAGAAAAATAACAGAAACCTGGGATATTGTGTAAGAATATTTTATATTCTTATTTGACCTATGTGTCTATTGGTTCAATAGAAAGATTAAGTTCATATTACAAATTTAGATTCTAATATAAAAGACGATACTTTGATGTATCAGTTTCCATTAATGAGTTAGAATCAGGGTGTATTGATAACCCTCATTCCTTACCTAATATTAAAGTATATATATTATGAATAATACTATATATATATATATATATATATATATATGTAAAGACACATGTAGTTATTAAGTGGTGTCTATTGATTGTGTCTCTTAGTCAATATATAAAGAGACATCCATGTAAAGTAAGACAATATGAAAAAAAAAACCACATAAAATAATTACAACATGAAAAGAGAGATTGTGTTAAGAACTTGGATTCTATCTCCATCAAAAGGAATCATCAAAGTTAAAAGGTCAAAGGAAAGAGAAAATCAATGATGAATTGATTTCATTTTATCATCATTAGCATGGATTAAAGGTTAGTGTTTCTTTGTTCTTCTTTAGAATTATTAGGGTTGAATTAATCTAAATCTAGAATATGGTCTTGGGTAGATTTCATAATAGAAATCGTAAAAGTTAATCTTACATTTGGTATCAGAGCCATTCTAGATTTAATTAATTCACTATGATTAATTCTCATGGGTTCATGAACATATATGGTTTAGTCATTTTAAAGAGTGTTCATAATCCATGTATTAGTAAACGTAAAATGTCGTACTAAATCGGATGGCATGGTAAATGTATGTATTTTTACGGTACATTCGATCAAGTCTGAAAATAAGGTTTAATTATATGTGTCAGCCACTAGCTTTTTCTTAATTAAAAAACTTTCTGAAAAAAAATATGATGATATTGTGTTTACGTAACATTAAGAGAAGGCATAAAAATGATAATGGGCTGAAAAAGTATAATTAAGTAACCTTGCGATTCATAACCATGCGCTAATGATAATAATATACCAATCATTAGAATTGTTCTCAATGGCATGATGAAATTGATAAATTATCATTTATGTGTTGTCGCTGCCATGACTCAAGTGATGTTTTTGTATTTTAAAATATATATAAAAAAAAACATGACACTGGTTTGAAGATGGGAGGGTGACAACTTCCATAAAAGAAACAAAATAAGAATAAGAGCACCATGATGAAATAATTTATTAGAATCCTATTTCTAATAGCCGGCAATTAAATAAAGGTTGTTGATTTGTAAATCGAATGATCAGACAACAATCTCGACAATCATAACCGTTACATTAACGGAAAGAGTCGATGCAATCAAAGGAGCATAAAATCCAAAATGGTTAAGTATTTACGTTACGAAAAGAATAATCATTTTGGTCTTTAATCTGAAAGAAAAAATTGATTGCATGCAAGATTCTCAAAATTTACGTGACAGTTATACAAGTGTGAAAGGTCACACTGATTCATGTGAATGTGTGCGTATAAACGTAACATGAATAAACGCTTGTTAGGATCAGGCATGCATTTATATATTAGATTAGTTTATACGAAATGTCACCACTTGATATTTTGAAAGGTGACATATACAGAATGGGCACATAACAATTTTTCTTAATTATTTCGATAAACCATAATGGTTTATGAAAGGACTCAAGTAATTAAGTAACAATAAATTTCTATGGTTTTGTGTTCTATAAAGTTTTAGGAGCATATTTAGCTATGCAATATTATAATTAAATGGGTGTTTAGTTTAAAATATTTCCGCTGCATTTTAATAATAGGTAAATTGTGTTATGAATTATTAACACATTATAGAATAATGTTATGGGATATTAACATAATATTAAGATAAATTTACCTATTAATATTTTAATATTTATATAGTTTATAACATGTTAATCACCAAAGTGGTCTTGTTATTTACTTATAAATATTAGAATTAATAATAATATGATTGATCATGATTAAATAGATGCTAAAAATGACATTAAAGTTTTAATGATCAATTATTTTATTTTCTTATATTCTTGGAGATCACCCAAAGGTGGATCATTGAATATAGTTAATAATAATAAAAGGATTAGTCATTTTCTTTTACTATAGTTGATAGTATTTATACCCAAAGGTAGAATACTATTTGACTTGAGTTTGAAATGATTAATCATTAAAGTATATTTTAGCATCACTAAAAGTGTTTGTGTTTAAGAATTTCCCAAAGGTTGCGTAAATACAAACTTAAAAGTTTATATTAAGTATAGAATCTGTAGTAAAGTTTCAAAGTAGTAAAGAGTTAGCATGTATTAAAGTTTGCAGCTTCATCAAATGTGGTAACATTTGTTAACTCTGTGGTAAAGTTCAGTGCACTCAATTATGGCAAGTGGTCCGAAAAGATCCGGTTTACACTGGGTGTAATGACTTTGGACTTTGCCATAGTAAATGATGAGGAGCCCTCAGCCATTATGAAAGATAGCTCCAAATATGAAAAGTCTCGGTGTGTAAGAGATGAGAGCAATCTAATAGGATGGGTTTGAACTTAATGAGGTTGATGACGGTAGAAAGGATTAAGTCATCGATGCCTAAAATAGAGACTGAGAAGGAATTTATAGAGTAGATTTAAGGAGTGTTTATACTCGAAATTGGTTGTAAGTCGATTGTAGGAAGTCTCATAAATGAGCTAACTACACAAATGTTTGACTGTTCTCAGTCAATCCATGATCATGTGATGCACATGTCTAATCTGACAGCAAATTTAAAGATCTTGGAAATTGAGGTTCATGAGCAGTTCATGGGTCTAATTCATCATGAACTCTGTACCTCTTGAGTTTAGTCAGTTCCATGTGAATTACAACACCAATAAAGATAATGGAACATTAGGGAATTATAGGCTATGTGTTTCAAGAGGAGGAGGATTAAGAAAGATGAAATACCAATTTTCTAACCTCGTAGGTCTTGGAAGTGCTAGTAGAATTAAAATAATCTCAAGTAGAAAGGACATAAGGAATAACAAGTCTTTCGTGAAAGGACTCGAAAGTAAAATCTGAAGGAAATGAAGTGTTTCTTTTGCAGTAAAATGAGACACTTCAAGTTAGATTGTCCCTAAAAAAATGATTGTTTTGACAAAAAAGTAAACGTTGAAAGTTTTGTTTGCTACGAAAGAAACCTTGTTAAAATGTTTAGTAATACTTGGTGTTTGAAAGTAGATGCATTAAGTGTAGCACATCTAATAAGCACTCAGCTTCTTTAGTTAATACACACCAATATGTGTGGCCCTTTCGACGCTCCTTCATGGAGTGGTGAAAAATATTTCATCACATTTATTGATGATTACTCACGATATGGATATACATATCTTCTGCATGAAAAGTCTAAGTTTGTGAATGTTATAGAGGTATTCATTGATGAAGGGGAAAGACAGTTAGATAAAAAAGTTAAAGTAGTGAGATCTGATAGAGGTGGTGAATTTTATGGAAAATTCGATGAATGTGGACAATGTCCTCGTCCATTGCAGAACACACTATGCATGGTACTCCTCAGCAGAATGGTGTAGCTGAGAGACATAACTGTAGTTTAAAACAGATGGTTAGGAGTATATTGAGTAATTGCTCTTTATCCCTTTCATTGTGGATATATGCATTAAGAACTACAACATATGTACTTAACCGGTTTCCTAGTAAGGCAGTTCCTAAGACCCCTTATGAATTGTGGAGGGGAAGGAAACCTATTTTAAGACATCTACGTGTGTGGAGTTGTCCAGCAGATACCTATAAGGCGATCTGGAAGAGAAAGAAGATCTGCCATTTCAAACGATTATGTGGTTTATACTATTGAAAATGAATGTGACTTAAGCATGGATGAAGATCCGATCTCATTCAAAATGGCCATGGAAAGTGATAATTCTAAAAAGAGTGGTTTGATGCTTCAAAAGAAGAAATGAAATCTATGAGTGATAATCATGTATGGGACTTAGTAGAGTTGCTTGATGGTTTCAAAACCGTTGGTTGTAAATGGGTCTGCAAGACTAAATGCGACTCAAAAGATAAAATTGAAAGACGCAAGTCTCGCCTTGTTGCTAAAGGTTTCACTCAGAAAGATGGCATTGACTATAAAGAAACATTCTCTCCCGTTTTAAAGGATTATCTTAGAATTGTTTTGGCTTCGGTGGCTCGTTATGATCTTAAGCTTCACCAGATGAATGTGAAAACTGCCTTCCTGAATGGAGATCTTGAGGATGAAGTATATAAGGACCAACCAGAAGGTTTCGTGGTCGCATGGAAAGAAAATTTGGTGTGTAAGCTGAGAAAGTCAATATATGGACTAAAACAAGCTTCTCGACAATGGTATATAAAGTTTAAGGATACCATCACGTCATATAGTTTTGTAGAGATCATTGTTGATCGATGTCTCTACATTAAGATCAGTGGGAGTAAGTTTGTGATTTTAGTCCTATATGTTGATGATATTTTGCTTACAACAAATGACATGGGTATGTTACATGATGTGAAGAAGTATCTCTCTAAGAATTTTGAAATGAAAAATGTGGGTGAGGCATCTTATGTGATCGGAATAGAAATGTTTTTGAGATAGATCACAAGGACTGTTGAATTTGTCTCAGAAAAGATATATCAGTAAAATCTTAGAGAGATATTAAAATAAAATAAAAATACTCAGTAGGAATAGCTCCAATTCAGAAGGGGAAAGTTAAGTAAAATGTAATATTTTGAGAATGAATTGGAGCATAAAGAAAATATAAAGATTTCCTTAGACATCAGTGGTTGGGAGATTGAATTATAACGGACATGTATTCAGCTTGATATCAGTTTTGATATTGGAAAATTGGGCCGATATGAAAGTAATACCGGAATGAACCACTGGAAAAATGCAAAGAAAGGTCCTCTGGTACTTGCAAGGCACCATCGAGAACATGCTCACATAAAAGAGATCCAATTAGTTAAAGGTCATTGGATATTTTGATTTAATTATGTCGGATGCGTCGATGGTAAAAATCGATGTTTGGCTATTGTTTCTATTAATTGAAGAAACAATGTAAAGGAAAGTGGAATGCAGTCTGTCATTGCTACTTCCACTATTAAGGCTGAATTGTGACATGCTTTGAGGCCACAGTTCATGAATAGTGGCTGCAAAATTTATCTCAGTTAATTATAGCCAAGTCACTGAGAGTTTATGGTGATTATTTCGCAGTTATCTTCTTTTGAAAAGATGACAAGTATAGGAATGGTGCTAAGCACATTAAGTTAAAGTACTTGTCTATTAAAGAATAAGTACAGAAACATAGAGTGCCACTGGAGCACATAAGAAAGGAAATAATGATAGCGGATCCGCAAACTAAAGCTTTACCACCTAAGGCATTCAATGGTTTGCTATTATAGTTATGGAATGCTCATTAAGTATTAGACACCTAGGAATTCATTTAAAGTTAGTTTCTGATTTAGTAAATATGTTATCATTAATGGATGTGTATACACTTAAGGTCCAAAGATAACATATAATAAAGTTTTGAGAATAAAAGTTCTTCTCATGTAAGGATAATGTAAAGTTAGAATCGGTTTGTGATACATGGAAGGAACTATGCCGATTAAATGACATACAACCGCCATGATTCGATCATTTCTAATTTTAGTAAAGATCAAGTGAACTTGATATAAAAGTGTGCATTATTGATATTAGACCATTAAGGTGACACAAAGGTCAAGTGGGAGAATGTAAGAATATTTTATATTCTTATTTGACCTATGTGTCTATTGGTTCAATAGAAAGATTAAGTTCATATTACAAATTTAGATTCTAATATAAAAGAAGATACCGTGATGGAATGGTTTCGATTAATGAGTTAGAATCAGGGTGTATTGATAACCCTCTTTCTTTACCTAATATTAAAGTATATATATTATGAATAATACTATATATATATATGTAAAGACACATGTGTGATAATAGTTATTAAGTGGTGTCTATTGATTGTGTCTCTTGGTCAATATATAAAGAGACATCCATGTAAAGTAAGACAATATGAAAAAAAAACACATAAAATAATTACAACATGAAAAGAGAGATTGTGTTAAGAATTTAGATTTTTTCTCCATCAAAAGGAATCATCAAAGTTAAAAGGTCAAAGGAAGGAGAAAATCAATGATGAATTGATTTCATTTTATCATCATTAGCATGGATTAAAGGTTAGTGTTTCTTTCTTCTTCTTTAAAATTATTAGGGTTGAATTAATCTAAATAGAGAATATGGTCTTAGGTAGATTTCATAATAGAAATCGTAAAAGTTAATTTTACATATTGTGCCCTTAGAAACGAGGTAACATGAGAGCATTTATTGGGGTTATTAAGGGGTGGAGCCTATTAACACTCCAAAAATCATTTCTTAAATTTTCTAAATAAGAACTGATTTTACCATGGTTCTTACATTGTTCGTGAATCCCACTGATACGTGGCGGTCTACAATTAATTTGTTTTTAATTTTTTTTTAAATCAAAAAAAAAATTATAAGAACCCCCATTTAGATTTTTGGGTTAATGATGCCTTGATATAGTAAACCTAATCTTATTTGCTGCAACAAAAGACAATAAGAAGAAGAATTGGTCTCACACATAATCCTGATATTTTGGGTGTGGTCTTTTTGCTCAGTTTGGTCTTTCTGACAAATTGTTGTCTCGTCAGTTATTTCTCCACTTCACAGCTTTGAGAATGCTGAAGCAGGCAAATTGTTCCTTCGAGGAAGCTTTAGATCCCCCCGTTCCTCCACCCTCTTGAAATACTGATCTACCATGCTATCCTTTATCTCCTCCAATCGTCGTGGCTCCCACTGTAATTTTATACAGGACTGATTTTTATTTTATTTTGTAACAAGTGTACATCATCTATCTTATTTAAATTATTTAAACAGGATTACAAATAAAAAATAACCCTAAGATTTACCACTTAATTACAAGTCTATGTCAATGAAGTAAATAAGAAGCCTAACATTAATTACTTATTCTTTGTCTTTTCCTATTTTATTAAATTATTTGCTAAATCAATTATTAATTAAAACAACTATTTAATTACACTTTAATGACCATGAAACATTTTGTTAAACCTAAATTTTAGCATTTCTTATTTTTTTTTCAAATTAAACAACCATGAAACATAAATTTAATATGATAAATCTTTCTACAAGAGAAAATTTAATGTGATAAATTTAGTACAACCGAAAATTAAGAAAAAAAATGAAAACAAACACAAGTCCTTTAATATAAATTAAATATGATAAATTTTGGAGAGTATAAAATATCTATTACCATATTTTAATAGTACATAAAACAATTTTACTATACATTTTCATCAAATTTTGATCCATAAATAATAAAAAATATATGTGTGAATGCTAGGTCTGGGACGTATTATCCGGGATCCGGATTCGATCCGAGATCCGTCCCGGATCCGCTCCGAAAATAGGATATCCGGAGTGCCCGGATCCAAATCCGGATAGTAAAATTCCGGATCCGTCCAAACCGGATCCAAATCCGGATATCTTAATTTTTAGGTCTGGGTATCTGGATCCGGATCCGTGTTTTTAAAATATATTAAATTTTTAATTTTATTAATAATTATATTTGATATATTAGTATTTATACATAAAATATTTTTTTAATATTATATTTAAATTTTACTAATATTATATGTCATATATATATTCACAAATTTTGTATAAATATTTAATTTATGTTTTATTTTTAGATTTTTTATATTTTTAAAATATTTTTTATTTTTTTAAATTATTTTTACGGATCCGAATCCGAATCCGGATATCCGCGGGTATCACAATATCTTGACGGATATCCGAAGTCCAGATATCCGAAAGACGCGGATCCGGATACTAAAGTCACGGATCCGGCGAATCCGGATCCGGATATCCTAAAATACTCCGGATATCCGGTCCGTCCCACCCCTAGTGAATGCATGGTCATATTCTAAAAATGTGGGTGATACAATTGATCGTTTACAAGATAAATAAAATTACACAATATAAACAATAAAATTATTGTTTTTAAAAACGTCATATTAAATAATTATTTAATATATGTAAAATTTTAAGATATATATTATCAATTATATAAAATAAATATTTATTTATAAGAAAGTAAAAACAAAGATCTGTGCGGATCCGCGGGTGAAGCTCTAGTTGATATTATATTAACAGTGTGCTAAAACCAGAAATTATAAAAGGAAGTTATTTGTTAAACCTTTGGGTTTCTGTCTCTATCTATCAGTATGGCTCTGCATCCCTGCATAAGTAATAGATGATGTTTTACTTATGTTTACCAAAGGAAAGTTTGAGGAGGAAAATACAATCGAGAAAGCTGAAAAAAAAAACCTCCACAAAATCTTTGCTTATTTCTCCCTTCATCACATGACACACCATTCTATACTCACGGATAAGACACTGTCCCACCCCCTGCGTTCGTCCTTCTCTGATCTGAAATATACATACACACTGAGCTCTTTTTTTCCATTTTGCATGTGAGTAATTCTGGGAACTAACCGATCTAAGAGAGATTTTAAGACTTGCTGGTGAAGCCTTCTTTAATGATTCTATGGTAGTTGAGATCCAATCAAATGGTTCTTGAGTGACATCTCTCTCCTAACCAACGCAAATGAAAGAGTTCTTTGTCAAAGGTAACTAGGTTGACTCAGGATCTCTAGTCAACATAGCCTATATTTTAATGAAAAACTTACAAGTGAAGATATAATTTCTTCCACTGTTCTCCTCGAAAAACATTTATCAATAGCATCTAGCCTACATAAAGAAACATACCAAAAGATATATATTCGGCACAAAAATTTCCATTGAAAATCTATTTTGACATGGATCCTATAAAAGGTGATTAAAAGCTCACACCAATAGAATATTTTATTTTATAAAACGTGTAAAGTTATTTTATATTCATGATCAAAAAGAGAACCTAAGAAATGCTTTGCGATGTTGACATGGTACAATATAAACTAGAAGAAAGAAAAAAAGGAGAGGTTTTATCAAAAAAAAAAGATAGGTAGAAAGAATCATATTCACTTGCCTGTGGTAAACACTCTCTTGTTTCAGGTCCGGATGCTGGCTGTATGCATCGAGAATTTTTGAGACAAAACTTGGATCACTTGAATCAATTCTGCAAAGATCTGCTTCTAATGCAGCCAGCCTCTGTGAAAAGAAGTAACCTTACTAAGTAACGATCCTTGGCGAAGCAAATAGTGTTTAAAAATAATAGACGAACATGTTCATTGAAAGAAACTAGTGTAATGCCATATTATTGATATACATGGACAAAAATACTCTCGCATTTCTCTAGTTTTGGGTATAAAAACTTTTTTTCCTAATAATACTATCTTTTATGCACTCTTACTACGTTATACGACCACTAGTTTGCTGACGTACCAAGTCTTGTGAGTTATAACAATCAACTTTACTCAAACCGTCTAGCCGGAGAAAATAAATCCTCTAAACAAGACTGCCAAAACCATATTAACTATGATTTAGGAAAAATGCTAATTACAAGCAAAATTTCTCAAATAGTATTCTTGAATTCATTGTGCCAGTTCAGCTAACTCCACAAAAACGTTATGCACTTTCAGCAGTCATAGTCTATTAGTTCCAAAGAAACAAAGCAATGACATTCTCATTTGAGCATGTTGTCAAGTTGCTATCAGGCTTGGCTAAATATTATTAGTGATCCCTTGGGTAAAAAGTTTCTTTCGACCCTTTAACAATTTTTTTACCATTTTTGTATTATTTTTTATAAATAATATATTCATTTTGCGTGAGGATTTTAAATTTAGTTGTCATAAACACCAAGATATATATGTATGTTTTACTGACATATATATAACTTTTTGCTCATATATAGTACTTTTTTTACTTTTTTTGTTCTGGTTAACTTAGTACTTTTTTTACTAGACTATATTTTCTTTTATTTTTAACCTTTTAAATATAGTCCGGGTTGGCTCCCAGACCATTCTACCTCCCGTCCGGTATGCCCGCATAGAGAAATACTAAAGACGTAAGCTAAGTAAGTTATATATACCGTTGAAGGAATAAAATGAGTTGCAAGACCACAAGCAAGCATTTCGGCGCCATCTAACCTAGTTCCTGTCAGGCCAACATACTCTCCTGAACGAGAAGACACCAAGTTAGGCGAGAAAGGCCGGCTCAAACATCTGTGAACATGCAAAAACAAATGACTTTTTTTTTTACCAAAAAGTCCAGGGAGCCTTGACAAGAAGTATGAGGCGCCTACATCAGGAAAATGCCCCAGCTCTGTCTCAGGCATGGCAAAAACCTTGGAAAAGAACCCAAAACGTATCAGCATATATCAGAGTGCGATTTATTTTTCATCAATGGACATGTTCAAGAAAATAATACTGTGTTCTCAGTTGCAATACGGAATCGTCCATGAATGGAGACACCAGCTCCGCCGCCCATGACAATACCATTCAAGATTGAAACCTAAACGAATGAATGAGCTTATTATTAGAATAATACTCCCTCCGTTTCATATTAAGTATCCTTGTTCAGAATTTTTTTGTTACAAAATAATTGTGATTTTCGACTTTCGATGCAAAATCTATTAACTTTTTAATGCAATTTATTTTTCTATTGATTTAAATAAGGTTAGGTATAAAGTTAATTGTGTTTTTATATAGAAAATATGCAAAACTAATTGTTTTCTTAATCCGTGTGAACAAAGCTAAAGTGACACTTAATATGAAACAGAGGGAGTATATGTTTCCTTATTCAAATATATTTATTTCCCTCTTCTAATACTTATACGTGCATTTCACTAAAAAGAGAGTATTTATTCATTATGCTTATGCAGAGACCTGAACTTTGCGATAGGTGGCCATAACATAGTTGAGCGTGTATTCATCTGAGAAATAATCGGCGGCAAGTCTCCATTTGCCTAGTCCACGAATAATGAAGGAAGAGTGTGCTTAAGCTAAAAAGTAAGCAAAAGGAAAAGAAAGACGAAAGAGTAATATCTGATATACCTTGTTTGATGTCATTAACAACTGGTGGAACGTCGCCACCAGCACAAAATGCTCTTCCCTGACCCTGCGGCAAAGTTATTCAGTGTGGGCAATAACGCAAGAGAAAACGGTAGTGATCACCTTTAGGATGACAAGTTTCACATTGGGGTCCTCCTCGTATGCAAGAAACAGTTGCAGCAACCGAGAGATCTAGAGAGCATTGATTGAAAGCTATATTATGTAGTGCAAGAAAGTGATGAAAAAACAAGTGAGAAGGGAAGATTCAGTACCATGCTGAAGCACATAGCATTTAGCTGCTTGGGCCTGTTTAACGTCAAGATTCTAACACTCGGTTTCTCTTCCACCAAAACCTGTGATCAAATTGATTTTGAGAAAGAAGAACTGATCATCATGTAAAGAAGAATAAAAAAACCTGAGAGTGAGAGGCCATATCGACTGCTGTGTTTTTATTTGTACTCTTATTTTTTTTACTTTCGGCTAGCCTGTATAATATATAAGAGGAGCGACGGGACCCAGGGCAAAATACTTTAGATTTTTCTTTCTTGTTATTGTTGCAATTATGTTACTTTTAAAGAGTTTTTTTTGTTGATTTGTAAATAAAAAATGAATGCTATTTAGATTAAGCACATGCTAGTGCTTAGACCACCTCGAACAGATAAACTCCACATGGAGTTTCTAATTTTGTTTTTTATGATTTAAAAAAAATATTAAACAAAAAAATCAATCGTAAACCGTCACGTGTCAGTGAGAAATCGTCTTCGTGAAAGAGTGTTTAGGACCAATTTTCTGCATATTAGTAAGCTCCCCTCCCTTTAAAATGGAGGTGGTCTTAGCTTGTGCACAGAGGCCGAGAGCCGCCCTCGTGGAAAATAGAATTGTATATTTGCTTGTAGACTCATGAACTATAAGTATAACATGTATTAATTACTTCGACAACATTATGAGAAGAAGATATTTCGAGATTTAAAGATTTTGACATTATTCGAAAGCCTTTATTAAAAAAAAAGAAGAAGAAAAAATTTGACAGTATTAGTGTGGCCGCCATAACGTGAACGACACATGACAGAGAGTACTCACATAATTGGGCCACTTTATTTGGGTTTTTCTTTGAAATTCAACCAACCTCCTCTCTATTTCCTTTAAACCCATATCATCTTGTATATGATAGCTTGATGATTGCGTTCTTTAGTGAGTGACAAGTAAAACTCACCATTTCTTTTGCAAGAACATCATAATTAACCAATCAATAAGAATTATAATTATAAAATAAAAATTTTCTTAATTCATTTATAAAAAAAAAAGAATAAGGTAAAACCAAGTTACCCTATTATTTTATCTCGTCTTCTCTGCCAAACTCATCTCTTCCAGTGGTAATTTAAGGTTCTTAGAGAATTGGCTTTCTTTATTTGTGTTTCATCGAACGGTTCGTTTCGAATCTCGTTTTCGTCATCCTCCTCTTCGCTTTCACACACGAAACTGTGAAATCGAAGTGTTCTTCCACTACGAGTTTCTTCGGACGGTTCATTACGAAATCGAAGCGTTCTTCCATTTTCATAAAAATCCCACGGTTCTTCACAATAGGCATGCACTTACTTCTATTGATTCTGTTAACCCTAGATTTTTTAAAACCCGATTTGTCATCTTACTTAAACTAAACTAGTTGTATGAGTTGATTAATCATCTTATACACTATGATTAAGTCATGCATGTACTGTTTTTGATTTGTATTTGTAGTCTCGATTTAGGTTTCTTGGAAGGGGGAAATTTGTCTTCACCAATACATTTGTAGAGTCTTGATTTAAGGTTTAGCTTTGTGAAAGAGTGAAAAATCGTGTCAAGATAGTTATGTCTCATGTAAAACATCTTCAGTTATTGATCAATTGGATGTAAACCCCTCTATGAATTGCCTCATTGTTTGTGCGGTTTTTATGATAATTTAGCATGTTGATTTTCTATTTCTATGTTTCTGCTAATGATTTGAACTTACAATCTTCTTTATGGCTTGTAGATATGTTTAACGAGTTACCAAAGCGGCTTTTTAAGGAGGGTGAAAAGACTCAAGTTAGCCAAATCAACAACAACTGCACGTTGATCCACGTTATGGACATGTTGAAGACATGGCTGCCAAAGAAGTGAAGAAAGATTTGTTTTTTCCACATATTTTAAAGTTGCATAAAATGGTTTGAAGTAGTCCGCGAGAGTGTACACAGCTTCTTGTGTATGGAGCTGGTTACTTATAATTTGCACGAGCTCTGGTTTGTCTTTGCAAGGAGATCACTCTGATATTATTTGCAAGAGTTCCACACAATAATAGGGTTTGAATGCAATACTATTCTTTCACTAAAGGTTGAAGAAGAAGATGGTTGTTTTGGAGCAAAATGTTGAAGTTAAAAGAGGAAATTTGTATCTTGAAACTGTGGAAGAAGCACAATGAAGTTGTTAAGAAGTGGAGTAATGCTGATCGAATAAGATTGGTTTACATTTGCATCCTTGTTTATGTGGTTTTAGGGAGAGATGAGAAGACTAATATCCCCCCTCAAATACATAAAGTTGGTCATGGATCTTTAGAATTTTCGAATTATCCTTGGGGTGTTGCTGCATATGACCTTCTTGTAGAGTCAGTTGCCAAAAATCGTGACAAACTGAAGAATACAACTAGTAGTTACGTGTCAGATGGCTTCTCCTACACCATTCATATTTGGGCAATGGAAACAATCCCAAATATTCGAAAGCTCTTGGTAAAAAAACTTGACAAAGGTTTTAAGGATGGTCCTAGATGTATAAACTGGATGGGAGCTGCGAATGTGTCATACGAGGAGATCATTCGGTTGGAGAACATCTTTGCATAAGAGGTAATTAGCTCGATTTAAACCATTTAGTCTCTTCAATTATTAGCATGTGCATAAGAGTACAATTGAAGAGTATATTTTGAAGCATCTTTGATGTTGTTTACCTTTCTTGTGTAGGATGTCATCTATCCATACATCTCTTGGAAAGGGAATTACGTGGTAGTTGAGGATCAGGTTTTTATTAGAAAAGGTGAGGTGGAGGATGATAGAATCATGCGTCTCAAAGAATTGATCAGCCTTAAACATGATTTCAGTGATCATATTTGGGAGTTCGAAGACCCTCCACAGGTTTTTCTTGAGATTGATGACAAAGAAGCTGAGAATGATGAAGACTTTCAAACTCTAAAAGGATCGGAGAACACAAGCTCAACAACTAAAAAAGGAAAGAAGAGGCTCCCAGATCGTGGTATGGAAAAAAGGAAGCATAAGGTTCTCTCTTGTAGACTGCAACAAGCATCGTTTAATGAAGATATGAAGTCTTACATGGCGCAGTTGTTTCAGCAGGATTTCTCTGCAATGGAACATAGGCTATAGAAGTAGATTGATGAGAAAATTTAGGAAATGCATTCACAGCTTAAAGATTCCTTTAAGGATGCAAGCGTTGAAGTTGAGCATGGAGAACCATTGACGAGCAAACCATTACCTAGCAAGCGATCGCTGAGAAAGCTAGCGCTGAGAAAGCCATCTCCGAGCAAGCCATCTCCAAGGAGGTCCAACTGCTTGGTAAGCATGGAAAAAAACACTAGTCTTCACCACTCTCTGAAATTTTATTGTGGCTTGTTTATTATATGGTTTGTGTGTCTTTTTGTGTTAGTGTCATCTATGTCTCGGAATGAAATTTGATGTGTTTAATATTGTCTCGGTTTGGAAGTGTAATTTTTGTAATATATGCAATGCTTTTGTATTTTGGTTTGTGAACTACATTTTGTCATGTAAGATAATGGAAATATGTGTAAGATATTCCCACTAAATGCAAATGCGGTGAGACGACGGTTCTTTTCACTTCAAAATCATTCAAAAATCTAGGAAGATTATTTCGTTGTTGTCCGATCGGATCTGAGGAGGTTAGTCCTTTGATCACATAACCTTGTTTTTGTTTTAATCTAACTGTATGTTGGAATTTAATGGTGAAGGAGAAAACCCATTTTTTCAAATGGAATGATAAGTCAGTTGTTGAAGAAATTGAAGACTTGCAGGAAGTGGTTGACGTGCTACTCATTGACAATTCTCAGTTTCAGAATTCAATGACAGCTTGTGAGACCTTGCTGAGACGCAATGAGAGTAGAATTAAAGAGATGAAAGATAAAATTGACGTTGTCAAGAGAAGACCATCAAATGCATTATTGAATTAAGGATCATAAAATCTTTGTTTGTGTGTTGTTTGGTGATGGTCTTCATGTACCTTACCTATGCATATGCATGATGGTTTGGTGATGACTATGTTTGTTGTTTTGTTTTTCAAATAAGTGTAAGACTATGTTTCTTGGTGTTTCTTGGTGATTATCAATTTGTTGTTCTGTTTTTTTTTTCAAATAAGTGTAAGACTATGTTTCTTGGTGATTATCATCGACTTGAACCAAAAATGTTGCAAATACCAAATTGTCAAATACCAAATCGTTTTGTCCCCGCCAAATTGTCAAATAGGTTCTTGAACAATAAAATACCAAAAGAGTAATACGTAAAAATAGAGATCAAAGAACACAGACAACAAACTAAATAGGTATATCACATGTTCCTTTCTTGTGTCCTTCGGTACAATATCGTCTGCACTTGTTTTTCTATTCTTTCTTGATCCTTGAGAAGATTTTATCTTGTCTTCTATTGTTTCATATCTTCTCTTTACTGGTCTATCAACAGTATTTCTTGTCTCTGGTGGTAAAACCTTCGCAAGTTTAACCTCAGCTCGGACATTCCATTCATGCTCTGGAACTGTTATTGAATTAATGCATTCCGCAAAGACTGTTATCCATGTTGCAGTTGTGTATACGCTATCAATAAATATGTGTACTTCCATACCTGTGTCAAATAAACAGAGATCAAGGATGCTGTAAAATACTGAGCTGAAATAGGTCCCAAAATCATGTGTTTGCACTTCCATACCTCGTGAATAAATTACAGCGTGTCTGCAAGGTATTTTTCCTAAATCCTACTTCCCACATGTGCATGTTTTGTTTTCCAAATCAACATAACAATCATATTTGTCTCCTTTAACAAGTGATCTGAAATTGTCAACCTTGTACACCTGAAATCATTTTGCCTTCACAATTCTCCTATCAATTTTTCTCTCCACCTTAATGGTTAAAGGATCAATATGCTTAGAGCTTAACAGTCGATGCTCATAGAACCATCGGGTCATCATTTCTCTTATACTATCTAGAAAAGGAATAACTGAAAAATTTCTAGGTGATTTCAGAACTGAATTTATCGACTCTGCAGGGTTATTGGTCCTAGTGTCGTACCTGGATCGAGGGAAGACAAAACAAGCACATTTTCTCACATCAGCCTCCTGTATATATCTTCCAAGCGCAAGACATATCAAATTTTTTTGATGAAATGTTCCTTAAATTCAGTGAACCTATATGCCTGTGAATCTTTTTCAACAAAGCTAGACAACCCCTTTGTCCTGAAATTCTTAACCACATTGGTCTACAAGTGGTGAATGCAAATTTCATGTGTTGATTGAGGGTAGAGAGTATCAATCGCTTTATCAATTGACGAATTTCTATCTGACACAAAAGCTAAGCCTTTACTATTAGCACTAATGACATTCAATTGAATAAAGAACCACTCCCATGAATCTTTATTTTCTGAATCAACAATTCCAATTAAATCAGATACAAATTAGAGTTACCATCTACAACTGTAGCAACAAATAGAACACTTTTGTATTTAGTTTTCAAAAAGTTCTGTCAACAACAATCACCTTACGAATACCATTGTAGAATCCTCTAACTGATTGCCCAAACGACAAAAATAAATACATGAATCTCCCATCCTTATTAGTTTCATAGTGAGACCATGATTAGTTTCTTTAATCATATACAAATATTTTGGTATTTTTTCATAACTTTGATCTGGTACACCTCTAACTGCTGCAACTGCAAACTCACAAGCTTCTTAGGCGTGCCAATAAATAATCTCACAACTATACTCCAAGCGCATAAACTGGACGATATCATTCGCATTTTGATAATTGGCATCCTCAAATCGAAGTTGTATCAAACTCCCAATTGTTCTTGCTGACACTGTTTTTCCAAATTTGCTTTCTTAGAAGGAGCACACGAATCTCTTGCCACACACTTGTTGATCATAAAATATGTAGACCCATCTAGACATTATGCACGCACATTCCAGTTGCACATTGGATCTTTACATCGAATATACCACCATTTTCTCGTGGATTTGAGAACAACGTAATTATTGTTCATCGCCCAAATTTCCGTTGTTGTCTTCAGAACACCTTTACTTTTGAAAATTTGATCCTTCTTCACGAAATCTGTTCTCCAAGATCGGCCATCCTTTTCACTCCTTAAACCAGCATCACCGGAACCATCCTAAGCAACACGATTCTTCTCAGAAGACTCCTTTGACGGTTTGACAAAGTATGTTTGATTTATTTTAGAAACTTTGTCATCCTCAACATTACTTGAATCACACGGCTCCTTATTCAAATAAATATTGACTCGTTCCTTTTGTTTTACACCAGTACAGAGAACATGACACACAAGTTTGTATATGAACCCTTCCTCGCGTAGCCCACAAAATTAGACACTTGTCGATCATTGCTGATAATAATGGGAGGATTCCCTCTTTGATTTACCATCTCATAACTGAACTCGGCATTAACGATATTATAGTCCACACCATAATCTTCACACACCGTGATCTTGAGCTGCTCCAACAAAGTAGTAGTTTCTAATGTTACCATTCGACAACACATTTGTTTATCTACCACAAAACTCCACTGGTCACTGAAACTAGACATCCATACACCAGATTTCACATAGATTAGAACTATGTTGTAATGATAGCGAGAAGAGATGGTTATGTTGATGAAGAAGAGATAGAGACACAAAGAACTAAAGAGAGAAAGATCGTGAGAGGAGCAAAACTTGGTAGAGAATATACTATGAGCGATTTAGGGTAGATTTAGTGTAGATTTAGGAAAAATATATTAACCAAATATGGAAGTTGCCACATTTTCGTGATTCGGCTAGAATATGTATCCTGCGTCAAGCAGACAAATGTAGAGTGTGTGGAAAGTTTATTCTTCCACAGGCGTAACATAAGGTAAAAAGCAGTTAAGGTTATGGCACATAATTAAGAAAAGGTATATCGTAGGGTAATGGTTATTAAGTGTAATCAAGCTGATTGTAGACTAGCGATATCTTGCTAGAATATAACCTCACGCATTCTAGCTAAAATAGAATATACAAGAAAAATTTGTTTGCCTTATATACTCTAGATAGATCTATGTATAATACCTAGTATCCAATTTCAAGGGTCGTAGATGACTAAAATGCGTATTCTATCCCCAACTAGGACATAAAACAAAGTATGATTTCACTATTTTCTTAAAAGAATTTTAAACATATATATAGTCATACTTGTATTTCTAATAGTTTTCATATTTTTTATATTTTCAAAAAATTAGTTTACTATTTTTTTTCCATTATGGAAGGTTAAACTTGTCTAAAATTACCAAAAATATCAAAATTCTTAAATGGATAAACAAAAGTTGAGGGTGTCCCTTTTTCCATTTTTTTCTATATATATTTTCCAATTTGAAAACTGAAAATGGAATAACACTTTTACAGTCTCGTTTAGTACAAGTCTATATAACACACTACCATCAAAGAATAAGTCTCATTGCTTAGGGTTGGAGCCATGTAAGATCTATAATATTAGAAATTAGAATAGAAACATAATTTTGAAAATAACAATAGTCACACTTTTATTTTATTATTACAGAAGTACTACGAAACCAACATCCATCGATTTTATTATGTAAGATTTATGTCATTAGAATTTTTAGATATTTTTGGTTTTCATTAAGTATATTATATCAAATTAAATTTACTCATAGTATATTATAATACATATTTATCTATTCTAACAAAAACTTGTAAGTTTTCAATTGATTTGATTAAAACATGAACATTTTTCTAAACTAACATTGTCTCTCTGTGATTTAAAAAAATATCACCGTAATTTAGCTATCACTGAAACTCTCATTAAAGATAAGTTAGTCACTATTTACATGTTCGATATCTAGATATGAGTACTCTCATTAAAAAAACATTACATATGCCGAGAGGGTCATGGTCCAATAGTCGTGCCAAGTGTCTTGTGCACCTTGGAGTGAGGGATTTGACCCCTTCATGCCTCCTATGTGAGGCTTTTTCCTTTATGAAGTTCAAAGGTTATCAGACTGGCTTGTTGTGGCCCGTGTCTACAAAAAAAAACACATTGCATATGAAATTACTCTACCATTTATATAATATTCTAATATTTGGTAGAGAAATATTTTAGGATAGTCTTAAAAAAATTTCACAAAATAATTTTCAAGGAAAAAGATTGACAAAAATAAAATTTATTAAAGAATTTAAATATATACTCACTTGGGTTAGCTAATCTAGATTTAGGGTTTAGAGTTATGGACTGTCGTTTGGGAGGTGAGGTTTATAATTAATAAAAAATAAAAATAAATATTAAAATTTTTAAAATAAAAAAAAACCATTTGGGTCATTTTTTAAAGGCTATTTTTGTGACAGACTAAAAAATGGCAATTTGAGAGAATTGTCCTATTTGATATTTCATATTTTACTATAAAAAGGTTTTCTAAAAATCTTTTAGTTCATATAATTTAAATAATTAATTTTTATGTTTTACTAAAAATAAATAAGTATAATCCATTGTTAATTTTATAAATGAAAATAAATTTTACAATATTTTATATGGAATCGCTAAACTAACAGTAAATATAAAATTATTATTATTTATTGTCACAACGGGTTAAAATTATTAAGCCATATAATAGATTTATACAAAAAATAAAATTGTTAAATTATCTTAAACGATATCCTCGACTATTATTATCTACGATAAATAAACATAAAATATGTTTTTTTTAACTATATCGATTTTAAAACGCGGATAAAAATATATTTTTGGCGTCACAAACATAAAATCTCGCATCCCTCTCATTCTAGATACAAATGATTATAACTAAAGCGCTTCGAGATAGTTGTTCTTCATACACTTTCTAACCTTTGACGTCTTAGGTCATATTGATGGGAGTTTGGCCCCAAATTGAAATGATAGTCATCAATGGATCAAGCAAGATGGAAGGCTTTGTATTTATGGAACACTTGCTCCACCTTTGTTCAAATAGTCATCAAAAACAGGGATAAGACAATGGATATTTGGTTGCGGATTGAAAATCAATTCCACAACAATAAAGAAACAAGCACAATGCGAACTGGTCACGAGTTTCGTACCTTAGATGTAGGTGATCTCACCATCGGAGACTGTTTGATTCAGGTTTATTATGAGCTTCTAAATTAAAAGCAATTAGTGATTAGTGGATTAGCCATAACCCTTTATATATTATTTAATGTCCAATTGAATTTTCGATGTGGGATACTTATCCCTATCGAAGGGCTAAGTACAACCTTTGTACCCGGTTGGGTAGGGTTATATTAATTAGGGGTTTAGGGTATTAAGGATCTGGGCTCTGATACCATGTTAGATTCATGTTTATTATGGGCTTTCAACTTAAAACCAATTGACGATAATTGGATTGGCCTTAACCCTGTATATATTACTTACTTATTTCTCCAAATACCGATGTGAGATTTAGTTTCATTCATTAACAATTCCTCTCACGCTCATGCGTAGACAATTGTGGGAACAACATCACGGAGTTGCTCAACATCGGGTGGTTCTGATACCATATTAAATTCGGGTTTATCCCTAATAGAGACTACAACCAACATCTGAATTCACTATCAGAATTTCTCTCCAATATTGACTCTATGGTGAAAGGAAGAAACTTGGTAATGTACATCTTAAATGGGATGAACGAGAAATTTGACAAATCATCAGTGTCATCAAACACCAAAAAAGCATTCTTTTCATTCAGTGATTTCAAATATGTGCTTTTTGATGACAAATCCAAATTGAAGAAATCACAAAAGACATTCACATTAGACGTGGATCACTTGTCTTCCTTGTCATCATTGACTGTTGAGACTAATCCTGACAACAACGGAATACAACACATGTTCAACAATGGATGTGGAAGAGGATGAAACAATCGTGGAAGGGGAAAAGAGGCCACGACAACAAAAATTCTTAACAATTATTCTCGAGTTGAGTCCTAAGCAATACTAAACCCCTCAAAATAGTCCTTTAGGTTGGTCACCACAAAACTTTGGCCATTGGAGCTTATATCCTCAATATTACCAGAATCGTGACCTACTCGGGAAAGGCTATAAACATCACCTAGAGATCAGAAAAAATGTGGTTGACGATGCTCCAATCCAGCCAACACATGGCTTTTCTGGAGCCTTCAATACCATGACACTGACTGAACCAGATAATGGAGGTTGGTACATGGATATCATCTCCACATGAAACTTAGCCTCTTCTTCACCTATGCTACAATATGTTTGTAAATTGAACATTAGAACATTGGTTATTGTCGGAAATTGTTTTTCGATTTCAGTTACTCAGTCTAGTTTGTCTTCTTTTCTCACTCATGCATGCTTTCTCCATCTTCATAATGTTCTTATTACATCAAATATTATCTAAAATATTATCTATGTATGTTATTTTACAAAGAAAATTCTTATTCCATTGATTTGATACGTTTGGAGAGGGTGGAACTATCATATTAAATATCTCCTTCTGCAAAACAGAAAACATGTGCAATCGAGAGAGAGCTGCAATCTCTTTCTCTCTCCCTCTCTTTCTCTACTTTTCTACCTCTTCTCCCATATCGCTAATGGCTCTTGAATTAATCTCGATATATATATCATGACATAGCAGAACAAATTTTAGATTTGATCGATTGTGGATCTGGTTGAATTATATAGATCAAACTCTAATATAATTTGTTCTATTAAAATAAATACATAACTAGATTATTACCCGCGCTGAAAACGGGATTTTTTTAATTCTGAAAATATAGTTAATTGATGGTTTACATTGTGTTTTATAAGGAATTAAGTTGTATTGATAATTTTATAAATATATCAAATGTGTCTAAAGTTTCCATATTAGATCAAATCGTAATAGTACTTACATGTTTATATGAAATTTATTTGGGTTTGCGTTTTAAAGTTACACACATAATGTTTTACCTAATGAAAAAGAGAAATAATGTAAGAAAAATACTACTCTTTCTGTTTCATTATAAGTGTCACTTTAGCTTTGTGCACACAAAATAAGAAAACAATAAATTTAGCGTATTTTCTATATAAAAACACAATTACCTATACACTTAACCATATTTAAACCAATAGAAAAATAAATTGCAACATAAGGTTAATAAATTTTGAATCGAAATTCGAACACGACATTTATTTTTTAAGAAAATCAAATTCTCTAGGACAACACTTTATATGAAACAGAGTGAGTATAATATATAATCTACCACAGTGTAAACATTCTACATAGAAAGACATCATATCAATGTATTTTGACAGTTTTGATATTACATATTAGTTACAATTCTTCATAACTTAAAAACATGTTTTAAAGAGTTTAGATATATTGCAATATTGTAAAATACTTATTTTGATTTTAGATAATATATTTACATTTTAAAAAAATAAAATCTTATCAGTATGTTTTTAAATGACGTTTTGAATCTAAAGAATATGCTATATATTTATGGTTAGAATACCTTGTTAGGCTATACCTTATTAGCATATTTTGTAGAAAGTAGTTAAAATATTATGCAAATTTTTTGTTATTTTTGTATTCTTTAACCAAAAAATATTTAGAATGTGTCGCTGTTTTTATAAAAGTATAAAAGTTAATACTATAACAGCATAACTTAGAAGATTAATCTATCTTATTAAAAATACATGAAATAAGTTTATGATGTGAAACAGTATTACTTAACATACACAATGGTTAATAGTTTTTTTTTCTTAAAATGAATTTGTGTTCTACAACTATGGTTTCCCTCATTTTCCCTTAAAATGAATATTTTAAGTATATTTTATTATTATTTTTAATTCTAATAATGTTTGTTTTTAAAGAAATTATAAATTTACTCAAAAATAATTTTAATTTAATTATATCTTTATTTTATACATAAATTTAGTTATAAAATAATATAAAATTATTTATAAACTTATTACTGTATTATGAAAATATTCATAATTTTGTTAAGACATAAACACAAATATTAAATCTTAATAGATACAAAAATTTATAAAAGTTGAAGAGTTAATTTATAAATTAAACAATTTAACATTAAAATAAGTTTACAAATAGTATTCCCTTAAATCTGAAGAGATATTATGTATTAACGCATTTTCTCTCAAATGATAGACTATCGTAGAATGCTTTCTTTCAATTTTTGATGTTTTTACTCAAAATAAAAGACCACGGAAATGGTCTTGGTGAATCGTTTTCTTTTTACATATGAATCTCCTATATTTTTTACAGTTGAATGTGTATATACTATAATAATAATTTGAAATATTGGTATTAGCTGCATAATTTGAAATTTTATCACTAAATGAGATGATTATATATATAAATGAAATTTGATGAACATTTTTTCAAAATAATAAATGTTACATATATTACTATATGAAATGATTGTAGGACGTTATGCCTTATAAGTACATAAGCCACAAATGAAATTAATATTTTTATGGAAGTATAAGCCTTATACTTTTCAACAACTAAAAATAAATTCCTTAATTCACTCATCGTAGGCTATCCTCAAAAGTAAAAAAACAAAAAAAAAACACTATTATATTTAATAGTATATTTAATTAATAAATATATCATATTTAACAGAATATAACTAATTGTAACTATTTTAAGGTTATATTTATGTGATTAAAACAAATATCAAATAAGACATAATTTTAAATATGCATAGTAAATTTTTTAAGACTCTATTTTAATAGAATAGATATGTAACTAACTTTTATTTGTGATTTACGAGAAATTTTGTTGCAATTAAAACTAAATTTAGGAATTTCATTAAAAGAGTATTTTACAATAACATTAGATAATTTTAACAGAATGCAACAACACACATGTGATTATTCTATCATTGAAATTATTGTAAAGAAAAATATAATAAATTATGATCTTGCGTTATAATATGATTTTAAAGTTATCATACCCAGAATAGGTCTTTATAGTTTGAATAAAATTTTACTCTTACTACACCAGACACGGAATATACTTGACATTTAAAATAAGATTTTTGTCTGTATTCATAAATTTAGATAAATATAAATCTATATCTTCTATAAATATAACAAAAGAACAAAATATTATTGTTGAAAAATTGTTTCTCATATAACTTTTAGTATTTTAGTAGATTATGCGCCTAGCATGGGTAATAGTTTAATACTCAATACCCTTATATCAAAATGAGGTATGTTTTAGAATTTTTACACATATTAAAAAAATATGTTAAATTTTGATTATAAATGCATTTTTTATGATTATCTTTTTTCTTGAAACATTTTTTGTATGATTATCTATTTCCATAATTTTAGCCTATCAAAATTAAATAAACATATTTAATAACTTTAGAGTTTACAATTTACCATTATTACATGCATTGAAAATGTAAGAAAAAAATATCTTTTAAAAAAAACTCTTTGGTAAAATATGGAACATTTTGAAAAAGAGGGAGTATTAAGTTAAGACTTACAATTTAAAATTAACTAGATGTTTGCCCGTAATTTTGTGGCTAGTTATATTACATAAAAAATAGATATTATATTTACATTGTTATAGTTTTTGAATAATAATTAGTGAT